>VNWV01000007.1:2160455-2492100 GCA_009801085.1 Lasiodiplodia sp. COLG20 | reverse complement strand
GGGGGTGTTGAGCAATGGTTTGTTTAGGAAATTACTATCAGGCTCCAATTCATGATAATGACTTCGTTGTCCCTTGATGAAATTCCTCTCGACCAGGCGGACTTATGCCAACTTCTCGTACAGTAGACATTTCAGGGTGGTCCGTAAGGTAGTTAAGGGGACGTCCAATCCATTTATCTCTACCAGCAGGCCGTCTTCACAAATGCGGAAAGCTTTTTCGGATTTTGCTTTCAAGTATCAAAGACCACAAGGCGTCTCCAATTACACTGCGGTGAGCGCCTCCTGGAAGAATTTTTCGCTATTTAGTCCAGAGACGGGCAATGGGTATCGTCTCCATAATTTTGAGATAAAGACTTAATTTTTGGATCTGTAGCACAAAGCTTGTGGATGCTCAGAGTCTTCCGATGGTCCGATACAAAATCACATATGGAGGGACGACTTTGCAGCCAATACGCGGTCATTTCTGAAACCCGAGTCTATCCGGCCAGCTGCACTAAATCAGTATTCCGAATTTGGTATCAAGGAGGTCGGAGCATCCCTCCGCGCATTCCTGGGGATGAATCGTTCCGTCGGTTGCATTCCCACGAAAGGATGGCCAGACTAATTGCAAGGTCATCCATAGGAACGCAATGCAAATTACAGTGATCGGGTGATCGGAAGCCTTTTTTCTTTCTTTTGGTAGAAATATTGGTTGTACGTCCGACAGCTAGCGCGAAGAATAGCAGGGCTTTAGAACAAGGGACGGCGGCGTTCTTGCACATGATGTGGTAGGTAGAACCCACATATATCTGCCGCTCTTGGCAGTCGACAGGTGTTTGGTAAATGGAAGATGGCGCGCACTGCCGTAGAACGTGCAACCTCACTATTGTTAATATCGACCGGTATAGCGGTGTCCTTTTCGAAAGGTTCACTATGCGACTAACTAGAATTGCTATCAGAAAGTGGCAATTCATAGATTTTAAATGTGCTCAATAGCCGCCCGATAGTGGTATTTTATTGCACAGGTATCATAATGAATGTGTAAGCTGAGTTATTAATCGAAGTATTGAGCCGCCAGACAACCACTTGAGGATGAAATGTGGTGGCAAGTGAACGCCACATTTCGACTCCGACGCGATCTCTCAGTCACCCCCAAACAGAGCGGAATACCTGCGCTTACACTCATTACATCACCATGACATAGCCTCGAGCGCCTCTGTTTGTCCAGCGGGCACATCCTCGAAAGCCAATACATCTATACCAAGTCCAGCAGCTGAGAATTCTGCGTCACCAGTTATGAGAGATTCAGCTAGAACCGATGTCTCACATCAACACATTATGGATCTTCACGGGCCGTGTCGGTCCATAATATCCTGCAATTCAAATGATCCTCCCGTCCATACATCTTGACCGGCCAGTCCTGCGTTCCGGTCGCAATTCGAAGTTCCATTCCATTGCCTATCATGTGCTGCGAAATTTGCAATTCTAATCTGGTGTCTGGGAATTCCCAGACACGGCTCGTGCGAGGTTATCCCGCGATGCTTCATTCTCAAACGTGTGATGGTGGCTTTTTCTCACCATGCCGCTAGTCTCCCAGCTCTATGATTTGACTCTGAGTTCGCTCGGCCAGATTCATCTTTCAATCCAAATTATTTCTTAATATACTAGCGACATATATTTAACCCGTGGCATCACTCTGGAGATCCAGTGTCCCACCCGAGCTCTCAGTGCATCCCTTTCTCTGGCATCTTGCATCCTTGCTTAAACACGTTCCATCAACAATGATCCACTGTCGTTATTTCTTCTGTTTCAGTTAAAACAAGCATCGCTGGCTCGGTGTTCTAAGCAGCTGTCCGTCCGGTCCAGCTCAACCGCCATGTATGGGGGATACCAACGGGTGCCATCCGGCATTGACGGCCCGGATGTCGTCCTGCCAGGCTCGCCAGGGCCAGGCAGCCCCGCCTCCGAGTCATCATTTAATGAGAAGCAGCCAACGGCCGATATTTTCCAGCAGTCTTTCTCTGATGTTTCAGTAAAGCTACGAGCATACGGCAGATCTCGCGGACGATGGTTGTACGACATATCACGTTGCGTGGGCGGAACCGCCCTTGCTCCAGTCCTCCCCAGCTTCCTTCGCCCACGAGCAACAAGTGAGGGGAGCGCTGTCAGCTCAGGATCCGCGTCAAATGTCAACAGCATCTCCACTTTGGACGGGGTGAGGGGATACGCCTGCTTTTTCGTCTTCAACTTCCACTTTCTTTTCATGTACACGTCGACCGTGAATCATGGATATGGCGCAGATCCGTCGCACCTCTGGATACATCAGCTGCCGATTATCAAAATTCTCTACTGCGGACGGGCTATGGTGAGCGTCTTTTTCGTGCTCTCGGGTTACGTTCTCTCTCGCAAGCCCCTGATGGCCTTACGGTCGCAGTCGTACGACTCGATGCTGCAGACTCTCTCATCATCCATCTTCCGCCGCGGAATCAGACTCTTCCTCCCTACCCTGATCAGCACCTTTATCGTCCTACTGATTGTCCGAACCGGCTGGTTTCAAAGAGGAAGAGAGGTTGGGGAGGACGGGGTGACGTTGGCCTTCTTCGAACACCACGTGGTCACCTATGACACATGGCAGGAGCAGGCATGGGACTATTTCAACTTCATACGCAACTACATCGACTTCACCAACTGGGGCGAGTGGTATAATCTGTACGATCCGCACGTTTGGACGATCCCGCTCGAATACCGCGCCAGCATGGTCCTCTTCCTGAACCTCATCTGCCTGTCTCGCGCGCGCACCGCCTGGCGCCTCGCATTTACGGTATCTTTCATAATCTTCTGCGCCCGCTGGGCCCGCTTCGAGGTCGTGCTATTTCTGTCCGGCTCCCTGCTGGCCGAGCTCGACCTCATCACGAACACCTGGGGCACGCCGGAGCATCGTCAACCTTCCTTCCTTCCCGTCACAACGAATCCGATCACCCCGCCCCTACCAGTCATCGCGCCCATCAGCGAAAAGCCGGCAGCTTGGTCCTCCTCCTCCTCGTCCCCCGTCCACAGCGGCCCCCTCACCTTCTTCCACCTCTCCATATTCACACTCGCCCTCTACCTCCTCTCCTACCCGGACGACTTCGCCAACGTCACGCCGGGCTACGTCACGCTCTCGCAGTACCTGCCCGAAGCGTACCGCCCCAGCTGCCCCTACCGCTTCTGGCAGTCCGTCGGCGCCGTGCTCGCGCTCTACGCCGTCTGCAACTGCCGGCCGCTGCGCCGCCCGTTCCAGACGCCGCTGGCGCAGTACCTCGGCAGCATCAGCTACGCCTTCTACCTCGTCCACGGGCCCGTGCTGCACAGCGTCGGGCTCGTGCTCATGCGCGCCATCTTCAAGCGCGCCGGCCGGTACAACGTCGTCCTGGAGCAGGTGCCGGACGGTTTGCCCGAGGGGTTCGCGGAGGGGACCACGGAAGGGTTGCCCGAGGGGTGGCCGATGAAGCTGTTGGTGAAGATGACGGATAGCGGGCAGCTGGGGAACATGGGGTTCGTGGGATGCTTGTTTCTGGGCTATGTGGTGTTGTTGACGATGAGTGTGTGGTTGGCTGATTTGTTCTGGCGGGCAGTTGATATTCCCGTGGTGAAGTTGGCACGCGCGTTGGAGAATAAGGTGAGGAAGAGAGATTGAATGGTTCTATCGGAAACTCGACATCAGTATTTCTTTCAGGTAAGGCTCATAACTTTGTCGGCATTAATGGTGTTGACACGACTGCTCTTTTTTTTTTTTTTTTTTCCATTTGTTATTTGGTTGTGGAGCGAAGGCATTCGGACAAACTGTGAAGGATATTTTCATACCAAGCCAAGCTAGGCATTCCTTTCGAGATTAGGCCGGTTCTCTAATCTCCTGTATACTTCGGATCGGTTTTTCTTAAATGACGTCTCAAACCTGTCGAGAATATACGCTCGTTACTCGACAATTCTACTCAATTGTTTCATCTAAACGCCTTTATTCAATTAGCAGATTCTTAGAATTGACATTAGTGAGATCAAATATCCAACCAAAGAAGGGCCATTTCACACTTGGTCTAATACTAGAATGACTTCATCGCATAGCGAAAAGTTCTTTTTCGGAACTGTTGTCGGCCTTGCCGCGACAAACTGTTGAGGCAAGACGACAACCGTCGCGTCAGAAATTTATGGACAATGCGCAAGGGTAACCCCGGTCAACAATTAAAATGGATTCCGCGGCGGCGGCAACTGCAACTGTAAGCGTCAGAAAAGAATAAAAGATACACAAGATGTGCGGACGGTACGGGAAGTGATTCCGATGAGAAGCTATCGTGTTAGAAAAGCCAAAGCGAATTGTCGCAAAGTTTCTTGAGGTCTGCGAGCACTGCTCTACCAAACTTAATCACAGCACTTCCAAAGTGTGTCGTAAGGAACTCTCATTAATACATTGCTTGCTATACATTGTTGCCATTGTGTCTCTAATAAGTACGCTCTTTATTTGCCCTAAAGTGCAGCCCACTCTTCAAACATTAGAAGATATCCTACACCACGGGGTTCTTCTGCACTTTCTTCTCGTCTTTCTCCCCCTCTTCCATCAACTCCTCCTGCGCCTGCTTCATCAACTCCAGGACCTTCTCATCGTTCAGTCCCTCTCCCAACCTTCCCACGTCCACCTTCTTCGCCGCACAGCTCTTCGCCGCAAAGAAATTCCCCTGATTGCCCAACTGATCTCCCTTCTCCAACGCCCGCCCAACCCACTCCTTCCACCCCTCCCTCATCACCCGGGCCGCCTCGCAGTCCTCCATCACCAACCCAAAGCAATGCGGCATAGCCTCAAACTGCATCCAGCCCACGCTCACCCCCTGCCCAACCATCCTCGCCGCAACGACCTTGCTCTCATCCGCCATCATCTCCTCGCCCACCATGAACAGCGTCGGCGGGCAGTCCTTCCACGCCGCGCCCGGCACGCACGGGCTACCCAGCGGATGCAGCAGCATCGACGTCTCGGCGTACAGGTGCGCGCGCGGCGGGTCGACCGGCCAGGCCGGGCACGGCGGGTAGACGGAACCGCGCCACTCGGCGCCGGGGAGGTAGTCGTAGTGCTGGTTGGCGCTCTGCGAGGGCAGGCTGCGGGTGAGGTCGGACCAGGGGCTGGCGAGAGTCATGGCGCCGGGAAGCGGGATGCTGACTTCTTTCCCGTGCCACATGAGCGACGACGACGCGCCGCTGCGGCGCCACTGCAGCAGCGTCTGCATGAGGACGAGGGCGAGGTTGCCGCCGGCCGAGTCGCCGGCGAAGACGATGCGCTCGGCGGGCACGGGCGCGTGGTACGCCCCCGGCGGCGGGTGCAGCAGCGAGATGTAGGCGACCAGGGCGTCGAGCAGCGCCGCCGGGAACGCGTGCTGCGGCGCGAGGCGGTAGCGGACGGCGAAGGTGCGGCCGCCGCCTCCTGGTAGCATTTGTGCGTAGCGCGCCGTGAACGGCCGCTGCGAGGCCGCGTCCATGAGGTAGTAGGCGCCGCCGTGGAAGTAGAGGACGACCGCGTCCGAGCCGGCCTCTTTCATCATGCGCGCGTACTTGTCCGCTTCGCTGAGGCCTGCCGGCTCGGGCGTGTCCTTGGCGGCGTCGGCGCGGTGACCGTGCCATTCGCCTTCGACGGAGTTGAGGGAGGGGATGGTGTATTGCTCGTTGCCCGTTTTCATGTCGTCGATTGCTTGCAATAGCTTCTGCCGTATGTCGTCCTCTGGTGGGGCGGACATGGTGACTTTGCTGACCCACATCGGTCCTTTGACTTCGGGAATCTTGGTGGTGTTGTTCTGCTGCTCGGTAATGGTGGGTGGAGGTACTTTGGATAACTCTGACCGGAGGAGGGCGATGATCAGTTCTGTCTTGAGATCCCATTTCGACGAGTTTGGTGACATGGAAAATGCATTCAAAAAAGCAGTCTTCAGAAGGTAAGGCAGCTTGGGAACCAGCATGCCCAGAAGGGCCGATGCAGGCATGTCCGACATGTTGGGCGGTGTTGGTGTTGATGTTGTCGAAGGTGCCGACGTGTTGTAGGCATCATGGACCGAGGTGTCACGCGGGGTCTTTATGTATATGGACTGTCCCGTTAGAGCTTACTTTGCGAGAAACTTGCCTCGGGTCGTTTACGCTATGGCGCTCCTGCGAAACGGGCGCAGACGTTTGTGGCGACGACATCGATCTGCAATCGGCCAATCACAAGCCAATATCGTCTTGCGCCCAGCCTGCTTTGTCTACTCGGCACCTTAGGCCTTATCTGCTGCTCAAGAACATTAAAATGTTGCACCTGGGGAGATTCTGAGCAAACTCACTCTCCGTTTCGTAGCAGCATGAAGTTACTGGAGTTGTTGTAGCCAGTAAAGGCAAGTTCTATTTGAGAAGCGTGGTGATATTTTAGTGAATGTCTGCACGCATTGGTATTATCGTCCATCGCATGGATGCATCCAATGAAAGCTTGACTCAAGCTACTGCGACTTTTCCGCTAGCATGGCGGTCTCAACCCAATCACGGCTTGGGCCTGTCGCACCCCATCGACTACTTCTCTGCTCCTTCTGAGCATGTGTTTACAGAACGGCAATTCATGGCTTCGTCCATTCGTTTCCTAAGGGCATGCGGTTTCCGGTTCCAAATTCAAGCATTCAAGCGTTCTTGGCCTCTTCGCTTCCCACGGGAACGAGCTTGCCGACGACGAGGTATTTTTCCGAGAAGCGCTCCTCCCAGCCCATCAGAGCCTCCATCTCCTCGTCTCCCAAGTCCGAGAGGGTGTCGAGCGGGGCGTCGAGGTCTTTGGTCAGCATGTCCTCGTCGAAGCTGCCGCACGCAAGACCCCTGCTAGCATCCCTGCCGGCGAAATTGGCGTAAGGCCCACCGGGGCCGTAGAAGTTGCGGCCGGGGGTGACGTCAAACACGCGCCCGCGCACAGCAAGGTAGACGGGCATGTCGTTCGTGCCGTTGTAGGGCAGCAGAGTGTGCGGGGTGAAGGTGCGGAAAACGACCGGAGCGGGCGCCTTGGGCAGCACCTGCGGCGGCTTGGGGCGCAGTCGAAGGTAGACGAGGAAGACGAACAGCGAGAGCAACAGCACGTTGATCGGGGTCATGACAGGCTGCCTGTGGGTCAGGTCATATTAGTTGGCGGCGGTCCAGTGAAATGGAAAGTGGATCTACTCACGCCTCAGCGGCGGGAGGTGCGGTAGCATCATTCTCTGGAGCATTGGATTGTTAGCTGGGTACTACCTGGGTGAGCATGCGAGAGCTTACCGGTCGCGGCTTGTGCCGGATTCTCCATGGTCGCGGGGTCGGCGGGGTTTCTGTGCAGTAGCGGGCCTCAGCGAAGAGTGCAAAGCTCCGAAATCGCGCTGCGGGGCGGGACAGGGGCGGCGCGTCGCAGATGAGAAGCGGAGAGGGTGGAGGGAGAGGAAAGGGCGGGGAGCTCGAGTGGTGTTGAACCGTTGGATTTGGATTCCCGAGCTGCCGACCGGGAGCCGACGGGAGCCTATGCCCCTCGCAATCACTCTCGGCCAACCATCGTCAGCGTGGCGCAGCATCCTCGCGCAACTTGGGTCACCCTGTCACCGCTTGACACGCCCGGAATCCAGGGCAGCTGTCTCGGAGTGCGCCAGACCTGCTTGACCACGCGCCATGAGCGACTCGATCCGCCGGCGGTCGGCCAGCTTAAAGCCAGAGGCGACCGGGGGTGCTGCGAACTGCGCGCAATCCGCAAACGCTCAGCTTCTGAAACAACTGCCATTTCCCTGAAACCTCTCTTCGTATGCCTGTCAGCTGGCTGCCCACCTGCATGCCAGCTACAATTTCGGCGCCTGCGCACATAGCGAGCCCGCTCATTCCTCTGCCCTCGTCCGCTTCATTTCTCTCTCTCCACCTCATTTGCCGTGCGTTGCTGCACCGATCTGCTGTCCTCTGCAACCTCCCGCCGCCTGCATCCTGCAACTACGACCCCGAATCTGCGAACTCGACGTAGGTGAAACCATTTTCTAGTGCTTTCATTGCCCCCGTTTTACCGCATTGGGCCTTGTCCGCGGCTCCCCCGCGTCCAAAGCCTCAGATCTCGCGCCGTGTCATGCGCTGCACATGATCTGCCCCTACCTGCACATCTGGGCAATGCTCAGCCCTGCAAGATTGCGCCCGACGCGAGATCAACATGATTTCCAAGATTTTGGAAGCATGTGGCCCCGGCGGATGCTCTGTCGCCTGCGATAGCAGTGGCCAGGCCTTCCGTCGTTCTGGGCAGTGCTTTGGGGAGGCCTGCGTGTGAAAACACCTTCTTTCCTGTCGTTCCTCTCTACAACCTTCTTCAGCCATTCACCGTTTTTTCTTTTCTGTCCTTTTCTGTCTATACCAACTGGTGTGCCTCTCCTTGGCAACGGTCAGCTACAGAGGCTGGACTGATTGATAGCACCGTCCGGCTGTCTTGAAGACACGGCTAACTTTCTGCCCACAGAAACCGCAGCCATGTGGAAGAAAGGCTTCTTGGGGCGGGGGAAGGAAAACCCGCGCATCGGTATCGGTCAGCCGGTACTGATCGAGACTTCTTACGACACGCGGAACCTTCACAGTCGATCTAAGCACCGCCCGCTCATGGAGGCCGCCAACGAGGCAGCGGCCAGTCACCCTTTCCGCCCTCCACAACTCGCACCACTCGCACCAATGGACCTGCAAGACGACGACATGGCTCCCTCCGACTCTTATTTGCAACCCGACACACGCGTCTCCCACGCCGCTTCATCATTCTACTCCCAACCGTCACCCGCAGTCCCGTACGAGCACTGGCCTCCCACAAATGCTCTCGGATTCACCTATCCTTATGATGTTTCACCCGTAGAGGAAAGCCCAAACCCGTATGAAGGGCGCCGGAACTCAGACGTGAGCGCGAACGAGGAGCCAAAGAGCCGCTTCAGTTGGTCCACTCGGGCGACGCAGCAGACCACACCACAGACGGCCTTTGAGCACAGCCCGCCGCCCAGCCCTCCGCCCGCGCTACCGGCCAAATACAACGCTGGAAACGGGCCATTCGCGCCTCGCGACCCTGCCCAATTTATGCCTCCGCCGCGCTTCGACTCGCGTCCTGTTACGCGCCCGGCAATGAGCATGAGATCCGTGTCCACCACAGCAACCACGATGACGACCCGCAAGCCAGTGCCAGCGCCCTCATACTCGAGCACCATCACCACCGTAAAGCGCGCTCAGACTCAGCCCGTGAACACCAACACGAGCACCAACTTCAACACCAACAACTACAACAGCTACCCCCACACCCCCACCTCCTCCAAGCCCACGACCCCAACTTCCGCCAACAAGACGCTCCCGCTCCCGCCGCAGCTGGCCGACAGCGACTCGACGATCAACGCGGACCCGCTGTCCAAGTACACCGCCCAGCTGGACGACCTGAGCCTGCGCCGCGCCAACATCAACCGCGTCATCAAGGACCTCACCAGCCTGCGCGACATCAACAACCCGCTCCAGGTCGACTTGGCCACCCGCCGTGCCAACGAGCGCAAAGTCAAGTCCCTGCAGGACGAGCTGACCGAGATCAGCGCCCAGGAGCACGAGATTGGTATGAAGCTGCACCGCGCGCGGAAGAAGGCCGAGAGGGAGGAGGGCTACGACAGCGGGACGACGGCGCTGTGGGTGAGGAGGGTGACAAATCCAGTCTGATGAGGGACGCGAGGAAGGCGTGGAAGGAAAGAAAGCGGAAAAGCATTAGAGTGGGTTGGGAGGGAAAGGGCTTTCGGTTGGTGACATTCACTGGTAACTTCTGCATGGAACGGGTTTCGGAGGAGGATTCCGAAGGGGTTTGGGGGCATTTGATCATTGCTTTTCTTCTTTTGGCGGCGTCATACCCTTCCTGCGCTTTCCCTTCAGCATTACTTCTCTTTGTTCTGTAATAGCGTGGATTTGAAATCCAACCTCTCCCTCCAATTTCTATTATTATCGCCCGAATGGAGAGCCTGAATGGCACTCCAGAGGCGGACAGACTGTAACCCCCACACAAAGTAGAAGAAGCTACGTCGTGAGTTACAGATTAATTCACTCTTTTGAAACCTGCTTGCACAAAGGCATTTCGCACGTTTCTTACGCTGAGAGCACAACATCACCTCTACATATTTCATGTAGTCTTTACAGTTAAATCTTCGCCCGGACATTTGCTTCTCATAATCAGACTAAAGTTTCAACCTTCCCGTATTCTGCAAAGGACACCACTTCCTACGTTGGCTGTCGAAGTAAAATCCAGATACACAGAAGCAGGCCTTCATCTTGCATAGGTTTTCTAGGCGCAGTGCTCGACCACAATGTACGAAGTGTGCAATTTCCGGTGAACAAGGTTCGGAAAGGTTGACTTTATTTTTGCACCCACTGTGACATGCTCACGGCAAGAGCGCAATTCCCTGGGATACCAAAGGGTAACATCTTTGCAACACACTGTATTAGCAAAGTATTGTCAGATTAAACGATCATAAAATCCGCAGCACAGGTCACATGTATAACGTTGCACATGCGCTTGGCGGAAAAATGCCAGAACAAGGTCCTGACGACGGCAACAAAAGTCCGTCGAAGTCTAATGTATTCGTAGGTATCATGTCTTCCCTCCCTAGGAGATGATTGCGCCAGGTAGAGCAAGCACAAAACGCCGTGTGTCGTTGTTCATGACACTGTGCCCCTGCTAGGTCGCGGTAAAGATTTTTGTCCGGTCGTTCGATCGTGTCGTCGTCTATTTCTTGCCGGATTTTTTGATGCCCTGCTGACCAGCGTTGAGAGGGCCTTTGCCCTTGGCCTTGCTTTGCATCTCCTGGAGGGCCTTCTTGTCTATCATGTGAAGAAAGGGAGGTGGGCGTTAGCAAGTAGTGGCGGTGACGGACAGAAGCACACGGCGCTGTACGGAGAAGCGCTCGGCAGACGTGCTCGAGCAGGATTTGCGGCGGCGGCGAGCGCGGCGGCCGGAGCGCTTGATACTCACCAGCCATCTGCTTAGCCTTGAAAGCCTTGTCCTCATCGTCATCCTCGTGCTCCTTCTTCTTGGGCTTCTTGTTGTGGATCGGCTTGGTGCCGTCTGTTGGGCATCGCGGTCAGCGGGCGGACAGGCGTGGTGCGGGGTAGAGACGGAGGCGAAAGTTACGCACTTCCCATTCCAGAAGGCATCTTGGCGGTAGTTTCTCGAGGGCTGCTTTCGACTTTGGCGGATGTCTCGGGGGTTAGACGGGGAGCGAACGACGGTGGAGGCGGTGGCCAGAAAAGTGGCCGCGGCGGCGTGGTCTCGGCGCGGAGTCGTGTGGCGCTAAGAAAAGTGACAAGGGTGTTGGCCCTGCGACTAGAGAGGGTGTGGTCCGTGCTTTCTGTTTACTCTGCACCTTCCACCCCAAACAATCCCGTTGCGACAACTTAACCCCGCTGTCCAACGCACCACCATTGCGCTGCCCGAAATCGCGACTTCCACGACCGTATCGAATTAATCGCTACCTCTGCGCAGCCTTACTCCTTCTTCCCATTATTACGCGCGCACACGCACAGGCACACTGTCGCCATGGCCCACGAGCAGGGCTTCTCTTCCATCCGACGACCCCGAGAAGTACGTCGCATCCTCCTCTTCCCGTCGCGACTGCTCTGACAAGACATATAGACTCTCGGAGGTATAAACAGCAATTTGACCGGTATCCCCGTGCCTGCCTCCGCTATGAAGCGCTCCAATTCGAACTCGAACATGACCGGCCGCGGCATGGGCGGTCGCATGTCCCTCGCACCGGGTATGGGCATGGGTCGCCCCGCGCAGCCGAACTTCCATCGCTCTTCTTCGGGGAACAATCTCTCAGATCTGGGATCTGCATCCGCAAAGCGTCAATCGATGGCGCCAAATATGTTCAGCAGCAGCAGGAAGAGCTTTGCGCCAGGCATGATGTCCACGCCGGCACCAGCGCCCGCAGGCCTTGACCAGGGCTCCCAGAGACGAAGCAGCGTCTGGAACGCGCGTCCTTCTAATGCACACGGCGGCCCCATGGGTGTTCACCAGAGCTTCTTCACCACCGCCCCGCCCGCCGCGGCCATCCCGCAGGATCCTCGTCGGTTGAAGGACCCCAGCGTTCGCTCGCAGATGGCCCAGGAACTCAGCGAGTACCTGACACGCAACAACTTTGAGATGGACATGAAGCATTCGCTCACCCACAAATCATTCACGTCGCCCACGCAGAAGGACTTCAACTGCATGTTTCAATGGCTGTATCACCGCATCGACCCCAGCTACCGTTTCCAGAAGAATATCGATCAGGAAGTCCCACCACTTCTGAAGCAAATGCGCTACCCCTTTGAGAAAAGCATCATGAAGTCGCAAATTGCAGCAGTTGGCGGTAACAACTGGTCCACCTTCCTTGGTCTGCTGCACTGGATGATGCAGCTTTCGCAGATGATTGAGCAATACGCATCCGGCACATACGACGAGGCCAGTATGGAGGCAGGGTTTGATGTGACCGGCGACAAGATCATTTTCCAGTTCCTTACGGATGCGTACCGGGACTGGCTCCAGGTGGAGGATGATGCCGAGGACGAGGCCGATCAGGTTATCCAGAGGCACGTTCAGAACATGGCCGCAAGATTCGACGATGCGAATGCCGCACATCTTGAGCAGGTCAGAGTCTTGGAGGCCGAGCACCAGGCGCTGCAGGACCAAATCGACGAGCTCAGCAAGAACGGACCCAGGATAGCCAAGCTGGACGAGCAGATCAAAATCCTTGAAGAGGACCGCGTCAAGTTCGAAAACTACAATAACAGCATGGAGGCCAAGGTGGAGAAGTACCAGAACCGTGTCAAGCTGCTCGATGACGAGATCAAGAAGATTGAGGCTGAGCTTGAGGAGGCCGAACAGGAGAAGACAGGCTTGCAGACCAAGGTTGACGAGCAGGGCATCACTATCCAGGACATCGATCGCATGAACACGGAGCGGGACCGTCTGCAGAAGAGCGCAGAGTCGACGAATGCCCGGCTTGAGGAGACGAGAAGGAAGATTGCGGAGAAGGAGTTGGAGGCGACCAAGAAGCTCGACGAGCTCGAGAGGAAAGTGGAAAAGTACAACTCGCAGGGTTACGAGATCGGCATTATCCCCGCGAGTGCGCCAAGGGCCAACGGCGCCGACTTCGAGCTGGTGCTCACACTCAGCGAAGTCCCTTTCAACTCGTCTCAAATGGATACGACATCGGAGAAATTGCTCACTAGCGCGGGTAATGGCTACCAGTACCAGGAGCTCCTCAACCAAGATGTGCGGAGGGACCTGAAGAATTCTATCCTTGGCCTGAGGAAGGACATCCGTGACCGGATGAGCGCTGCTCAGGAGGCCGACTTTGAGAACCATGAAATGCTCGACAAGGTTAAGGAAGCCATGGACGACAAGCTCTCCGAGGTGGAGGCTCTCGGCCACAGAGTCCGCGCCGCAGAAGAAGAGTTCGAGAAGACCAGGGAGATCACGACAGCGCAGAAGATGGCGTCGGACACCCAAATCGAGCGCATGGAGAAGGAGTTGGCGAAGATGCGTGCCGGTCTGTCCGAGAGCGTGCAGCTGATGGAGCAGAGGGAGATGAATACCAATATCGAGTAAGTGAATTCGCTATACGGAAGTCAAGGCTGCCGTACTAACGGGTGGATTTCAGATACGAGCAATTGCAACTCCGAGCCAATGAGATCCGTGAGCACCTGCACACGGAGATTGAGCGCATACTCAACGACGTTGTCAAGTGGAAAATTGCCATCCAAGGCGATTTATCCCAGTTCGAAGAAGAGGTGGAAGCGCATATCAAAGACCTCAAGATGAAGTCGGGGACGCCAGTTGACGCTGATATGAACGATGATGCGATGGACGGCGTTGAGTACTAAGCCTTGAGGCTGGAGTGTGTTGATGTTTTGGATTCTTGTTTATTTCCGATGACGATATTGTGACTGGAGAGTAGCGGTGCTTTTTGATATCCTGGGTGCTTTAGCTCTAACGACATTGGGGTTCAGGCGCAGTGGGATGTCTACTTGGATTCCCGGGGGCACGGTGTTTGGAATAAGGGATTCGGGATCGATACCACTTATGCCTGAAGTTGTTTATGATGATACTTCAAATTCAATTGTTCTTAGATTTCGTTCATCTTCGACTTAATAATGACCGTATACTAAGTAGACAGGACGATGGTACTGGGGCGGAAAATAAGCATTAATTTGATGGCGTCAGAGCTTGTGCCGACGTCAGACCTAGCTAAATTGGCAGCTTCGTCCCCCTCACGGTCCTCGCGTAAACGCGACAACATGTGAAAGTTGTAACACCTCACCAAAACATCCGTCCAGCTTGTCGGCGCGACAATGACCGCCTCAACCGCCGGCTCCGATGATGAGGAGTACGTCAAGGGCGCCATCGAGATCGTAAAGGTCAGTCATCTGCGCCTCTTGCTTCGAAAGAGTAGCTCGAGACAGCTCCCCACCGCGCCCCCTTCTTCCGCGAGCTCCCTTCTCCATCCACACCCGAATCATTTGGGTCGCAACACACATTGCAGCCACCTCTCACTTTGCATAAGACGCTCTTTACCTAGACCCTAAAGGCTTCCCCCGTACCTACTTTGCAGAGGCTAAAACCGCAACGAAACCAATAGGACAGCCTCCTCGCGCCCGTCCGCACAGCCATCTCCAAGCCCGCCCGCCGCGCCTACATCCAAACGGCCCTCCTGATCTTCGGCACGTTCGCCCTCCTGGGCATTGCCATCGCCGCCTACTTCATCTTCTACTTCGCCTACGTGCCCACGCGCGGCTTCAGTGTGCCCGTGCATCTGCAATTTCCGACTACATCAACGCCAATCAGCTCGCGGCAACAATATGGCGGCGGCGGCGGCGGCGGCGGCGGCGGCAGCAGCAGCAGTAGCGACAGGAGCTTCGCCGAGTGGAAAGACGAACTGTGCCTGGGGCTGGGCGTAGGCGCGCAGCAGCGCGAAGCACAGGCGGTCGTGTATCATCCGTGGGGCACGGCGGGGGGCCTCCGCCCGTGGCTGGTCAGCGACCAGGGCTACGATGTGCGCGTCGAGCTCGAGATGCCGCGCACGCGCGCCAACCGCGAGGCCGGCAACTTCATGGTCGAGCTCGCGCTGCTGGGGCCGCCCGGGTCGTCGAGCAGCGGGACGACCGTCGGGTCGGGCATCGTTGGCACGTATTCCTCGCCAGAGGGAATGGGGGTGGGAGGGAAGAAGAAGAATAAGGCGGAGGAGGTTGTGCTGGCGGTGTCGCAACGCCCGGCCATTTTGACGTGGTATAGCGATGTCGTGGAGAATGTGAACAAGGCCATCGAGCTACCCTGGTATTTGCTGGGCTGGAGGAGGGAGGCGGAGCGGCTGACTGTGGGCATGATGGAGGGTGTGAGGTTCGAGAGGGGATGGCAGAATCTGCCGGAGGCGCTAAGGGTCGAGATACGCGCGGTCGAGAGGCTGCAGGTGTATGGCGTGAGGGTTGTGTTTGAAGCGAAGTTGCGCGGATTGAGGTATGGTCTTCCCCGTCTGCTCTCTTTTTGCTTTTGCTTTTTTGCTATGGGAGTAACAAAGCTAACATACAACCAGATACCTCATGTACAACTACCGCCTCATCTCCGCCTTCGTCTTTACCACCCTTTTCTGGATCGTCGAACTCGCCTTCATGATCCTCGCCTGGCTCGCCCTCTCCCAAATGTTCTCCCCCGTCCAACCGCGCTCCGGAAAAGCCATCAAATCGGAGGCAGAGCAGGCCACGAAGCCCGACGAAGAAGAGACGGAAATCGACCTGAACAAGATCAAGACCGAGGAACCTGAGACGGAAGAAACCACGGACGTCCCTGACCTGTCCGACACCCCTCGCACTTTCCCGACGTACAGGGGCCAGCAGCCGCTGAGATATGAGTCGCCCCGCGTCAAGAGCGAAGAGGAGGATGACGGACCCACGGCGGAGTCGGCAGGTAAGGTCGGTAGTGCGCCCGAGCAGGAGGCCGACGATGAAGATGATGAGGATGCGGATTTCGTGCTCGACACGGCGGGCAGGTACATGGAGCGTGATTCCGGACTGGGTACGAGCATGGAGAGCGGACAGGATAGGAGGAGGGATGCGGTTAGGAAGAGGAGGTCTGGATTCTTCAGTGGCAGCGGTGGTGGCGGAGAGTAGTGGGCAGTATTGATGTGAGGAGTATGGAAAAGCGCTTGTGTATGAGGTAGCGGTCATGATACCCAGATTGCAATTGTAGGATGCATTCTTTTTGATCTTTTTTTTTTGTTCATATTTTAAGTGGTAGTACACTACTTTAATCAACTAGCCCTCAATACTCAACCCTACCCACCCCAAGGTCATCAATCTTCCAAGAACCTCCGCCCTCGTATTCTGTGAATATACTTCTGCCCCTACCTCACTGTTCGCCGTTCCCTCCTGCACCGCCGCCGCCACCACCCCCAAACCTCGCCCTCGCCAACCCCCTCAGCATCTCCATCGTCCGGTCCTCCTTGGCCCGGTACTCGGCGAACTTCTCCTCGCGCTCCGCCGCCCTAGCCCTCAACATCTCCTCGCGGCGCACCTCGCGCTCCGTCTTGCGCCTCTCCTGCTCCTTGCGCCTGGCGCGGAAGTCCTCGACGCCGTCACCGCCGCCGCCCATGAGGTCGCTGTCGCCGACCTCCTCCATGGCGCCGCCCTCCTTGGCCTCGCGGAACGAGTGCAGCGTCGACGTCTTCTCGGCGCGCTTCTCGAGCTTGCGTTCGTGCGAGCCCGGGTCGGCGCGCGGTGCGATTTCGTCGAGACGCGTGCGCTGGAGGGCGCGGTCGGCGGCGCGGAGGGCGCGCAGGTGGTTTTGCGAGGAGTGCGCGTCGGAGGCGAGGAGTTCTGGGGGTGGGGGTTAGTTTGATGTCGTGTTGATGTTACTTCTGGCATGTAAAAAAAGGAACATACCGTCGCGATATTCCAGATCCTCCCTTCGTGGTATAGCGGGGCCAGACTTGCGCGTCATCGAGGCGCTGATGGCACCAAAGGGTAGAGCGGCGGGACCGAATTCGTCATCGTCGTCCTCTTCGTCGTCTTCACCTTGCTCGCTCTGATGTTTGTCTTTTCCATGGCCGGGCTCCTCAGAATATTCCGGTGCTCTTTCGCCCGGCGTGCCGTTGGAGCCATAGTCGGGCGAGGCGCGCTTCTGTCGTCGGGGCGGTTCTTCCGTGTGCTTATCCTCGTTGCTACCGCCGAGGTCGTTCTCGGCGGACGAATCGATGGCTTTCTGCAACGTGACTGGGTCGTACCAGCCCTCTGCCAGTTCTCCACGGTTCCTCACGAGCGTCAGTCTAACATCCTCGGAGAGTTTTTAATAGGGAAAAAACAAAAGGAAGACATAGACCAATTTCTCCCTCCCAACTAGATAGAAGAGAAGAATAAATGTGAAACAAGCACAAACTCCTTTTACTTCATCAATCCCGCAAAGAACCCGTCTCTTAACTATGACAGTAGAGATAGAAGAAAAGTAGCAAACTCACCACTTCCCAACGAAGCTCTTCCACCGCCCCTTCACCTCCGTCTCGGGCAGCTCCTCCAGCACAAGCTGCTTCTGAATGTCCAGGTACAGCGCGAACATGGGCTTGTACCGCCGGTAGTCGCCGTGCTTGGACAGCGGGCGCGCGGAGAACGGGAGGGTGGTCGGGGCGGCGGAGGAGGAAGACGGCTTGCTGCTGCGCGCTGTTGTTCCTGCATGCTTGGACTCGTGGCGATGGTGGGATCGGTGATGGTGGTGGTGGTGGCTACGGCGCGAGTGCGGCGAGTGAGAGCGGGAGCGGGAGCGCGTGCGGTGCAAACGGCGCGAGCGGTGGTCGTTGTCGTCGTCGCGACGCGGGGAGCGAGAACGCGAGCGCGTCGCGTGCCGGCGGTGGTGGTGACGGTCGGACGGCATGGTGTCTTTTGCAAGGCTCGGGGTGTCCTGTCGAAGGATTTGCGGAGGTGGCGGTGGGGAGTGTAGGTGGGAAATGTTTTGGGTTGTGGAGACTAGCGTGCGGCAAGAATAGTTCTGGGTGACGATGATGCAGCTCGGGTCGATCAGGGTAAAGCTTGGCGGGAGAGGTTGGTTTGAGTCTGGACACTTTTGCTGCTTATTTTGCTTTCGCTTTTCTTTATCTTATCTCTGGTAATTATGATACAGGAAGATTGCTAACGCTGAGAATTGGCCTCTGCAGCAGAGGCACTTGTGTAGACAGCTAAGGCCAGCACCAGGCTTCCAATTGAATCAGCCCTCTAAGCCAGCAATATCCACAAGCAGCAATAATACGACGATCCGCGATTCACGAGATCTCTAACCGGAGAAAATGTGGGCGTGCCTCTTCCAGCCGGAGCCGACCTGAGTGCCACTCCACTGAGAGCAGTCGACCTCTTCGGCCGTACCCTGCGCCAGACCAATGTCATTGCCGCCGAACACGGCCGTATTGGCACCCGAATCGATGCACAGGTCGAAGTTAACGTTCGCGCCGTACGAGTTCGTCTCCGAAAGCGAGCCCATCGAGCACACGTTGTTGCCGGAAGCTACAGAAGTCAACGAGTCAGCATTTGCCGGTGATCCTAATACGAAAAGCCGGGCGGATGCTATACGAGCAGTGCACGCCGAATAGGGAAGGAGAGCCACCTCCGCATCTCCATTTTGTCGATGGCTTGTTTGAGATGGTGACCGTGCGTAGATCTAAGTCAGATGCTAGGGGAGCGGAGCTTACCAGGGCAGAGGTTGTCGACGCGGACAACAACAGTCTTGGTGCCGCTGAGAGTGTTGCCAGTGCTGTCCTTCTCCGCGGTCAAAGCATAGCACTTGCCGCAGGCAGGACCAGCGCCCTCACCAGGGCCCGCGCCGTAAAGGTTCTGGGAGACGGCTGCAGAGTAGCCGGGCTATAGAGTTGTCAGTTTTGATGGTGATCCAATTGACTGGTTCATGCTCACGTTGAAATAGAAGCCGCAAGCACCTGTCTTGACGCAGTTGCCCGAGCCGTTGTTGTCACTGGAGCCGTAGGCCGTCATGGTAGCCTTGTAGGTGGTGCCGGCATTGGCGACGCCGAGCGCAGCGGTGAGGTAAATGAGCGACTTTGCGAACATGGTGTCGAGGAGTGAAACGATGGTGGACAATAAGGGGTGTGATGCCACAGAGAAGGCATTGCTGGTTCATTTATATACCTACAGACCGCATCTCCGCCCCGACCTTGCCGTTTGAAACAATGGCCGCTGCTTCCGACGTCATGCGTGGATCCGGTGATTCTGGACGTCTTCGCTACCAGGCTGGCCAGTCTGCCGTCTCGTCGAGAGTCAGACTGTTGCTCCCGGCCGGCCTTATTGCTCGTGGCGCCGCGGATCCCGTGTCCAGTCCACATTTCTTTAATCAACCTGAAGCTCTGGCCAATTCGTTTCCTCCTAAAAGCAGCCTCAACCACCAAGCTCGTCGCCAAGCAACCCTGCAGGGTAATCAAGCTGCTCGTTTCAGGTGTTTCTGCCGGAATTCAGCCCGGGATAGCGCTGGCGCCTCACGCCTCAGGCCTCATCTGGCTGCGACTTGCTGGAAAGCACCGGGGCGATCTGCCGTCGACCCATTAAACGGCGAAGCTTGATCTCAGCGTCCAAGGGCTTGGTTGCAAGGAAAATATTCGGACATCGTTGGGTTGGATGAGGGTTGAATACAGTATTTGCGGGGTAACATATCTTTACTCTGGACTGCATCTGCGTGTCTGTCTATCTCTAGTTCGTTATTCGTCTTACGGCGAATAATTGGAAGCGGTCGAATAATGGGAAGTGGACGGATAAGTGGAAGCGGACATCTTGAGATTATGGTAATAAACATCCCAAGCATCGCCACATTTGGTCTCGGCACCGAATCCGCAGAATTTGTTCGAACGATGCGGCGAGCCTCCCTCGATGCGGAACGGCTCGGGTGGCTGCGAAACAAGCATGCGGCGCCACGAGGCAGAAGGAGAGCTTTTGTTGAGACGGCTGTGCCACTGGGGCTTACTGGAGACGTGCAAAATGTTATCGGGCTCTTGTCTCCACAGTTTGAAACGCTGCATGAATAGCGGATTGAGCCCGTAGGTGTCGACGGCGCGCGGGTCTGGAAGGAAGTAGAGGCAGCGCTGCAGTAGCGGAGATCCCTCAATCACCGTCTTCCATCGTCGAGATACCCGCTGGGCTCGGAGGAGGTCGAGCAGGGTGGTGAAGGAAAGAATCAGCTCCAGCAGTTCCGTCGTCTCAAATACTTGGTCGCATGCGTTACCCATCGCGGCGAACAAAGAATACGCGGTCTGATTTGGAAAGAGCGGCGAAATAGTAGAAATTTTGGTGCTTGAGTGCCCTTACGGAGGATGATGATTAGTGTTGAAACGATGGCGAGTGTGGAGACGATGGCGAGAGAGTCAGTCGCTGCAGGCAGGGACGACCGGGAGCCTGTGCTCTGTCACTCTTCCCCGCTCTTACACTTTCCGCTCCACCCCCAATTTCTCTCCTACCATCCACCGAACTCACCGCTCAGCCGCTCGACAGCTGTTCGAGATCGTGCCTGGCGCCAAACTCACGTAATGTTGTAGTTTCGTCACTGGAATGGCCATCCACGCGCTAAAATTCTCAATTCATTACGCTCGCCTCTTGCCGAAAACGGTAGCGACCAGTCTGAAATAAAGATTCAAAAAATAGACCCTGATCATTTGTCTTTCGTCCGCTTCCCATGAACTTCTCTCTGCAGTTATCGAAAGCGAAGCCTCATGTCTTCAAGTCCCAAACAATACAATCCGGCCTGTGCACAGGATATCTCAATCCTTCAGCATTCCTGGCCGCCGATTTCAATGGCACGGATCCCGACAGGTCGAATAGACCCCAGTAGTTCTCTATCAATCGAGCACTTGGCATGGGAGAGTATCATTTCAGTCCGCCGGAGAGGCCGGAGGACTCTGAAGGTGATTAGGTCCTTGCGCCGAAATCAAGGAAAACGGGGCGCACAAAACAATACCCTTTGTCGCACAATCGTTCGAGCACTCATCATGACACGCCTCATTTGGCTACGACGCACCAGCATCCCAGGGATAATCCAAGCTCCCTCTGCTTCATGGCTGCCCTACAGAATCTTTGACTCTCCTCCGTCCTCTCCTCCGTCCTCGTTGCTACAATTCTTCCGGCCTCTGAGATTCCTGCAGTTGCTACACGCGGATCAATTGTGTCAGAAGTTGGTATCACTGCTGTATATGTCTATTAACACCTACCTGCAGTTTTCGCAACCAACTAGGTTGTATGAATTGGAGCAATTCCGGCACCCTGTCGAGTTCTCCACGTTGCTGCAATTGGTGCACGACGTGCAGTCGACACAGTTGGAGCAATTGACACACGATTTGCACCGAACACAGTTATTACAGTTCTTATTGCCACCTGAGTTGGTATCGACCTCTGTGTAACTAATACGACATACGTGAGTGTGGCCATGTGGTGGAGTGGAAAGATCTGAGACTCACGGTGGCGGTGATCCCTGCTGACCCTCTGTCTTGCTGCTCCCCTGGCCCATGATGTATGTTGGGTGTCTGAAAAGCTGCCCGTGCGGTAGGTATTTCGAGATAATCTGGAAAGCGAGTTTGCAGAGATCTGTTGGTAAAGATACGCTTGCGTAGATTTTCAATTACTATTCAGTCGTTATATTTCTGCTGCTGCCTGCGTTCATGCAGGAGCCGTCATACTCACGGAATGTGGAGAAGATAAGGATGAGAGAAAGAGAAATAGGTACGTCATTGCTCCGGCATAGCCGAACCGCCTCGCATGCAATCCTGCCGTGTGTTATCCTTCCACTCGTCAAGTGAGTAGCGCGTGGCGGGGGCTGAAAGGGCTTCAGTCAGCTTGAACAGCGATTCGAGAATCCTACTCCTAGCGCCTCTCTGCGCCTGCATGCCGCACTCCATGAAGGGGAACTTCAAGCGATTGGCTGTAGTCCGAAAAAGTGATCTACCATTAATACGCTGAATGGCACTTTCCAGTTCAAATGATGCAGCAGACCGACAAAGCAGTGGTGTGTCCTAAAATCTCTCCGGCCTCTTCCCAACCGCAGCTACCACAACCAACCTATCCCTAGGAACAATTATGTTCCTTGCTCTTTCCGCTGTCGCAAGCTTCCACGCTTTCGTTCACGAGTAGTTCCCAATCCTCGGGCCAAAGTATTCACCCGCCGGCAGCTTCAACCTCGTGCACGTCGTGCTCTCACAACCACTCTCGGCGTTATTTCCCCACCAATTTATCTCGAACCCGCTGTACTCGACCGCGAAGAAGATGACGACGGCCGCAACAGCGATGGCAGTCGAGAAGGCCGCGGAGATGACGTAGTTGTATTTCGACCAGAAGGCTAGGTAACGCCGTCTCAGGTAGACCATACTCAACCAGCCCGGCAACACGGCGGGCCAAACGTAGCCGATGTTGTACTGTTTTGCGCAAAGAAAGTGTTAGCTTGCCCACATTCCTCACGATGGCGATGTTTGAGAGGAAGAGAGGGGGGGACCGGTAGAGGAGAAAAGTGGGCAGATGAGCTTACCGGCGACCATGCTGTTCCACCATTGAGCAACGGGATCGGGTGCGCACGCCTAAACCAATGCGTCTTGGGTAACCGCTGCTGCACGAGGTAGAAGACCAGCGGGATCACGGCGCCGACTGGGAAGGCGGAGAGCAGCGTTGTGTATTGCCCGTTCTTGCCGAAGACCTTGCGCGCGCCCATTGAACCGAAGAGGACGGCGGCGGTGAAGTACGTGTTCACACCGGGGCATGTGAATTTATCCTTTTGATCACTTTTGGGTTGGGTCAGCGTGGAAATGTCGGTGTGAGTGGTTGTGGTAAAGGCTGGCTTGGGTGGGCGGAATGAGAACAGAAAGGCGCACTTACGATTCGCAGATATCGTGGATGTGGCGCATCTGAAAGTTCATCACGCCTGTGCAGACGAATGCTGAGACGAGAGTTGCAGCTGACTGTGCGAAAAAGGTGACTCTCGGCGGGATCTTGACGTAGTGGGCGAGTTTCAGGTCATTGCTGAAGGCGAGAGCGTGGGCGGTGGTGACGTAGCTGAATAAAAAGAAACGTTAATTTGAAACTCAGTGGGTGGGATTAAAGACTAACCCATAGCATTTGAAGAAGTTCATCGCCAAGGCATTTCCGGGCAGCCAAGCGCCTCCGATGAACTCTGCAATGTAACTTTTGAATTGTCAGCCAGATTTTATCAGAGAAACCAGAAGGAGGGACTTACTTATACTCTACCTGCAACCCGGTTGTCGCATAGATGATACCAGTCGGAATAACGAAGACGAGAGCCAAGCCAATTCCAAAGAAGACTACTCCAACCGTGGTCTGCGACGCCATTCAATATGCCTTTTTCGTTGGTGGGAAACATAGAGTACTCACGTATGTAGGCCATCCTGCTACCGCAGCTACGCCGAGGACAATCGCAAAGACATTCAAAACCAGGTACCACCACTCGGGGACTTTCCTTAAGTCAGCATTGTACGTAAAAATTAAAAACATCTTTCACTTACCCTCACGATAAGCAGACATTAACCGAGTATGAACGTCTTTGAACTCTTCCGCCGTGTCCTTATACCCCCGAAATAGACTGCGGAAACCATTCACAATGTCTCGGCGGTGGTACAGTAGGGAATACGATATGGTCGCCGTATACACTGCGAAACTGAACCAATACATCGTCAAGCTGCTCGCAGCGAGGTAGACTTGCGAGTATGCCTGGTACTTCTCCTCGTCCAGCCAGCCACGGTCATCCAGCACAGCCGAAACGTTGTATGACTTGGCGTAGTGGTTGAACATAGAGTTGGTGTTGATTGGCAGGTAGCCCGTGTGAAGCGCATTCGTGTAGTACATCCCGATCAGCACGAAGCCACCTACCAAACAGCCAATGAACGTGTTCAGCGTCACGGCGAAAGGGATGACTAATGGGTCAAACACGTGTGTCGCAACGTTCCAGTCGAATGTTGGCAGTGGGTTGAAACCGAGCCCCTTCTTCAGCCCGCAAATTGCAGTGAGGTTGAAGTTGTCAGGAGCAATCCAAGCAATCCAGTTGAAGAGGCTGAGTGCCGCGAAAATGTAGTCGGGGAACCAGAACCAGACAAACATGGCGGCGAAAGCGTAAAGGAAGAGACGGAAGCGGGATATGTTATACAGCCGCTTCAATGGGCCAGATACCGCGTGGTTTGCCTCTGGAGCTCTTAGTGTTAGTGAGACTGAAGCTTTTGTGGGGCGCAAATCTTCTACCGTTATGCAGAGAGCTGTTCAAAGCGATGGTAACCATCGTCTTTGGCCAAAGACAGAACGAGGGATACACAAGGAATTTCCTTAAAAGGCCAGCAAGTCCGTATCCTTTCAAAATATGCGTAAGTATGTTTCGGAAGATTTAAGATGGGAGAGCCTACCCATGAAGTCCGTTGACAACGCCAACAGGATCTGATAACCGAATGAGCCAGCATACTTTTGGTTAAAATACCGGTCCAGGAATTGTGTGAATACTGCGACAGGTTAGACGAGTTTTACTGAAAGCAGGCAGAGTGGGGGATAATTTACTGATGTATCTTGAACTTGGCAAGGTTTTTCCAACACTAGCCATGATCGAGATCAACATGTGCTCTTTCTTGTTGAAAGGTCCGGGGTTAAGACTGTGTCGGGTACCGAACAGCGTGAATCCGACATCCGGGAGGTACTTTTCAGCCGCTTTGCCCACTGGAAAACTCAGCAACTGGACAACCGGGGCTTCAAGGAAGATGCTCGGTTGCCGAACGCTGAACAGCTGGTTTACGAAAGCAAGCAAAACGACAAAGCCAAGGCCGATGATCCAGGCGCGAATTGTTGAGCAGTGAGTCTTGGGATCGTCATGATTATCGACAACTGCCCTTACCTCGGCGTAAGGACTATTGGTGGTAAGGAGTGAGACCTCCAACTTCGTCTCTTCAATGATATTCCTATTCTTTTCTGGCTCGCCGGTTATAGAATCATTTTCGAGGAAGTCATGAAGACGACCGAGGGCCTGGCTTGGAAAGTTCGGATCATGCTGGTGAGTCTCAAATAGTTTACGCGCGAGCTGTGTATTCTGGGTTAGGGACTAATGCTTATGTGGGGCTGCAGAAGCTCAAACCTCTTTTGTTTGTTCCAAGGTCAGGGACCTAGCGTACTCCTGGGCAGCGAGCACCTCTTCTACTGTTGCGTTGAGCTGCCTGGTAGAGCATTAGCGTGATGTTCAGGAACTAAAATAGACCGAGATTGACCTGGCTGCATGCTCCACCTCAGTTTGCTGGCTATCCGCATCACTTGGGCTTCTCTAACCAAGCTGTTAGTACTGTTGGACCTAAAGTTAAGTGACCTTGGTTGTAAGATCAGTGAATGCGATAAGTTGCATACCTGGGTCAGTTCCCCCACTGACGCTGATACGTCCTTGTCCTTATCTGATAGTAGAGGCATGCCCACTTTCGACCCTGGTAAGGAAACAAAGTGAAGATCATGGGAGAGAAAAGCCCTTCAGTTTAAATATCCTCGGGGCATTACGTGGCCCATCCCGGAGCGTTGTGTCGGAAACAGCATTCATGTCCTGACTAGTTGTTCAAGGACCTGAATGCCGGGTACCAGGGTTCTATGGCGCCACCGTTTTATCGCCCAACGCAGCAGATCCACAGGAACAATTGTAAAACTTGTATTGAAATTAAATCAATTGTAAGGCCCTGTAACAAAACTACGTTCATATGATTCTACCACATATTGTATGTGATATGCTGAAGAACCACATCTTTTACTACATTTGATACATATGCTAAAAGAACGGAAGAAACGCCGGGCAACATGCTGATATGATCCTCCCCTGGTCCACTTGAGAAAAAATTACTAAGGGTCCGTTCGGTACCAAAGTCGAAAAGTTCCTGCATCGTGCTAACCAAAGAACCTTATTTCAGAAACATGGCATTGCAGCAGAGTGGCAGCAACTAATAAAATTAACAAAGAAAAAAAAGAAAGAAGTAGTTCGAGCACGTATTTATTTGCTTTGAAAAGCTATAAGAGCAGCAGGTTTCTTTTACTCAACCTTGAAATGGCCATTGTTTTTAGTACAGATAACGGTGGCGTACCCAACAAGGGTTGGGTCCCGGGTGGGAGTATCAAAACGCCCAAGCTCACTTGGCGACAGAGGTCAAGCGGACACGAGAAAAGAAATGGTAGCAACGCCGATCAGAATCTTCTGGCCTAACAGGTCAAATGTAATAGAATGCTGAATGTTGGTGCCGCATTGGAAGCACGCCATCTAACTGGGTGACAGAGTGGGGATCGCCAAGCCGGCAACCGAAAGCACAACATTCGCCGCTACTCTGACACCTTCCGTATCCGCCACAGCAATGAAGCGCAAAGATGGGGTGTAGGAAATACAGGATGATCTGATATCTCTGAATTATTCAACTTTTCAGAGTCAGTTTGATATAAAATCACTCTTGCTGGAATATGAAGCCGTGTGGAAGTATGTTGAATATGTTTACTACGTGATGAGCAGAGCAGCTTGGAAGACCTAGTCGTAATTAACGTCACTATGATTCGTTCGTCGGCAAGACAAACAGAAAAGCTCGCTACCAGTAACACGCTAGAAGTATTAGCCCCAAAGCCAAAGCAGTAATAAAACCGGCTCACCCCGTCCGGCCTCCAGAAGACGCGGCGAACACCGCCTGATACTTCCACCGGCCAATGCCCACGCTGGTCCGAACCTCGAGCCTAGTCTCTCCACCCTCCCTCCTCCGATGAGCACTCCCCTCTTCCGACCTTCCATCGCTGCTACGACTCCCTCTGCTCCTATGCCTACTCCTCTTCCTTCTTCTCCTCTCATGTTCGCGCACTTCCTCTCCATCGCCCCTCCTCCGGCTGCCGCTGGAGCTGCGTGATAGTGGTGGCACTTCATCGACCCCCAGATACCGACTCCTCCTCCCATATCTTTCTTCATCTTCACCCGCCGACTCTTCGTCCGACGTGCACAAATCCCGTTCATCACCCCCTCTCTCATGAAAGTACTCCACCTCTCTCGTAGTACCAGGCGACCGCACCGGCGACGCAGAGGCATAGAAGTACCGCCGAATGGTAGTAGTGGACCTCCGCCGCGGCGCTTCTTCTTCCGCATCGCGGTTTGTCGTATACGTCTCGCCCGTCGCGAAGGGGTCATACGAGGACGCTCTGCGGCGGTGTTCGGAGGGCGGGGGCGCCTCCCTGAGCCGCGGCGACGGTGGAGCGGTCGCCGGGAAGTGCATCGGGGTGGCGGCGGCTGCGTGGGGTTGTGTGAGGTAGTAGCCGTTTTCGGGCATGCTGCTGCTGCCGCTGCGGCGGGTTTGTTCGAAGTGTGCGTCGTAGGGGTAGGGGTCGATGTTGGTTGTAGGAGCGTAGATGGAAGAGCGCTGGTAGGGGGATGCCGAGCGGCTGCGTGAGGGCGGCGGTGTGTGTTGGAGATGGGGGTTTCTGTCTTGGGCCCAGGCGCGGATGATGGGGTGGATTGAGATGCGCTCGGACGCGATGCTGATGAAGGAGAACGAGAGGAGGCGATTCAAGGAGGTGTCGGGAGGTGGGGGCGTGACGGCGTTGGGTTCTCGACTGGGAGGACGGAGCTCGTCGCCGTTGGAGGGAACCTGTCTCTGCCATATGGACTTTGCGGTCTCGATAGAAACGGGATTGTAACGGAGCGAGGACAATTTGGAGAGGAGATCCAGCGCTGCGCTGCCGTCTGCAGACGATTCGAGTGTCTTCGCGGACAGCTCGCAGGCAGCGTAGGCGCTCGTCCATGGGCTGTCCGGGTTCGCCTGGTTGCTCTGCATCTCACTCTTTTGCATCTCTAAATCAGAGACGTAGGATTCAAAAGAGCAGCGCTGTTTGGCGATGTAAGTTCCCGCCAGAATGAGGGATAAGGGATGATTTTCCAGGAGGGATGCAGCGCGCTCTGCACAATCAGATTCTCGGGACCTATGCGGGAGTGACCAGTGTATTGTCTGCTGTAGCAGCAAGACTGAATCGGAAGTACTCATGGGACCGAGAAGCAACATTTCAGTTGTCTCGAAGCGAGCGACGGATTGCTCCCGGGAGATGATGATGATGAATCCATGGCGGCACTGTGGGAAGTATCCAGCGTAAGTGAAGTCGGCATCATTGGCGTTCTCCAGAATAAGAATCCAGTCATCTTTCTTATTCGCAAGGTAGTCAAGAGCGGCACTAATGTCCGTAGCTGTAGATCTAGAGGTCCTAATAAGATTGGCGAAATCCTTCTGAGCGGCTTGAGGCGTGCTGACGTCGATCCGGAACACAGCCGAAAACCTGTCCTGGATTAATCATTAAGCTCCGTAGTGGGAAAGCTTAGCTTACTCGTCTCGAAGCTCTTCTACAACTTCGGTACACAGTGCCGTCTTTCCTTGGCCTGCCTTTCCAGCGATGACAAGCCGTCTCTGGCCAGCAGCAGCTTGCCTTGGGATTTGAAGAAACTGCTTCAGCGTAGATTTCTCATCATCCCTGCCAATAAAGCCGCTGGTATGGGCGCTGTTGGGGCCCGCGCGACGGTGAGGTAGCGGTGACTAGAGCGGAAGTCAGCCTTGCGTAGCTTCAGCAGGAACCAGGATACGGCACACCGGAAGTCCCTGCGCAGCCATCTTTTGGCGCCTGATGGTGTGAGGGCTGAGTTGAAGGATTCACGGGCTGACAGGCGAAGATATATTCTCGCAGATGTGCAAATCTCGCACACAGGGTTCTGCGCGCCTCGCCGTTATCACTGCTACGCCATGGCGCAGCGGGGCTGCGGATGTGAGCAGGCATGCGGTCCGTTCCGAGATGGGTTTACCGGTCAAGGATGCAAAACGGCGCGTGAGTCAAACTGGCATCAGGCAGATGCTCAGCCTTGGAGGCAGACGACCGGTGAATGCGCCATGCGAATTATACGCACCATAGATTTTGCGCGGCTGCGCAGCACAGTGCGTAGCGAACTGGGTCCCTTGCCTTACGCTGTCAGATTTGCGCAGGCTCTCAGCCGCGTGGCACCAAGAGCAGTCAGATAGAAGCGTCTCGGCTAGTGTGACGAGGCTGGGAACGGAGCTGGCAGTGCAAGGCTGCGGGGAAAGCTTGCCCCGCCGTAGACAGCAGGGCTGTGCAGCCGCGTCATTGCTTGTGCTGAGAATGTTGAATGGAGACGTTTCATACTTTTAAGCATTTAGGCTCCTAGGTAAAGGACTAAATGAAGAGCTTGACGGAAAGGAAGCATCTGGATGCATTTTTGATGGGTGTAAGATCACATCCTTGCACGAAAGTCCAGGGTATTGGCATCTTAGCAGAGCTACGACGTGAGAGCCTAGGCTCCTTCCTCGATTCAAAAAAGATGATTGGGGTCGCATGCAAAAGGCGTCGATTGATGGTAGAAAGGGATGTTAGTCAGCTCCGCGGTATCGCACCATCTCCTGCCGAAAGCGGGGTTAGCGCCCATCCCACTTATCATCGCATCATTGGACACGGCCTTGACGTGTAACCTATCCTATTTAGCATCACCAATCGCTTCTTCCATTCCATCTCCATCTCAATCCATTGAAGATGGAGAAGGACGGGCTGCCCACGTACAGTGCGACGGTTCAGCAGTCGGCCCCGCAGCACCGGCGGCGGTTCCGGAAGAGACGCAGCCTCAAACTTATCGCAGTCGCGTGCCTTGTTTATCTTGCCTATGCCCAATGGCATCAATCACACCATTTCCGCCATCGAACGACCACGCTATCCCTGGAACGACTTGAAGAAGACCTGGCAACGTGCGTCAAGCTGCAGCAAAAGCCACAGGATCCCAGCGGCCAGCGTTCTCGCAACGCTCGGTACATTGATGGCCACAAGCCAACATTGATCAAAAACGCATCCGTATGGGTCGGCGAGCCTGTCCCTGGGACCAGCGAGGAAGATGCCCGGGCTGGGAAAGGCTACTCCTGGGTCCAATCCGACGTGTTTCTCGAATACGGCCTTATCAAGAGCGTGGGAGCGAAGATTTCCGAGGAAGAGCTTCCCGAGGGCGTACTGGTCTACGACGCTCAAGGCCGGCCCCTGACGGCAGGCATCATCGACATGCACAGCCACGCGGGCGTCAACCCGCTGCCGGAGCTGCGGGGCAACGAGGACACGAACGAAATGTCGGCAGATACGACGCCGTATGTGCGGTCCATCGACGGACTGGACCCGCTGGACCACCAGATCCAGGTCATCAAATCCGGGGGCGTGACGACCTCGCTCATCCTGCCCGGCTCGGGCAACAACATCGGCGGCGAGGCCTTTGTCATCAAGCATGCCGTTGGCAAGCCCGATGGCCGCCTTGAGGTCAGCGCAGCTGACATGCTGGCTGATCCGGACCGTACCTGGCGCTACATGAAGATGGCGTGCGGCGAGAACCCTAAAAGGATCTACGGCAAGGTCGGCGAACACGGCCCCGTCAGCAGGATGGGCGAGTCGTGGGAGTTCAGGCACGCGTTCGAGCAGGCGGCCAAGTTGGTGGTGGCGCAGGACGACTGGTGCTCGGCCGTCCAGGCTAATGGCCTGCATGCGGCTGAGACGTATCTGCCCCAGGACCTCCGCTGGGAATCTCTTAGCGCTGTCCTGCGCGGTCAGGTGCACGTCAATACGCACTGCTACACGGTGCCCGACCTTGAGGCCTTCGTCGACCACACCAACGAGTTCAAGTTCCCTATCCGTGCGTTCCACCACGCTCATGAAACTTACATTGTCCCCGAGGTATGTACGACGAAGAACTTGCACAATGTACACAGACTAATCAGAAACAGATCCTAAAGCGTGCGTGGGGCGGCCGCGCTCCTGCCGCCGCTCTGTTCGCCGACAACATGGATTACAAGAGTGAAGCCTACCGCGGCACTGACCAGGCAGGCAGAATTCTGTACGAGAATGGCATCACACCTGTGTATGTATCCGACAATCCAGTTCTCAATGCACAGCACGTCGTCTTCGAAGCGGCCAAGGCGTACGGCTACGGGCTGCCCTACCACGCAGCGCTCGCAGGCGTGACCAGCGCGCCTGCAGAACTGCTAGGCTTGGGCGAGCGCCTCGGCAAGGTCAAAGCCGGATTCGACGCGGATATCGTTGTCTGGGACAGCGATCCGCTGAGCGTGGCCGCCACCCCCGTGCAGATCTGGATCGATGGCACCGCCCAGTACGAGCACCCCTTCGTCTTGAATAAATCGCGGACCGACCCTGTCTACCCCACCGATCTCGCGGCCGCGCCAACGGAAGAGAAGGAGGAGGAAGTCGAGACGGGCAACGTCGTCTTCACCGGCGTCTCGAAGATCCTGCTCCCAGGCTTCGAACACGCCTCTGAAGAATCCAGCAACGTCGTCATCATCACCAACGGCGAGATCTCCTGCGCTGGAACCTGCAGAGCCGAGCTACAAACCACATCATCCCAGAACATCAAGACAGTCAACCTCAAGAACGGCCACCTCTCCCCAGCCTTCACCATCCTCGGCTCCAACCTCGGCCTCAGCGAGATCGCCGCCGAGCGCGACACGCAAGACGGCCGCAACGGGCCCGACACGCGCTTCGCCCGCGCCGTCGACGGCCTCGCCCTCGACACCAAGCAGCTCCAAGCCGCCCACCGCCGCGGCGTCACGCGAGCCATCTCCGCCCCGTCCGCGTCCGGCGGCGGCTCCCGCGGCGTCAGCGTCGGCTTCCGCACAGGTGCGAAGCAGCAGCACTCCCTATCCGACGGCGCCGTCTGGGCCGACGAGGTCGCCGTGCACTACAGCTTCGGCCCCGGCGTCAAGGACGGCAAGACGCCGTCCCTGTCGAGCGCCATCGGCGCCCTGCGCGACAGCCTGCTCGAGGCCGCTGCGGCGTCCCTGAACGACAGCAGCACCGAGAAGCCGACGGACCGCTACACCGAGCAGGCCTACCTCCGCAAGGTCGTCGCCGGCGACCTCGCCCTCGTCATCGACGCCGACAGCGCCGACACCATCGCCGCCCTGCTCCGCGTCAAAGCCGACGTCGAGGCCTTCCTCGCCTCTTCTTCCACCTCCTCCTCCTCCCCCTCCTCCTCGTCCTCTACCATCCGCCTCGTCCTCCTCGGCGCCTCCGAAGCCCACCTCCTCGCCCCCGAACTCGCTTCCGCCGGCGGCGTCGGCGTCGTCCTCGCGCCGCTGCTGCAGTACGCGCAGCACTGGGACCAGCGCCGCAGCCTGACAGGCGCGCCGCTGACGAACGGCACCGCCATTGACAAGCTGTTGGATGCGGGCGTGACGAGGGCGATTGGGGTGGCGGAGAGCTGGGAGGTGCGCGATTTGGGTTTGATGGCCGGGTGGGCGTACGCGAATGGGGAGGGGAGGTTGAGCGAGAGGGAGGCGGTGGGGTTGGTGAGTGGGAAGGTTTGGGAGGTGCTTGGGTTGAAGGGGAAGGTGGAGGAGAGTAAGGGGGATTGGGTGGTGTGGGAGGGGAGCCCGTTGGAGATTGGGGGGAGGGTTGTTGGTGTTGGGGAGGGGAGGGGTGGTGCGGTTACGTTGTTTCAGTGAGGGAGTGCGGAGTGTGGAGTGGGTAGGTGGACTGTAAACCATGTATTGGCTATGTTGTCTTCTCCCTGCGTCTGAAGGCTGACGAACATTACGCGAGTGATCAGCAGCCGCTGGCGATCTGATTCTATCAATATGTTTGATTATACTCGTTCGCACTATTGGTCTGCTGCGTGCTACTTCGTACACATATAAGAGCCGGAAAATATCTCCAATAATCGATGGGTGAGACGCTTACGGATTGTGGGATATCCAAGTACAAAGGCTGTATAACATCAATAGGTAACAATATTAGTCTTCTCACCTCCGCTTCCTAATCTCAGATGTTGCATGTTTGTAATATGTGCTATTCTTGATCCTCAAACAACGAAAGAACCCTGCGGCCGTGTCATTCGAATTCTGGATCGAAAGGTATTACATGCGGCAGGGTATCCTTGTCAATGGTTTTTGGAAAGCGATGGGGAGCTTTGCTACTGATTATGGAAAATCCGTACTTGATGGTGGATTTTGGCTACTTCCGTTAGATACCATCATGAGACCCTGGCTATTAGAGCTATTGTTCTGAAGAACAGCTATCCCAAGCTGCCTATTTTACACAAGCCGAATGTTTCCAGTTTGGTGACAAAGTGAGCTCAGAAACACTAAATCAGAGAATGAGGGCGGAGCGACTAGAGAATGTCAAATTTAAGTTCATGCATCTTGATGACGTTCTCAGGCTCATGCCCCGCCACGTGGACGCCGCCGTGTTACACAGTCATCTTTTCGAAACAAACTTACCTTCTCTCACATATGACGACGCTGCTACAGATCTGCAGTTCGAAGCGCTTGGCTCACCCCAATCTGCCAAGCACTTATAAGCGATTTCCTTTTTGACGCCCTTCCCTTGCCCTGGGTTTCCTTGATGAACGTCATTAGCAATATATTCTTTCACATTAGCTGCATTTGCTAGCGCACTGGGGTAGGGATCGGAGGTACATGTCAGCACTAAATTCACTGTGGTATTAGCCGTAACATTGTTCCACACCTGCCAAGATCATTGCCTTTTCGTCATTCGTATAACTGGGCTGATGTATGCAGATCAAGCCCACCATAAAGGCTCGCATGAATGTAATGCCGTTAGGGCTAAGCCCTGTTGTGACTCTGGTGCAGCCATAGGTGTTCAATCCCGGATGCTCGGAATAAATTGGCAAGACAAGATTGGTTCGCAGCGACAAGGGACTGCATGCTCTGCCCCGCGCGTCTCGAAATGGCCCCCACCACTCCGCATTCTCTGACCAGGGTCCGCTCCCCTCGCTTATAGTATTTCAACCTGAGTTAAGGAAGCTTCGATTGAAAATTAAGTCCCACAGCGTCCTTTTCAGCAGATTATCTTCACAGAGTGGATACGAGAACACTTCACAGTTAATCCTATCCAGCAGCTGAAAGAGAAAAAAAAGCTGTCAACATGGCACTCGGAAAGCTCGTTGAGCTATCCGCAGGCTCCAGTCTTTTACTGATAGGAGTTTCGATAGCTTCGTTGTTGGTTCTTCGAATCTTTTACAACCTCTACCTGCACCCACTGTCAAGCTTCCATGGGCCGTGGTATGCGGCATCTTTTTCGCTAGTTTCAGCCATGATCTCAGTTTTCCAACTCGAACCGCAATGGCTCATGTCTTTAACGAAACGTTACGGAAGTTGGTTTCCCCACAAGAAAAATGGCCACGTGCTCCATCACTGACCACTGTTCTCCTGTTAAGCCGACAAGCCAATCCGCATAGCACCAACTCTGCTGCTCTTTCCACAACCCGCTGCTATCAAAGAAATATACTGGGACCCAAAGTTCAACACGAAAGCCCCGCTTTACGGAACTGGAGCGTTGGGGCCGCCGCACCTGTTCTCTACCATCGATGGAGACGAGCATAGGGCATTGAGGAAAGCGCTTGGAGGCTCGCAGGTAACCACCACGGAACGATTGAAGTTTCAGACAAACAGCTAAACAACGACCATTGCAGTGGACCATCGGAGGATTGAAGAATGCCTGGGAGCCTAGGATTGACCAACTCATCCAACTCTTCGTTCGCAGAATGACCGAACGGGCGGAGAAGGGGGAAAGCGTCATTATCTCGGACAAAGTAGCGTACGGCAACCCCTTTCTATAGACCAATTTGCTTGAACTTTTTTTCCGCTGACGTCTTTAATGATCCAGAGAATTTGCCGCCGATATCATGACGATGCTCTCCTTCACGGAGCCCTGGGGCTTCGTCCACAACAGCCGCGACGAGCGCCACATGCTACACAGCTGGCGTGAAGGCCTCGACTTCTTCGGCTTCGTCGGCCGCTTCCGCTGGTTCCGCGACGTCGTCATGAAGACCCGCTGGGGCCTGTATTTCCTCCCCAGCGTGAGCGACGATGACGGCATGGGCTTTCTGATGAGCCAAGCGGACAAGCACGTCACCGACCGCGAGAAACGCATCGAGAACGAAGGCTTCACACAAGAGAAGCCAGACTTCCTACAGTAGTAAGCTACCTACTCCCCTCACCCCCCTCAATCCCCCTCCTCCAACTAAGTAACCACCACCCTCCCACTTACTTACTCCTCCCCGCAGCTGCCTCACCGCCCTTAACCCCACCACCAGCCAACCCCTCACCCCCTCCCAAAAACGCGCCCACGTCACCCTCCTCATCCAAGCCGGCGCCGACACGACCGGCACGGCGCTGGGCAGCACGCTGCGCTTCCTCCTCACGCACCCGTCCTGCCTCGCCCGCTGCCGCGCCGAGATCGCCATCGCCGACAGCAAGCACCTCCTGTCCTCCCCCATCCAGTTCGACCAGACGCGCGCGCACCTGCCCTTCTTCGTCGCCTGCATCAAGGAGAGCCTGCGCCTCAACCCGCCCGCGACGAACCTCTTCGCGCGCGTCGTGCCGCGGGAAGGAAAGGCAGGTGGGCTGCCGGGTGCGTCATGGGTGCCGGGCGGCGCGGAGGTGACGAGTAATGCGTACGTCGTGCAGCGGGACCCGAGGATGTACGGGCCAGATCCGGAGAGTTTTAGGCCGGGGAGGTGGTTGGTGCAGGAGGGCGATGAGGTGGGGGCGAGGAGGGTGGCGGAGATGGAGGCGGCGAGCTTCGTGTTTGGGGTGGGCCCGAGGGTGTGTCTGGGGAAGGATGTGGCGGTTTTGGAGATGTGGAAGTTGTTGCCTGAGGTGAGTTCGTGTTTTCTTTTTGGTTTCTACGGTTGGTGCTACGGTGGTGGGGGCGGATGACCTTGTTTGTTGTTTGCCAATTGGGCTAAGGCTAACTGAAATGATGATGCAGATTGTAAGGCAGTTTGATTTGGAGCTGGTGAAGGAGGGAAGGTATGTTGTTGCGGGTGGTGTGGCGTATAACAGGGGGTTGGAGGTCAAGTTGAAACCGCGGCATGTTGAGGCTTAGTTAACCACGGTTTTCATGATAGTTTTAAATGCTCACTGTAAGTTTCCGTTCGGTAAAGTAGTCATTGCAGCTTGCGTTCCGCATTGCATGAAATAACGGAACCAATGTAACTTGATATGAAGGGCTTCATGTACTTTCATCCCAAATAGTTGCCTTCAAAATGATCATGCAGACAGGATATGACGTAGATATCGGCGTAAGTGAGAAGTTTGCACATGCGAGATAGGAAATATGCGGGTCTCGGCAGGGCATGCATGGCGACCGAGATTGGATTCCCATACCTTTCATCATTGGCCAGCATAGCTTCTCCACTCAACATGGAGTATCAAGAACCATGAGTGATGTAGATCAGTGGTATGATGATTGAGGGGAAGAAAACAAAATCGTGAGTTGTTGTCCATCAAGGGTCTGGATTCCCGGGATGGGTAGACTATTTCAATGACCTCTTCAAAGCTCCAGCAGTGACCTTATACATCACCGTCATAGTCTGACGTACACTTGAATAGCTGTAAACAGACCGAAGAAAGCTCAACATGGTCAAGATTACAATCCTCGGCTCAGGGTATGACAACCAACACTCCTGGAAGAATACAACGCCAATGACGTACAACTCAGAATTGCTGGCATGTCCATTGCCAGCCAGCTTCCCAAAGGCCATGAAGTTACCATCGTCGCACGCGACCTGCCCGGAGATCCTGATTCCTTCACCTGGACCAGTCCATGGGCGGGCGCCATCTGGCTGGGCATGGACGACTCGCCGCCGAGAGAGCAGAAGATGCAGCTCGAAGCCTTCGCGCATATGTGGAAGCTCGCAATGGCCCATCCAGAAAGCAGCGTAAAGGTGTGTCATGGTACGATAACGCGAATCTGGACTTCATGAACTGACGGGTTGGATATTGCGCTTCCCAAGCGGATCGAGATTCATGACTTGCTTGATTTCAAGAAGCCAGAGGACATGTGGTACCATGGAAAGATGCCAGGAGTAAGTCACGCATTGAAGGCTGCGTTGCCATATTTTACGTATTGAGAATACGAACGTAGTTTCGTGTCATGTCCAAAGACGAGCTTCCCAAGGGTGTAGCGCACGGGATCTCCTGTAAGTATCCACTGCCTCCACATGTATATCCCTGCCAACTTTACATATTTGCAGATCAAAGCTGGGTTGTTACGCCCCCGGTCTTTCTTCCCTGGTTGCGCTCGCAGCTGGAAGGGGCTGGCGTGACGTTCAAACGTGTCAACGTCCGGTCGCTGGCGGATTTAAGCGGCATGGGGCATGATATCCTCATCAACGCCACAGGTTGGGGAGCTCGATTTCTGAGTGATGTGGCAGATGAGAACGTTGAGCAAGTTCGCGGTCAGACCGTGCTCGTCAAGACTGATTACGACAAGATCTGGATCCGACGCGGCAAGGACTACACGTATGTCATACCCAGGGGCGATGGGACGGCCATCCTGGGCGGTATAAAGCAGTTCGGAAACATGTGAGTCTCCGCATGGAGCTATCTTGTATTGTTCTCGTTGACAAGGTACGCAGCGATACCTCGGTGGATTCCGGTCTCAGGGCCGATGTAAGCGTGAAACAACCTATGCTTGCATAGTTCGATCATCCTAACACAACTTACACAGATATTTCGTCGCGTTCATGAGGGCCTGCCGGAGACTTTCCCAGAAAGTCCGTCAGATTTCAAGGTCGTTCGTGACATTGTGGGAATCCGGCCTCAGAGAAAGACAGGAGTCCGAGCAGAGAGAGAGGATATCAATGGCCAAACAGTAGTCCACGCATATGGTAAGTCTCACTCACAATGTACAAGAAGTCAAAACTGAGACGTAGTGCACAGGTTCACCAGGAGGTGGGTACGTGTATAGCTTTGGGCTGGCTCGGGAAGTTGCAAAGCTGGTGGACGAAATCGAGGTGGAGGTTCCAATGGCAAAGCTGTAAATGCCGGACTGTAGATGTCGGTACAGTTATTCATCTCATGAGTGAAGGCTATCCTCTCGTTTGAGATATTACCGCTATATATGCTGGTAAATTTCCTATTGGAACTACATGTTGTCAACCCGGCGTAAGATTTCTGTTCCACGAAGATTCATCAGAATATTCCCTAGGGCAACGCGTATTTGAATGATTGATTTTTGAAACAATTAATAGATTCTGACTATTATGTAAGTTAATTTCATCTCGTTACAGAACTACATTCCAGTTTTTCTCCTATTGTTCTTTCCACTCCAGCGTTGTTAAGTGCTTAGAGGCACTGGCTGTACCCTATACGTTCAACATCAGTATCAATATGCAATACGGTTAAGGCTTGTGGTAATACTCACAGTCATTCTGGACAGTGCAGGTGTATCCATCCTCACAGGCGGTGGATCCGGTCCAAGATTGACCGCCACACTGACCCCAGCGGGAAACCGCAGAGCCTGACGAGGAACCTGACGAGGAGGAAGACGAAGAGGAAGAGGATGACTCGGAAGAGGAAGAAGAGGAGGAAGCCGCCGGAGCGCTAGACTCCACAGCTGCGGGAGTCGACTCGACAGCCGCGGCACTGGAGGTGACGGCGGGCGAGGCAGCAGCCGCCGAAGAAGACGAAGCGTCCTCAGCGGTAACCTTGGTAGACGAGGACGAAGAAGCAGAAGAGGAGTCAGAGATCTTTCCGATACCAGCACCGGCCTTGACGGTCGAGGCAACCTGGTCGGCAGCGATAGCCTCCCAGATGGAGTCAGCGCCGCCGATGGCGCTGACGACGGTGGTGTCAGTGAAGGAGCCAAGCTCGCCCGAGCTGGTCAGCTGGTTGACCTGGCAATCGCGGCCGAGGGCGCTGGAGCACTGAGCGGCGGCGCTGCTGTCGGGGACGGTGAAGAGGCCGCTGGTGACGGCGAGGGCAGCCTCGGTCATGGGCGCCTTGCAGTCCTCAAAGACGTTGCCCTCGATCAGGATCTGCGCGCCCTGCTCGATGTCGAAGTTGTGGCCCTCGTTGGTCTGGAAGTAGTTGTTGACGGCGTGCAGGGTGACGGCGTCGCCGACCTTGGGCGAGCGGCCCGACGTGTCGTGGATGTAGTTGTTGGCGAAGGTGATCTGGTCGCCGTCGCCGAGGAAGAGCATCGTCCAGTAGTGCTCGTTGTTGCACGAGGCGCTCCAGCTGGTCTGGCCGTCCAGCTCCGAGTTCGTGATGCTCACGCGTCCGGCAGATTCATAGCCGGTGACGAGCATCTGGCGGCCGACGAGCGAGATCTTGACATGATCCAGCCAGATGAGGTCGCAGCCGGACATCTGGAAGGCGTCTCCGCCCCAGATGTACTGCGGGTTGAGTTCCGTGACGTGGACGTTCTGGAAGATGATGTTCTGTGCTCCACTGACGAAACGGAAACCCTTGCCTCTGATCACACCCTTGTCGCCGACACCGACGATCGACTTGTTGGACTTGACGTCAATGGGGTTGGTGGCCGCAACGTCATAGGTAACCGAAACCGTCGGATAGCTGGCGCTGCACCAGTTGGGACCGTCGAGAGCGTCTTGGCCGCTGCTCTGTTGGAAATATTAGTTGAGATTGTTTGTAGCGGTTGCCATATAGTAGATGCATACTCCACAAGTGTTGCTGTCCGGACGGCAACCATCCTCAGTCTTGGTGCCCTCGGAGCCGGTGAAGTCATACTCCTTGTCCAAAAGAATGACACGGGGCTCATCATCCGTGAGCCAGGTAGTAAGCTCATCGATATCGGCAGGTACGGCAGGCGTAGCATCGCCACCGCCGGTCACACCCGCAGCAAAGCCGACCGCCGATCCTACGACATTGCTCTGGGCTGCGACCAGCGTAGCCAAGTAGGCTGTTGCGATAAGAGAGCGAAGCATTTTTCAGGCAAGAAAGCGAAGCGAAAAAGAACGAATGATGCGACAAGCGCGAAAAGAGAGTGAATAGACTGAAACAAAATCCCCACGCCCGTGGTTTGCCGCCATCCTATATATACACCCTGTAAGAGCATCACAGCTTGCACTCCTGAACCCGCGGGTAACCACTGCCGCGCTATGTCCGGGCGTTTCGGCATTGACGCCACACGATACTCGCTTCGAAGGAGCGTTTCCGAGAACATCACAAAGACCGCTCAACGGCGGGAAAACGCCGTGCTTGGCGCCCCTCCGCTTGCACGAAACATGTTTCATCTGCCGAAAGGGGTAAGTGGCACAAGCTCCCTCCAATCTATTTCGAGGGATGCATCATGGCATTGCTGGCGAACCGGGAAGCGACCGAGCGTGCGATGGGGCCGATCAGATTGCTCTTTCTCCAGAAGTGTATCCACCTTCGGTAGTTGCCATGATGGGGTGGAGCTGGTATCGCTTCTACGCTAGTATTTTATTACCTTAGAAGCTTAGACGTCAGTTCTGGTCTATTGCCCAAAGTTCTCACCGGTTTACAGTGCCATTAACGCCTCAGTAGCGTCCCTAATCAAGGCCTTATTTCCCTACACTGGCCATCTTACTTCGCCAAATATGGTCTTAAAGAGCCTAAGAATCCAAAGTACAGCCCCGCCTCGTTCGCACGTGGCAAAGAGGGAATGTCGTTCTGGGAGATTCTTGATGGCCAATCAGTGCAAGGTTTTAGTAAAGGAATGGAAATCACTGGCAGAGTCCTACCTTGGATGGACATTTTTCCGTTTGCCTGGTATGACAATCCCTTTATCCAAGAAAGAGGCTCCATGTAACATCATACAGGTTTGCGGAAAACATACATTTGGTGCCCGCAAATGCCCCTCTTGTTGTCGACGGTGGTGGCAACCGTGGTGAGGCGCTCAAAAGCATTCACGATGGATGCGGCCTCCTCGCAGACAGGCTAGTTGTACAAGATTTGCCGCAGGTAATAGAAGAAGCGCAAAGGTCAGATCCTCCGGAGCTGAGAGGGATCAAAAAATGCCACACGACTTTTTCAATCCACAGCCTGTCAAATGTATCTTCAGCCCATATCTCCTGTATTCAGCGGTGGTCAAACTGACTGTAATGCAGGAGCCATTGCTTACATCCTGAAACGAGTCATCCACGACTGGGACGACGATAGCGCTCGCCTGATCCTGGGTCACATCAAAGATGCGATGAGCTCAGAATCTCGACTTCTGCTGCACGAAAGGATCCTGTCAAGCAACCCTTCCCGTCACATTGCTGGTTCTAACTTGACGATGATGAACTTGGCCTCAAAAGAGCAGACTAAGGATGATTAGAATCAGCTTCTAAGCTCAGTTAACCTGGTGATTGAAAAGATTTGGAGAAGCAAGGAGATGTCAGAGTTGACGGTAATCGAATGCAAGAGGCGCATGTTATCGGAGTAGTTACTACTACAAGTATGATCATCAGGATGTCTTGTATTCGCATTTTGTACAGTTTCACCAAGTGATTACCTCCTCTATTGGATCAGTATAATCCTTCATTCGCTCTAGGACTGGATGCGAAGCGTACGTATATGCTCCGGCAACAGGGACGCATGCTGAGGTATACACTTTTAATTCTGTCATTTCGGGCCGACGGGGCTCTTGGTGGTTATGGAGTCATGAGAGGCTCATGCTGTGGTATACAGAAAGTTTTTGCCGTGCTCGGGTAGATGTGAGCTAGGCGCCGCCACCTTATACTTTAATAAAAAATATAATTCGAAGAATATAGTTTAGCTTAACCAAGCTACCACGCTAGAAGACTAATAGCTTTAAACGGAGCAGCGTCTTACTTTAAGTGTACGTTAAATCGGATTCTTACGGATATAGTACTCTATCTTCGCATGTGATAGCTCGAACCGCCAATTAGATAAGATAGATGCGATAATCGCATCGTTGGTAGCGATCTCAAGACAGCTTCGTATAATACGAGCATGTCCCGTTCCCTCGGCCATTATCAATATCTGTCTAGACCAGCATCTTACATGTCAATTTCTTCGCAATGCCACGACGCAAGAAGCCGAGATCTTCCGACGCTTGGGTTGATCGCTTGAAGCCTGCATCACCGGACGGCCCCAGCAGCCTCGCCACCGAACGTGCTGGCTCGGTGGTAGACACGGAAGCTCTTGCCAACCATCTGCTCGGTCCCGAGTACCTCGAGCGCCAGCAGCGTATTGTCAAGATACTCCAACAAGACAAGATGTTTTCTAAGCAGGGAGTGCTGGATTTGTCCCGCCCTGAACGATACCAGCTTGCACTGGCAAGGGGCAAGCGCATGCGGCAGCTCCGGGAGAAGCATGGCTGGTCGGACGACGATCACGAGATGGCCAGGTACCTGGTGGACGAGGCAGCGCCGTATCAGCTGCATGACACCATGTTCCGGCAGACGTTGCGTGAGCAGACAAACGAAGCCCAGCGTGCGTACTGGCTCAAGCGCTGCGAGGACTGGGACATCATCGGCGCCTATGCCCAGACTGAGCTGGGCCACGGCAGTAATGTCCAAGGCATCGAGACAACCGCATCCTGGGACCAGACCACGAAAGAATTTGTCCTCCACAGCCCGACGCTCACGGCGGCCAAGTGGTGGAACGGGGGCCTCGGCTGCACAGCAAACCATGCTGTCGTCATTGCCCAGCTGGTCCTGCCCGATCCGGCGACGAATGGCCAGAAGCTCAAGTCACTTGGCCCTCATGCTTTCATCGTTCAAGTTCGCGACATGACGACCCATAAGCCGCTCCCGGGAATTGTCGTCGGCGATATTGGAGCAAAGCACGGCTACGCATCCATGGACAACGCCTACATGCTCATGAACAGCATTAGGTGCGCCCACATTCCAGGTAAAAGATAGTGTGTTTGACATGCATCACGGCAGGATTCCCCATGACGCGCTACTGGCTCGCTACTCGTCCGTGGACCCAGAGACAGGCGCATACCACGCCCCTAAGAACCAGGCCGTCGTATACGGCTCTCTCACGCATGTGAGCTCCCCAGGCACCCTCCATGTTCATCTCAGCTGACAGCGCCCATAGGCACGCAAAATAATCATAGTGGGCGTACGCCTGGCCCTTGCGCGCGCCATAACCGTCGCCATCCGGTATTGCGCCATTCGGCGCCAGTTCAAAGGGACGGGCAAGGAGGACCACGAACGGCCCGTCCTAGACTATCCTACGGTGCAGGTCCGCCTGTTCCCGCTCCTCGCCACCGCCTTCGCGCTGCACTACAGCGGGAAGAGGATGGGCGACGTGTACGACCTCACTCGGGCCAACATCGAGACCAGAGCAGACATGTCAACCCTGGCAGACCTGCACTCGCTCTCCTCGGGGCTGAAGAGCTTATCGACGGACTTGACTGCCGACGGCATCGAGACATGCAGGCGGTCCATGGGCGGCCACGGCTTCGGCGGCGGCACCGGTCTCGTCGGCCTCATCGATGACTATGCATCCAAGCCGACGGTCGAGGGCGATAATTGGATGATCGCGCAACAAATGGCGCGGCATTTGATTAAGAAGGCCAAGGTGGTGGCCATAGCGCCTGGTCTAAGGCCTGGGAACCGCACCGAGGAAACCCTGTTGCGATATTGGCAGCGCAATTCCCACAGTCTCCAGGCCCCAACAACACCAAAGGTATTAGATGTACTCGGCAACGATAGCGACATTGTGCAGGCCTTCGAGTATCGTGCTTCTTTCCTGGTAAGCCTTCTTGGTGCTCGTTGCTTGTGGGTGTCTTCTAACTCTTAAACAGGCCTTCAAAGCGTACGAAGCCATCGAACTCCGGAAGGCAGCTTGGAACAGTGCACTCATTCAACTCCATCATCTAAGTAACGGCAAGTGGATGAAAGCATCCTGTTTGCAACTGTAATACTAATCAGTCTTTCTAAAGCTCAATCGGAGGCGGTCCTGGTATACAACTTCTTTGACGGACTCAGCTCCGACACAACCCTGCCAGAGCTCACCAAGCAGGTCGTGTGGAAGCTCTTCCGTCTATTTTCGCTGCACACCATCGGCAAGGCAAGCCGTGACTTTTCCCGCTCGAATGCCATCTCGAACGATCAACTGGATTACATCGCCGACGTAGCCATCGGGAAACTGTTGGAAAGCATCCGCCCGCATGCCGTCGATTTGGTTGATAGCTGGCAGTTTCCAGACTTTCTCCTTGACAGGTAAGTTTTGCTATCGAGAGACAGGCTTTTCTGACTGGTTTCTACAGTGCGCTGGGCAGGTATGACGGCAAGGTTTATGAGGATTTGTTCAACCGGGCTCACAGGCTTAACCCTCTGAACAAGCTGACATTCAATCCCGATTACCGGAACGACGAGATCACCATGGGTTCGGGGGATGCTGGAAGGGTTTTAGCCAAGCTGTGATGTCTTAGTTGCAGCGAACTTTTTTCAATGCCCCGAGTAATTACACCATCACAGTAGTCGAATTCCAGGGAATCGGCCGAGGAAAAGCTTCGGTGGCCTCTCTAGTCTACCACGAACCACGAATTTCGGCCCAGAGACTGGGGCATAAGTACCAGCGGGAAGACTTGTTTTCTATGACTTATATTCACTTTTCCTGACCCCAGGCACAACATACCCCACCTCACCATGACTGCCAAGTACACCGTTCGTTATCTACATGCCACTAGAATCTCCACACGGAGCACTCACCGTAACTCCAGATTCTCTTTCCGAAGGGCACCATCTTCAACATGGACCATTACGTCAACGTCCACCTGCCTCTGGTTAAGAGCTTTTTCCCGGACAAGTTCCTGAAGTGGGAAGTCACCACCCTTCCGGAAGATGCCCCGTACATGGTTCTTTCCCGCACCGAATGGTCCAGTGAGGAGGCATTCAATTCCCTACACGACTCTGAAGAGGGCAAGAAGATCTTTGCTGATGTGCCAAACTTCGCCACTGGTCGCCCCATCTTCCTTAAGGAACAGAGTTACGCTAGTAGCTCTTAGGATGCATTAGTCAAGCGGGTACGTAGGACTGTTCTTCCGCTTATTTTCAATGATCCTCTTAATTTTGTGGCGCAGTCGTACGCTGACGACCATTCCATTCTCTAGGATTCCGGGCTCTGACTTTACTACGGCTTGAATACAGTGTGGATGAATCCTGATGTATTCTGACTCTGCTACGACTGTTACAATTGATAGACCGGAATAATATACTAGCTTGTGATTATGTAATTCCTTAAGCACTGTATCTATTCTCCATCGTGTCATCTTCTCAGCTCATGGATTAGACGGCTTTTTCTCTTCAGCCTCAAGCTTTTGTGCAAATCCCTCTTCGAGAAACCACCTGTTTCCTTCGCAATTTCGTGGGTACATCTTCGCTATGACTGACAGGTCAGCGGAACCAGCGCTGCTACCAGTGCGGCGTGCATTGATGTTTCCTCGGTTGAACCGCCCGTATCCCAAAAGTTATAAACAAATAAAGCGTTCGTTCCAGGTCCCTAGACAGGCTTACGCCTCTTTCCCAGAGGCGAAGCAGCGATTAAACATTGCCAATGCTTGGCCGGCATCCCGCAACCAAGCTGTGTGCCGTTCTTTTTCATGTATGATTAAGCAGTATTTCATTGCGGCGTTTTCGGCCGAGGCAGATCCTCGGGACCTGCAGGATATCTTGCATAGGTAGGTTATCTTTCACATTATCTCCGACAATGTGAAGTAGTAGCGGATATACGATGGATAGGCTCCACTTGCATGTCTCTCCAGTTCCCCGCAGCAAACAAACTCGCTCCAGTCGGCGAATAGTGATGGTGTATGGTCATGCGAGCCTCAAAATGGGAACCAGTCCGCCAAATCTTGATTAATTAAGAGCTTCCGTTCCATTATCTAAGCGATACCATGACCTCTTCAAGAGCGGTGATGATGGCTAGCAGCGCATTCCATAGCAAATCCGAAGGACCGCGCGTACCACCCCTGTGACCAGAAGCTTAGCTCCATACAATGCGGTGCATGTCTAATCAAGCTGCCCTCCGCACGCACACTCTTCGAGAACGCCGCGACGCAATCCATGACGTGATCCATCGTTCCAACAAAGAAGCAATCTTGCTCCGCTAAGCCGAACATCACCGGCGCTTCCACATTAGCAGCCCAGGTCTCCCGCCAGGTGGGTAACCAGACGTTGCGCAAGCTCTCGAGCTCAGCGAATGGAGCCGGATGACTGAGGCGCTCGGTGTGGTCCAGAACGTCCGGGTGCACCGTTCCGGGCCGGAACATCAGGCTGTCCTTTATCTCGCGTGGGAACACGGCGTGCTCCGGCGGATGATTGGGCCCTGGGAGTGGATTATCTTGCATCTCAGGGAGTAGCTGGTCGGCAAGACCGGCGAGTATCACACCGCCTAGTGGATATGACGGCTTATCGTCCTGCGCATGCATCGCTGCAGCGACGATGGCACCCATGCACCCGAGGCTGTGGCTTAGGAATACAACACAGCTGCAGTCGTTCGGCACTCCGATCTCAGCCCATAGGAGCGGGAGGATGTAGCGGTGGAGCCATAGGCCTGTCTCTTTGCCGAAGTCGGAATCCTTAGGCACTGGGAGGAACGAGCCTGTGCCTCCATAGCAGGGGCGGTCGATGGATACGAAGGGAACACCGAAAGCATTGCTTGCAATCGAAGCGGTGTGCTTCGCATCGACATCGAAGTACTTGCAGTCATACGTGCTGCCGTGCAGTCCGACAATTAGGGGGCGATACTGGAGCGGGGAAGCAACGCGTGGAGGTATGCAGCGGATGCCCGCTACTGTCGACGAGTTGGAAAGAGTGAAATTGAATGGCTCCATAATGGCAATTTTGCAGTGGTTTGAACGGATTGATGGTAGATAGAGTGGAGTTGCGCGAGCACTCATTTATCCAACACGCCGTCTATGATGGAGTATGAGAACAGAAGAAGTGCTCGGTTCCGGAGATAGTACGATCAAGTCCGAAAGTCAACTATTACGAAACGCTGAACTTGGCCTGGTAGACGCCGACTTTGCCGAGGGTGGTGACATCATGGACGACTGCCAATGTAGTGCGCGCTGGTGGAAACCAAAAAATATCATACACTGCATTGGCGCATGAACGAGCTTGTGCAGAGCGGTCTAGGGCTTGATACACATTCAGCTGAGTATGTCCGCCACCTTGACGCTTTTAGGCCCTGTCTTCCTAGCGGGTAGATCATGCGGACATTTTTTCTATTCCTTACTCTATCTGGAAATGCCTTCCGCCGTTAGTGATTCCTCATACTTCACGGTGTGGGCGAGACAGCAAAGACAGTAAATTGCAAGACACAGACAAAGATAGGCACTATACATATACCTACATTCCCTAACTACAGTCGTTCGTAATAAGAGTGTTACTTATGAGGCGTTTCGTAGCTGTTGCTAAAGGAAGATTTCTTTTCTTTCTCAAGGTAGAGATGCGGTTAATTTGCCTGCCGAACACAGCACGTTAACTCCGGGATAGCTAATGTACCAATATTAACTCCGGGATAGCTAATGTACCAATATTAACTCCGTGTTAGCTAATGTACCAATCTTAACTCCGTGAGCCTCACTAGGGATGGAGAAGCATAGCCCGCTCTCATACCACTCTGGTCTGCAACTCCTATAGATCTTCTTGTGCCTCAACTGCACAAAGCTGCCTGCTCAACTTCATCGCATTTTCCTGTCCAGCCATTCTCGGAGGTATGGGCGTCCTACAGAGGATCCTCTCTCGGCCCACGGCCAAGCCGTACCGCAGTGCGCAAATCGATTACCATAACGTCCATCTAAACGAAAACGGCCTCCTTGACTTTGCGCCCGATGATGTCGAGAATCCTAAGAATTGGTCGATCCTGCGTCGGGTGTATGTCACCGTGACGGCTGTTCTCCTGGTCGTCAACGCCGCGTTGGCTTCGTCGACTCCTTCGGGTTGCTTGCCGAGCTTATCGGAACATTTTCACGTCTCTCGCGAAGTGGCCGGCCTGACGATCACGCTTTTTCTACTGGGTTACTGCGCAGGACCCCTCATCTTCGCGCCGCTCTCCGAGTTCTATGGCCGACAGAGGGTCTTCTTCGTTTCATTCACGATGTATATTCTTTTCAACTTCCTCTGCGCATGGGCTCCTAACTTCGCGGGCTTGCTGGTTGGACGATTTCTATCCGGCACCTTCGTGTCCGCGCCTATGTCAAATGTACCCGGTGTTCTAGCCGACTTATGGGATCCCGTATCGCGTGGAATCACCATGGCTGGATTCAGCGTTATGGTCTGGGTAGGTCCAGCTCTGGGCCCCGTCATCAGCGGCTTCTTTCAGCTGAAAAAGGACTGGCGCTGGACATTCTATAATCTTCTCTGGATGGGAGGAGGAATAGCACTGCTCATGTTCACCCTTCCCGAGACCTACGCGCCGATTATCCTCAAGACCAAGGCCCGACGAATCCGCCAGGCCAGGATTCCAGGCTATGAAGATGTTCAAGCTCCCTTTGAGGCATCAGAGCGATCCATCCTACAAACCTACAAGGTGGCGCTGACCCGGCCCTGGATCATTCTGTTCGACACGATTTCCTTCTGCTGCGCCATCTACATGGCCTTTGTCTATCTGCTCCTCTACATGCTTTTTTCCATCTATCCAATTGTGTTCCAACAGAAGAGGGGATGGAATTCAGGTGTCGGCGAGTTGCCTCTGTTCGGAACCGTTCTGGGCGCTTTCCTTGGTGGCATTTTTGTGGTTGTCTTCTTGCGCCAGCAGGCAAAGAAGATGAGGGCCGGGAAGACAATCAAACCTGAAGATCGGTTAGTATTGTCAATTGTAGGTGCAATTACTTTTGCCGTAAGTGTCTTCTGGCTTTCGTGGACGGCTGAATACAAGTAAGTATTGTAATTCCCTGACCCACACTGTCCAGCACTAACTTCTGGTCAGTTCTGTCCACTGGATTGTCCCTACCATTGCCGGCGTGTTTGTTGCATGTGGTATGATGCTTATATTTGTAAGCTTCTTCAACTACATTGTAGACTCATACCTCATGTACGCAGCATCCGCCATTGCAGCGAATACCGTCGTCCGGTCCGCAGCTGGAGCTGCCGCTCCATTATTTACAAATTACATGTTCGCATCGCTCGGAGTTGGTGGTGGCGGTTCCTTGCTTGGGGGTTGTGCAACGCTTTTGGCAATTATTCCATTCGTTTTTTATCGGTATGGCGAGAGCATTAGGATGAAGTCTAAGTTTGCTCCAGCAACATCCAAGGCTCCGTGAGCCCGAACAACTAACTCTTCGCCGAGGATAATTGTAGTCAATAAAAAGTAGTCTTATAGGATACTGAGATGGACCATGTTCAATAAATTATAGCTCTAGTCTAGCTTCGAGAATTCAATAAGACATGAAGTTCCGCAGGAGCATCCCACGGAGAAACCCCGTTGCAAGACAGCCGAGGCCAACACTGTTGCATGCAACCAGACCTTGAGAAGCGAGAAAATCGAACGTATGCTTGGTTTCACAGTACCGTCTGACTAGGATTTCACGTAGCCGAGAGTAATTGCGGCCTGCTTCTGCAGGATCACTTTTAATAGCTATTAATTTGGAGGTAACCGGCTCACTGTGCATCGCACAATCACGTGATACTCCCTTATCCAATCATTATCACCCACCTCTTGTCTCTTCAAGGTAAACCCTACGGTTCAACCAACCTGCTAAGCGACTCCGAAGCTTAGTGGAAGGAGCCTACCGTTACACCCGCCTGCGTCAGTCCAACGTGTGTGAAGTAGAAATATGAGCTTGGCCCACATCCGGAACTGCCGAAAAATGAGTGGATTGCTTAGTGGTGACGTACCGTTTTCATAAGTCAACTTATTGATCTACGATCTGATCACTCCACCCTAAATTAAAGCCTCACAAGGTGGCTGATCTATGGATCCATGTCGCCGGAATTAAGCCAGTAAGTCCGGAAAATCCGGCCTCCACACTGATCAGGTATTCATTGAGAATAAGATTTACTTAACTAGCCATAGCTTTTGGAAGCATTCGCATTCGAGAACCTGAAATGCGCAGCGAGAACTCTTTCCCCCCGCAAGCCAAGATTATTTGTCGCTGAAATAACACGAAGAATTCACAATGGGTCTTCAGAGCTTCGAGCCGCGACTATTTATCGATGGCAAGGTACGAGCAGTTTCTGAAGTGATTGCGACTCTTGCTAATGAGTGTCTCAGCTTGTTGAAGCTTCTGACAAGAAGACCTTTCCGCTTTACAACCCAGCCACGCTTGCGAAAGTTGCGGACGGTGAGTACTTCGGAAGAAAGATCAGATATGATTGACTGATAGTTGCTAGTGCCTGAAGCTACTGAGCAGGATACAAACGCTGCCGTTGCTGCGGCCAAAGCGGCATTTCCTAGCTGGTCTGCCCTAGCGCCGCAGGAACGTGGCCAGTGCTTGAAGAAGCTCGCCGCCCTGATTAGAGAGAACCACGAAGAGCTTGCATACCTAGAGGCCATTTCGATGGGACGCCCGATCTCCTCATACTACGATGCATCCCGCGCCGCTGAGAACTATGATCACTACGCCGAAGCATGGCATACCAATCAGGGACACGCAAGTCTAAACACGCCCGGCTTCATCAACGTGACATTTCGCCAGCCGTATGGTGTGGTTGCAGCGATCATCCCGTGGAACGTGCCGCTGATCTTCCTTTCTGGAAAGTCGGCGCCCGCATTGATCGCTGGGAACACGGTCGTGCTGAAGTCAAGCGAGAAGGCACCGCTGTCAACCGCTAAAATTGCGACATTGGTGGAACAGGCCGGATTCCCTCCCGGTGTATTCAACATCATTTCCGGGCACGGCAACCCGTCCGGCGCACTCCTTTCAAGCCATATGGATGTCCGGGCGTTGTCCTTCACCGGTTCTGGCCGGACAGGACGACTGATTCAGGAAGCTGCTGCGAAGTCGAATCTGAAAAAGGTCATGCTAGAGCTTGGAGGAAAGTCACCAGCCCTGATATTCGAAGATGGAGACCTCGAGAAAGCCGTGGCACAGACCAAGAACAGCATTCAATTCAACAGCGGTCAAGTCTGCATGGCAAACTCCAGGATCTACGTGCAGAGGTCCATTTCCAAAGAATTTGTAGAGGCTTTCAAAAAGCAGTTTGCTGCGGTCACTCCGGGTGATCCCACTTCGACCGCTACAAATCACGGTCCGCAGGCAGATGGCGCTCAATACAAGACCGTACTGAACTACATCGAGAAGGGCAAAAAGCACGCCACGCTCGCCCTCGGTGGCAACGGTAGTCTTGACACCATGAAAGGCTACTTCGTGGAGCCGACCATTTTCCTGGAAACACCAGAGCACGCTGAAGTCATGCGAGAAGAGATCTTTGGGCCCGTTGTGAATATCTGTACTTTTGACACGGAGGGTGAAGCTGTACAGAGGGCTAACGATACTGAGTACGGTCTGTTTGCCTGTGTCTACACCAAAAACATCGACCGAGCGATGAGAGTAGCAAAAGCTCTTGAATCGGGGTATGTTGGGGTGAACAGTACTAGCCCTGTCACAGCAAAGGATATGCCATTTGGAGGGTACAAGGCATCCGGCCAGAATCGAGAGGGGTGGACCGTGAGTATGGACAATTTTTTGGAGACAAAAACGGTCATGATCAAGGTTGAGCAGTAACATTACTGGGGACAGTCTATGCTTACACCCTCACTGCCACAACCTTCCCACCCTCGATATACGTCCCGTTTACCGGCGCCGGCACAGCCCCGCCCGTTGTCACATACAGCACATCGCGATCCGCCTCCGTCCGCCCAAACGCCACGCTCGTCGCGCCCGCCAACTCCGAGCTATTCAGGTGTCCAGCGACGACCTTCGGCACGCCGTCCTGCCCCAACCGATACACAACGTTCCGATCCAAGCCGGCCAGGAACGCGGTGCCGTCCGGCGCGAGCGCGAAGTCGTCGGCCATGACGCCGCGCGCGAGCACCTCGTAGGGCCCCGTCGCGCGCGCGGTGGCCGGGTCGACGGCGACGCGGCAATACAGCAGCTTCGGGAGATTAACGTAGTGCACGTGCGCAGTAGTGGCGTCGTAGCGGATGCCGTTGACGCCGACGAGGCTGCGGCGTGCCCCCGGCACCGGGAACATGGTCTCGTCCCACAGCGCGATGCCGTACGCGTTGGTCACGTTGGGGGCCGCCAGGTCGACGCTCCAGATCACGCCGCCGCTGGAGTCAGACGAGAGGATGCGTTGCGCCGACGGCAGGTATACCATCCCGTTGAGCGTCGTGTCCTGGATCCGGACCAGCTGCGTGATGTTGGGCGGGGAGGTGTTGAGGTCGACCCGGTAGATGGTGCTGTCGGAGCTCGCGGCGAAGACGTCGGGTGCGATTTCGGCGAGCCCGGTCGCCTGGCGTGAGCCGTTGAAGCGGTGGAGGAAGGTTGCGGTTGCCGAGGGCGTGGTGAAGGGATCGATTTCCCACAGCTCTGGGACGTTGACGAGGCTAACGAGGAGCCGGCCGTTGGAGCGAACGGCGATGTTCTCGACCCAGGTTCCGTTGGGGAATTGATAGACGAGGGACGTGGGAGACGTGGACGAGGCGGTGTTTTCATTTCCGGTGGCGTATGTAGCGGCTGGGAAGCCACAAAGCGTTGTGAGAAGAGAGAGGATTAAGATAGGGAACACCATTATAGCGAAGGTTGTCAAGTTCTGGTGATGCCTGAAATTAGTTTCCATGATTAAGACAACGGGTAGGGTCACAGCTGACTTAAGTAGATTTGAATGACTCAAAGAATCATTCTCCCTTACCTCTAAATGGGTAGTAGTGTTGAAGCCAAGGGCAGATTGACCAGCGTGGTACATAATCTAAAAGGCTGGACTTGAGTAGCTGATAATTAGCCGTCGTCTGGTTACCATGCAGGGCCTGACGTAGAGTTACTAGAATGAGAAATGCGGGCACGGGCAAGTTGCTGCCAAGAGAAGCTTGGCATGTTGTCGGCCGAGGATAATCTTCGGACACTTAAGAAGCACAATGCCACAATGTGGGACCTGTGCGAAGGTGAGTCGTGGGGGAATCGAGACTGCGGGATGGTTTATATCGAGCTTTGCTTGATCTGGGCTATGCATTGCAGGAGGAGCTTGGAAAAGAAAGCGTAGAAAATGATATGGAGCATGAACTGGCAACGAAGCTGTCTAAAGCTACAAGCGGCTTGAAAATTCCACAGGGAGAAGAAAGAGTAGCTGGAAGTCTGACTAACTCTACTGGTGAGAAATGTCAAGATAAAGAGGATGAAAATGTTGGTGGCAGTAGAGACAACCAGCTGACTCGACAAAACGTTACATTTTTTTCATAGAAGTGTAAGAGACATATCGAGACTGCATATCCATTTATTATATCAAGACAATTGCTTGAACATATTACACTTTGCATACAGGTCACACTGCTGTTTCATGCCGTAAAGGGCGTAGGAGGCCATGTCCCAGCCGTTACTGAATTGAATACTCAGAATATCTTACTCATGCGATACCTCGGCAAGATCCTGTTAAGAATTCCCTCCAATGAGAATACAGACGCGGTTTTTCCGGATTAAGGCTGATAGCACAACCAACCGATGCGATTACCCCGCGCGCCCCACAAAACAACCTGGATAGCTGTTCGAATCAAACATTAACTTCCTTGTACATGCCAACCCAAATCGTTGAAATCTCTGCTATTCATTAAGCAACAGCTGAGATAGGCACAGGATTCGCTCTGATCTTTCAAGAAAGGGCACATCCTAGATGCTATGATGCTTACTGCTCTGCTATGGTCCGTATTGTCGTTCTTGCCCATTGCGGCTTCCTGGAAGGTGCCACCGGAGTATGCGATTCTGCCATCAGAAGATGGGCATTTCTTTCAACAAGCCGACGGATCACCTTTTTTCTGGCAAGCCGACACCGCATGGCTCCTTTTCCATAGGCTCAATTACAGCGAATGCGAAGTATATCTCTCCGATCGAGCATCAAAAGGCTTCAACGTAGTCCTTGCGGTCGGTTTTACGCAGATTGGCATTGAGGATCCGAATCGCAATGGCGACCTGACTTTTATCGATTACGATGTTACGAAACCCAATGAGCCATACTGGGCGTACATCGATTCCATAGTCGAGCTTGCCTGGAGCAAGGGGATTCGCATTGCGCTCGTCCCTGCATGGGGCAAATATGTACATTCAGACAGTCAGTGTGCCTTATCATCGAGGGCAAGATGTTCTGTGTTGACAAAATGTTAGCAAATGCCGGTTCTGTCATCAACATCACCACAGCGGAGCCGTTCGGGTACTTCATCGGTCAGCGTTACCCGTATCTTCCCAAGCTTCTGGTAGCGGATACCAACCCATGGTGGATGAACAAGACCGCCGTGAAGGCCGACTATGCAACCGGAGGCGTTCCACCGACCTACGACCACGTAGACTGGAGTGACGTGTACGATGCCCTAGCAGAAGGAATCACTGCAGGAGAACGTTCAGCAATATCCTCTGCAACTTGGAAGCCACTGATGACCATTCATCCTACGAATCAATGGTTTACCGGAGGTCCGATTGCTCTTGCCAGCGCTTTCCTTGGTGATCGCGAGTGGCTGACCTTCGACACCAGTCAGTCAGGACATGCAGACTATCCACCCAATCCTCCGATACCATGGTGGAATGCGCGAAGAGGATGGGAGCCGGTGGAGCTGATGTATGCTGCTGGGGGAACATCAAATGGAAGAACGCGGCCGGTGCTGGATAACGAAGCCCATTATGAGGCTCGGTGCGTTACACCAGAGGAATGCAGCTGAATGACACGACTTCACTAACATCACACCGGCTTTAGATACAACAACGGCAAAAGCATAAATGCATACTGGAATGCAACCGATGTACGCATCGGAAGCTGGCAGGCAGTAAGTTCCTGCACTACCTTTGAAGATCTACGTCTTACCGCATGAACAGGCGTTCTCCGGTGCTGCCGGTATCACGTACGGGGCGGATAACGTGATGCAAATGTACATCCCAGAATTATTCGAGCCCGCTGGGAGTGGTCCTGCGAGATCATGGGCTGAAGATATTCATCTTCCTGGGTCTGTTCAAATGCAGTACATCAAGAAGGCCATCGAAGATCGTGGGAATGGAAGATATTTCCAAAGAGTTCCAGCGCAGAACCTAATAATTGGTGACGCAGGTATGAGTTTCTACTGTCCATGATTTAAGTACCTCGCTGAATCCCTGAAGGCACAGATGATAAACGAGTGACGGCTACGAGCGACGCCGCCGGAAGCTGGATTATGGTCTACACTCCATCGGGAATGAGCATGTCTATTGACACAGGAATGCTGGCAGGATGCAACGTCAGCGCCAGCTGGTACAATCCATTAGATGGGAGTTACTCCAGCTTCGAGTTTGTGGCTTGTGAAGCTACGCCAAAACCAATAACAGAATTTGTTCCTCCAACAGATAAGAAACATACGGACTGGGTATTAGTCCTAGAGCAACAAATGTAGCTCAAACGCACTGAAATAGAAGTATTATCAAAGATTTCTATTACAAAAAGACAGTTCCTTACTCGATGAATGTTATTTACGTGCGAAGAAGCTCCGTAGGAATGCCCAGATGATCAATTAAAATCAAGTTTAATTCCTTAGAGTCACCTTTCATTTTATACTCGGGTAGCCATAATCAAAATACTATCAATCCTGACGGACTGCAGCTGGTCAAATATCTCCAATTGTTCATTACGGAATTATAAATTACTTTTCCTCTAATAACAGCTAGTATCGGAATGATTCTAGTACGGTCAAGAAAAACATGGCAACTATGTAGTGCGCCGAGGGTCATGTATTTATTCGACAATGAAAAGAGACAGATTTGATGACCACCTGATTTGTAGAACAATAGCTGTCTCACTTCTTTCCAAGCCCTGGCTTTTTCTGGTGCCATCCCTATGCTGAATTGAGCTCTGGTATTGCAAGCCACCCACCCTAGGCGAACTCCCTAGATCACACTGAGATATAGAGTGCCCAAAGCGGTCAAAACCACGATCCAAACCTATGCCTTGTTAACTGATGGATTCAATTCGGCATTTCTTGACTTTGACTTACACTGAGCTTTCCCTCTGAGAACTTATTTCCAGAACCAAGGAATACATTATTCTTGGGAGTGCCATTAGGCGGGTCGTCTGAAGGGGTCGACGGAGGCGTTGGAGTCATTGGGGCCGATGGCGTCGTTGTGGCCGGCGGGTCCGCGGGGGTCATAGGGCCTGACGTCCCTCGGGCCACAAATTTAGATGCAGAGACCTTCGCACAGAAGCCGTTCATTGGTGTAAAGGAAGTCCAGTCCTCGTATGATTGGCTTGACAAATAGTCGATACATGATCCGTAGGGCCTGTCGAAGGCCGGTCCGACCCATGAGTAGGTCCGCGCGCTGGTGTCCCAGTCGTTGCATAGACATGTCCACGCGTAGTCGGCGCCGCCCGTGACAAACGCGCTGCTACTGGCGTCGATGCAGTCTGCAAAGGTCGTTACTGCGGAGATGCATGCGCTGTAGCCGGCGGCAGTGGTGTCGATGTCCGAGTCGGGCGTTGCCGTCTCATCAACAGAGTATTCCGAGTTGCTGTTGGCGCTCTGAGAAAGAGAGTATACTTCCTCGGCGATATTGCTCCCTACATCCCAGGCTGTTGACGGCCCATTCAGGAATAGGGCGAGTGTAGCAGACGGCAGTACTGTGATGGCTGGCGTGGAGGTACGCGTGTTCATGCTATTCGAGTAGCGAGTGGAAGGTGCCATAGAGGACGAAGCACGAACTTGCTCAGTGCTGGGAATTGAGGGCGTCACACTCGCATCGCCGTTCTTCCTGCCGTCATCATCACCGGTATCGCGCCAGATCCCTGAAGGCAGATCCTGAAAAGAAAAACTCTGCGCATGGGTGGGCAGTAGTTGGGAGAAAAGAACAATAGCGAGGCATAACGAATGCATATTGATCGAATGTGACAATAGTACTATGGAGACGTATTGGATGACGGAATAAAGTGAAGAAAAGCGAGAAAGGGCTGGGGGATAGGCGAACCTCTTTCCTAAATATAAGATAAAGGCTTGGCACAAATAGAACCGAAAAGTGGTAGTTTTACAAATAAAATGCTGTGAGCGTCATATTACCCTCTGGTGGTCTGTTTGCAGCCAATTATGTGCCCCTCAGCCCTTTCGTAGCATCGCACGAGTGAAGGGATACATACGCTAACCCTATTGAAGACTTCCATCAATGCTCTACGCAGGGAAGCTTATATATCCGCTCCCATTCCCGTACCATCAAATATCGACTTGCAGAGCCATGGTCATGGTATTGGAAGATCCAGCCCCCTCAGCTGCCCCGCTCACACTGGCTGGAAGCGTCGATAGCCATTGATGTCCTGGCTAATCAGTCCGATTGCGGGGGAGTGTATACGCTGTCAACCAACGCACTATTCACTCGCGTGAAAGAAGAACTCACCAGCTGGGGAAAATGCCGCAAGTAGCGGCGACCGTCTCTGACCAGAACAGGTACAGAGGAAAGCGTTCCAACTCAACACCACAATCCCTATGGGCATGCGAACTCTCCTATTAGACTTTCGTGATCATGTGGTCGAACCCGCTGCGCAAGGACTGGAATAGGCAATTAAAGTTAAATAGTTTATTTCTATGCAGCATGTGGACCGTAGCATTACATTTTTAGGCAGACGATTGACATCTCGATGCACATCCACATCTATTAGTGGACCGTCGCAAATCCGGATTATGAATTATGGAATTTGGAACTTTGCGGACAATCTACGCTCTGACTTACTCTCGTGTGCAATCAGACTGATCCTCGTGTGCAGGAATTATATGGGCACTGCCAAACAAAGCATGAATGACCGAGAGCGATTGGAATTTTGCGGCGATTGAAGAAGTGGCCATTTGCAGCGCCCCTTATAGGAGCAGAGGCTCCAACCATAATGGCAAGGCAAGTAGAGATGCAGTGTAGGCAAGAAAAGACTGGTGTCGATTCGCAGTAACGGCATTGATAGTAAGAGCAGATGGACATACACAGAAAAGCACGGAACGGGCCGAGGGGCTGCACGGAGACTTACCGGGGACTTTCCTCCTCTTACGCCTTTCCGATTCGGGATATCAGGGAGACGAAACGGAACAGTCGGTTACCGACGCATCGTGATACAAGGTTTTCCTTCGGTACCCTCACAAAAGCCCCTTATACTTGACCGTTGCTGTCGAGGCAGACTACCTGCTTGGATTTATACAAGCTTCGCCTACACGACGATCTTTGTCATCGCGGCTGGAAAGATGCACGCGAGACGGACGGTTGCGGTCAGCTTGCACTGTCATTCGTCTATTGCGGCTAGCAGCTTAGCGGCTCTGTAAGATACGGTGGGCGGCCAGCGTGAAATTCCAGGCCTTGGCCAGGCGGCGGGTATCGACATTGCCTAGGGCAAAGGTGTGTAGGACGCTGACTTTGAACGTCGAGGAACAGGCATCTAGTGCTTATGTAGCTGCCCACCCATACTCAATGGACTACAGGCAGTGCTTGCCTAGCGGCTGTTCATCGACATTCTGAATGCTGCTCAAGGCTCCAAGCGCGTAGATGGCCTGCGCCAGCTGGTGCAGTGTTCCTGCCTCGTTAACCGTACAATCCGGAATGCGACAGCGAAAAATTGCATTTAGCGTATTAGCCAGCCTTAGCTGCACCAGCAATTGCCCGTCCAGCTTATTGAAGCTCGAGTCACCGTCCAGTTTGATCGTCGTGTCCTGGCCTTTCGCCACGCCGCCGCAACCCGACGCTCGGTCGGGCCGGCGATTGGTGCCTGCTATCGGACCGGCCCGGCGGCTCGGCCCGCTACCAACGCCCCCAACGCCGGCATGACGGCATGCGGGCTTCGATATCCTTAAGGTGGATGCGGAGCCCGCATAGCTCCATATGGCGATCATTGCACCCGAAGAAAAACAACCTTGCCTTTCGCATCCTAGTAGCTGTGGCCGCCTGTGTCGTACATCTACTCGTTGAGACCTCGGCACATGCTCTCCGGGGGGAAGCGGGCCTTGCTTTCCGCACCCAGTCCCATGTAGGCGGGTTTAATTTACACACCGCCCAGGTATATCTTTCCGATGGACCGCAGTGACATCAGGGTGCGCTATTTCCACAATATGTATGCGGCTACTAGGATCTGGGTTGCATATCGTTACCAGCTCTCCGGGTCGGAGGCGAGTGATGGTTGCTTCGACATTACCCTCCGTCAGTCCATACATATTGTAGAGCGTCACGATTGAGCCCACATGTCAAGGAAGTCAGAGGGCACGTGTCTACCTTACTTATAACTCAGCTTCGATTCTCTGTCGTACTTGCATGATGAACACTTACCACCTGTAGGTTATGTAGATCCCCTGTGCTGGACAGCAGTGCGGGCGATCGACGACACCAGTACTCATTATCCTGGGAGGTGAAACGATCCTAAATCCTGTGCAGATCGGCGCTGAGGGTTTGCGGGACGAGAGACAGTGGCTAGAGCCGTCGTGGCCGGTGCGGTATTCATCCAGCTGAACGATGAGGCCCGAAGCAATGACACGGGTCGGTACCGCCTTTCCTAGCGGCAATTCGTGAGTAGGCCAAGTGCTGCAGCGACAGATTAAGTTGAGCCGGGGATTGTTGAGGGTGGCCTGAAGCAGCGGTAGCTGCATCTCGGTTACGCATTCTCCGCTCCACTGCAGTACCGGTGTAGCGGTGGGCGCGGACCGGGCCGGACCGGTGCTGCGGGAAGAAGAGCAGGATCTAAGCCAAGAGGCTCAGAGGTTGGCGAGGTGGCGTGTGGCGTAGGTACAGGCGGAGGCTGAGGCGCTTGCTTAGACGGAGCCGGAGAAGCGCGTGGGGTAGACATCGGGGTACGCAAAGACAGCTGTTTGGTGGTCTTTACAACATAATCAAAGGAATATCCAATCTGAGTGGTAGCAACGGGAAGATCGATGCTGCAGCAAGGCGGACGGCGGTGAGGAAGTATTGCTATCTTTGGTTCTCTAAAGTGGCGGCGACGAGCGTTATGACGATATTCGCCTACAGTGTTACTGTGTGCGGATACAGCGTGACGCACTAAAAGAGACGAAGCTGCCTTCTACAAGATGCATGCCTTATCTGTGAGCATCAGTAACGTGTGCGGGGTGGTGGCACTTGAGAAGCTCCCTCTCCTGGCGCTGTGGGTGACCAAGGCCTCGTTGTACTTCTGGCCACTTTCAAGAGCGGCAAGTGTAGCATTTCTCGCGCTTACAGGCACGGAAAACGCTTATGGGGCTTTAGAGTATCGTAAAATCCACCACACTCTTTCTTTCAATGGCTGAGACCTAAGCAGTCTGGAGCTATAGCGTAGACATTGCCCTTAGCCGCGTCTTCGACGGCCTAGCCAAAGACAACATCTTGTAGCGTGCATCTAAAGCCACTGTAGTACAGTCTATAGATACAACCCAGATACTACGACTGTTTAGCATGTCGTTACTATTATATCATAAATTGGTGTGGTAGGTTTGCGTTGGGACACGGCTTGGGTTATGGTGAGAGGGTCATGGCATCTGCCCTTCGCACCTGAGAGGTATTAGCCGACAGTTACAGTTGTATCATATTCCAAAAGCAAGAAAAAGTAAAATTCAAGTTGGCCGTGCTCAAATTCGAACTGAGAATCTGCAAAAAGGACTGTAGCGGATCAGATTGAGAGCCAGCTCGACACCGACCTAGCAGCCACACATGCTAAGTAACCGCGCATGTCTGACAAATCAGAGTTTCTGGTTCCCTTATATACTAAACCTAAACCGTTCAGGCAGGCCAATGAGAAGGGTTCTGTTCAAGATTTCCCACCAGGCATTCAGTCCCGGAATCGTGAGCATATTCGCCAATTTCCAAGTCAGCTTCGCCATGGGTATTGTCACTTGCTATTCTGCACCGCGTACCTCTACGCGCTCGTGACTCTCGCAAATTCGGACACCGATGCTGCTCTTGCCAGCCCTTGGGATAACGAGGACCAGATTTACGACACAAGCAGCGAGCATTCCGGTCTCCGCTTCCTCAGCCAGACTTGTCGGCTTTTAGAAAGCATGGCACGCAAGCTCGCCGAGCCGCTGCGATCGTACGCACAGTAGCCGGTACTGCCGGCACCAGAGTGGCGACGCTGCTGTACTTCGCGACCGCTTCCTACGTCTATCTGACATCATCGTCTTCGCAACGGTGCATTTCAGCTTCACTGGCCGTGAGAATGGCGTGCTCATCTCGACTGCCGCCACTAGCACATACGTGTAATCGTTCATCATACACTAGCTAGTTCCGGAGCTACAGCTATGTCGCTGCGGTGGTGTTAAAAGCAGCAAAAATAGCAATGCCAGCAGCGAAACTGACGCTGCCAATGCAGATGAGGAAGGGCGACTTGCGTCAACACCAACACCAACAACGAGCACGACCCACAACAAATATCGCCCCACGCGCCCTTCAGATCCAACCCCTTGTATGCATTAGCAAACGTAGCGTTAATGGCCGGCATCTTGCCGTGGATCAGGGTAGCTGTACGTGGTACGAGCTGCTGGCCGGGGTAATTGACGTTCGTGCGCTGCAGCTGCCTGGTTCGATTGATCCGTGTCCCGAAAGGACGGCACCGCGGGAATCACCGTTCCGGCTCTTAGCGAGATTCTCTCGGCGTGCTGCTGTCGCCACTCTTGGTGGGGGCGGCCCAGAACAGACTGAGAGATGGCATTGTCTTAACTTTCTCCGCGGCCCTTGATTGGGCGCTGTGTTCCTGCTGCTGCTGGGCGGGAGGATGCGTCGGATCTACTATCTGCGGAAGGGGAAAATAGGGTTGGGTTGTCGATGTGAGTCTCGGAGATGAGAGTTTCCGGAAGGAAGAGGGCGGGTTTTGGTTTCCTGGTCCGCGTTTTCAGTGTGTTTGGATTCAATTATTGTTGTCACTGGTAGAAACGGAGAGGCTGTAGTCGCGGTTGAATAGAACCTCCTTGTGACAGTGAATCGGCACATTTTATGTTGACTCCCCACCTTTTTTGAGTTTTATTTCCCCGTAGTGTATAGCCTTCCCCGCCGCAAGTCGGAGACCGAGTTGGTACTACCTTCGCTACCTGCATCGGTGAGCGTGAAATAGCGAACAATTCCCTCACCGGAAATGACGAAGAGGCCTTAAAGAATGCCGGCATGTGTACATACATTTTAAATATTTAATCTCGTGCCCCTATAAGCTAAAGATACTCGAGTTCAGCAACTCCATCAACAGTTGAACCCGGATTCAGTCACTCTCTGCACCACCAAGGTCACCAACTCCCGAAGCTGCCCTAATTTTGCGTCTATGCCACATCTGGACTATGGTCCAGTCGAGCCAGACAGAAGTAAATAAGAAAAGAAAAAGAAAAGAAGGATCAAAAAAGAACACGAACACGAAGAACATGAATCGCTCCATCTCCGACAAGCCGGGCCGAGGGAATCTGGTATTTCGCGTACCGCTCCAACATGCTGTCTTCCACCTTCTGTGTGGGGATGCGCGGTACCCAGGCTCTCGCGTAATTCCGGAGTGAGTTCCGGAATGGGTTCTCGTCTATGAACACCTTTCAACACACCCAATCGCGAGCCGGCTGCATTCTCATCCACCGCGGCCGCACCGTAGCAGCAGCACGCCTTAGGCCCGGGCTCGCCTCCTCCGAATAGTCCGCGGAAATGCCTATCTGCTGACGAAGTAGCAGTACATCGAGGTGGTCGAGTCGGAAGGGCGCGGCGTCGCGTACGACGGAGATGGAGATAACGACAGTGCCATTCGGGGACGATTCTGCAGCACGACATGATCATCGATGGGCAGTGGTGGTGGTGGTGAGAGACCGGAGCAAAAAAGTCCGTGTGGGGGCGGCCGGACCCACGCGGGTCAGCGAGAGGCAATTGCTGATCGCCGTTGACGCCTGCTAGCGAGGATGAAAGTTGGTTAACGTTAGGGCACCGCTATTTCGAGACCCCTGGCCCGCGGTCCTCGCGTGGCTGGGGGGATGTGCTGACAGTCGTTAGTAGCGACTGCGTTTGGCTTCGCGCCTTTGAGATGCACGAGCGAGCGGTACCGGGTGAGTGTATCCATATATGTGGGTCTGTCTGTCCAATGGCCGCTTGTCTAGGACATACTGATACGAGGAACTTCCGCGTCTGGCCTTCTCGGTAGGTATAGGCGCTATTTGAGAACGCAGGTGCCGTACTACCGGGAACCACAGAAAACCTGGCGTCGAGTGGCCGCCTTGGTTTTGCTGGCGTTCTGGACGCCTGTCATGCAATGCACTGAGATGCTGACCAGAGTGACGGCGAACTGGGATGGAGAAGGAAAGCGTCCGCCTATCGTTCACGTCATTGTGCGTTTCATGTTGGCTGTTATGTGGCGGGGATCTGGGCCGTGGGATCGGCTTAGACGACAGCGGTGGAGTAGATGGTGCCGGGGATCGCGAGAAGGAAGTGTATCATTGTTGTCGAAAAGGAAATCTATAACGCAATTACTCCCAAAGCTCCATCTTGCCCTGGGCGGCCTGCAGGCGTTCTGCCACGTCCCTGGCCAAGATCAGGCCCGCTTTGCTGACTGGGCTTTCCGCAACTTGTCCCAAGCGAGACTGAAGGTCTTCAAGACTCTGGGCGAGATTATGGAAGCGGAGGTGTAGAACGTTGCGCAGGAAGTCAGATCGGCCATCTGGTACAACCTCGAAGAAGCCGACACGTAAGCTGCAGTCGCTGACGAACGGACGCGGCCAGGAGGAGCGTGAGCGCATTCTCTTGAACTGTGGCTCGGAGATACGTCCGGATACAGGGTGCCGCCGGTCCGGTCTCAGTTCAAGACTGGCGGTTCTGTCGAGCAGGTACACTGTCTTGCTCAGGCTAGTCAGGCCCAGCAGTAGGGCAAACTGATCCTGCATGCATGAACTGCACGTCAGAATCTTCGAGAGCATGTTCTGGGCGTCGCGCGCCGTCTTCAGCATAGCATCGGCTGAGGCTACAGTAGTGGTGCGTTCCTCCTGGCGAGAGGCGAGGATGCTTCCGAGAATAGTCGAGTAGCAGCTGCAGTCGGAGGGCCCGGGAGAGGGGAGCCCGGCACAGCCGCTGTCATTCGGCGGGCTCGCGTTCGCATTGTTAGCCGGGGGCGAGTGGGTCAGGAGAGAAATGATAGGATCGAAGTCCTGGGTGTGCGAGAAGGCATCCATCGAGGCCGGACCGGCACCGAAAAGGTCTACAGTGGGGGAAAAACCACGGACGGTGGTCGAATTGTCCAATGCCAGAGCCATGTCGGATTGCCAATCCAGCTCGGCCGTCAGCGGCGGTTGCGCAGGCCCGGAGTCAGAATTTGGCGTGTGCGGAAACGGGCAAGGTGCATCCTGCTGGTGAAGACTGGGGACCGGAGGGTAATCTTGGGGGCCTGAATCTGGCGCAGGTCCCAGGGTGGCGAAGTGAGCGGTGCCGCTGGGCTGGGTGCCCATGGGGGTGGTGGTGGAAAAGTCGAAGTCGTGGAAGTCGGATGCCGCATCTGGCAGCGGATGCAGCGGCGACGTCTTCCGGGATGGGGGTGCGGTGTCCTTCTTAGGTGGTGCACGCGTGTTCTTCGACTTCGGGCGGCCCATGCGACGCGAGATGCCATAGACACACTCGATGCCCTGCGTGCAACACCGCTGGCAGCGGGGTCTCTCCTGACCGCATTTGATTTTGGCGGCCTGGCATGAATCGCACGACGATCGGATCTTGGGCTGAGAGTTTGGTGCCCGTGGCGGAGAGGTTCGGGATGCGGAGGTAGTCGACATGGCGGAAGCTGCGTTGAGTGTTGTCGAGATGGCGAGCAGGCGGCGGTGCTTTAGAAGGCTTCAGCTTGCGGAGGTCCGGCGGGGGCGGCAGCCCTTGCCAGCGCCTCTCCATCAGGCACCGTCAACGTCCACCAGGCAGCGCTGCGAGCTGAGACAAGCCGCTGTCAGCACTGACGGTGGTTGTGGTGTTGGTCGTGCGGCTGACGTGCAGAAGGAACGCAGTGGTGTGGGGAAGCAGGACCCTGCTTAGCGTGTCGTGATAGGCGTGTAATAGGGCTGGAGCTGCGGTCCGAACCGCGCTGGCGGCGCCGTGGTTTTGGAGTGGGAATTATGAAGATATTTACGGTCAAGCTTCCATGGGTATTACTTAAAACCGCAGCAGGTCGACTACCAGACGTCGTCGCCACCATGGCCTTCGCACCTTCATTTCCCTCGCCCTTCTTCCACGTGCGCTCCAAGGGCTCGGACGATCTTCAAGGTACCCGCACCACCATCCGATTATGGTCATAGCTAAATCACTTGGCAGACGCCAGACCCTGCTGTTGCTTCGATGCCGCCGCCCGCAGCGAGTACGCCGTTCTGGCCGACACAAATGTGCCCCTAGATGTTGTGCTTGCAGCCAGCGAGAGATTGGCCAAATCTCTGAGCCGTGTCCGCCATTGCAATCGCTGCTGGTGTGATGAAGACACGATAGCTGCGCTAGCCAACACTGCCGCCCGCCTCCTCTGCTTCTACAAAGCCGCCTGCACCGCCTACTGCATCACTGCAAGCCCACCGCGTTGGTCCTCGTCCGATACCTTCAGCTATACCGCCGTTCAGTGCAGCCCCGCCACCATGGCCCTCGGACCGCTCGCACTTGACGCAGCCGAATCGTGCGTCCTGGCGGGGCAGCTGCTGACTGAAGGCCTGTACAACCTGCATGCCGCCCTCGAAGACCTTCAAGCCCTGCTGGACGATGACACTCACAACACCATGTCACACCGCCCAATCTCTTCCACTCGCGCTCGCAGCTTACTGGCTGACCCAATGCACGGAATTGCCAGACTCAGTGGTCAGATGCGAGCAGCATCTGGACAGCTCTGGAAACGCTCGCGCTAAAGCCTGTGCTTTGGTCTTTCAACAAAATTATGTTCAATGACATGGCACATTTCCTTGGATTTGTATTATTAAATGTAAGCAGAACACGATTTCGGCGCCCGTGGTTGCAGAACTCTTTTCCTTTTCCTTTTCTTTTTTGGTATTAGCGAGCGTCTCTATTGGTAGTGAAAATAAGAATCTAGATACAAACCGGTGTTTCTCTTTCACACAATAGCATACAGCTGTATAAATCAATTCTCTATGTATCAAGGCAGTAGAATCTTGCGTGAGCCTCGCCCAGAAATTTTGGCTCCTTGCAGACCGTACCAAAGCACGGCCACGCGGCAGAAACATGTGTAGAACCCTACCACAGGTAACTTGAGTCTTGTTCCATTTGCCACGTTAACTAACGGAGAATTTTTAAGCCAATCATCCTTTCAATTCGTGCTGCTCGCGGTGCCGCTGTCCATTTTTCGTATTAGTAAGGATTACGAAGATTTTAATGTGGTCACATCGCACGTCTCTGCAATACGTACCACAAAACACGCGCTGAGAGTTACACGCATAGGGCTTGTGTTCCACAGCCTCGCAACTTAGGAACACATCTATCAAGCTCATGTTGCACAGAGTTCGCCCAATGTCGTAGCCGGAGGCTTTGTGTGTCCAGACTGGCGACTCCTGTTTCGCAGTGGCCCCCGTACGTAAAAGCCCCCGAAATGGAAGTACCGAGAACCCTAAGTCCCCGCAAAAGTCAGCGCCTTTGTTAGGGCTCTCCACGTAGTCTGCGACTGCGCTTTTTTATATGTCGGAAATGCAGTAGCATCTAGGATAGGTCAACAGGTCCCACAAGGACGGCAGCCACATCCATTATCATCACCACCATGTCACCCTTGCCAAGCTCTAACGCAGTCGATGTCCTGATCGTCGGTGCCAGTGCTGCTGGGCTCTCCGCTGCCCTCGCCCTTGCTCGCACTCGCCGATCCACTATTGTCTTCGATTCTGGTGTCTTTCGCAACCAAGCGTCTCCACAATCTCCTTACTTGGGATCACCAAGACCCGACCAACCTCCACGCTGCCGCACGCAAGGAGCTACTCGAAGACCGCTACAACACCACTCAGTGGGTGCCCAAGGCTGTCAAGTCCCTGTCGAAACAATCAGATGGCAAGTTCAAGGCCGTTGATGCATCTGGCGCGGAATGGTTTGGCGGCAGGCTGGTCCTGGCTACCGGAGTGAAAGATCTATTCCCTGATATTCCGGGCTTTGTTGAGTGCTGGGGAAAGTCCATGTAAATGCCAAGAGCCCATCTCTATTCGAGGAGATAGACAGACTGACATGACACAGCCATCACTGCATGTTCTGCCACGGTTTCGAAGACACAGGTGCTGCTTCCGCCGGCGTGCTGCTTCCGCCGGCGTGCTAGCCACAGAGTTGCTGAGCAACAAAGAAATGTGCATAATGCTGGCCTCCATGGCCCGCAAGTTTGTCGGCAGCATCGTCATCTACACCAACGGCTCCGAGGAAGTCGCCGCGGAGGTACAGTCCGTCCTCCTCACCACCGCACTCGACTACACGATCGACACACGGAAGATCTCAAAGATCACCCCCATCCGCGCCGATGATGAGGAGGGCAGCGTCGGCGGCATCACCCTGCACTTCCCCGACGACGATTCCACAACACACGGATTTCTGGCCTACCATCCTCGCACCTCGGCCAACATCCGCGGGTTCGAGGAGCTGGGTCTGGAGCTCAGCCCCAGCGGCGGGGAGATCCAGACGAGCGGTCCGTTTCAGGAGACCAATGTTCCTGGCTGCTACGCTGTGGGTGATGTGGGTAACCCCATGAAGGCTGTAGTCATGGCCATGGCGGCCGGTAGCGTCATGGGCCCGGCAATCGTCCACTCGTTGATAAAAGAGGGCAATACTGGATCGTGGGAGCCGAAAGTTTCTGAGGGCAGCTTGTAGAGACGGACAGATTGGTTGGGAAACAAGTATACTATCGGATGTATCAGTAGCTGACAGCGTTGACACTTTAGACTAGAGTTATCTCATGAAGTGCGTGCATTTGTTCATTTTATCAGCTGGAAACGTTATCGAACCGTGAGTCTATCTAGGAGGCTTCTTAACCATACTAGCATTTGCAAGCGCTCACCTTTAATCCCTACATATGCTACTATGCAAATGCCTTCAGCAGAGAAGGGTACTAGTATGTTCTCCGGATGGAGATGTACTGGACGTTTTACAGCATTGATATCCAAAGGTCGCGGGCATACTTTTAACTGCAACTTCATTCAAATATGATGCACAATCAGTAGCAACCTTGAAGAATTAAAAGGAAAATCTATAAGAGACGTAATTGAGCATGTGTAGCCAAAAACAGCAAGTTGTATGTACATATGCTAAGCCTTTGCGATGTGTTGTGAAAAGTGATTTATCATTGAAGTTTGCTTGTAAGTAATCTGACTCATATTTGGAGTCCCTCGCTAGCCTTCTGCATAGCTTAGGCTTTCACACAGCATATAAGCAGGTCAACTCTTTAACGTTGGCCTGTAGAACGGTACGGCTTCCTGCCGCTGTCTGAATGACCCTTCATGCTCCTGTGCTCATCATGAGGTCCGCATCGAAACCACCAGACACACCTCTCTGTGTCTAGACCCCGCATGGCTTTGATACGGTAGGACCCCACCGCTCCTTGCCTTGGCGGGGTCAGGCACTCACCTCGTCCGGCTGACTGGCGGATGCCCCGTATCCTACGAATGATATGCTGTCAGCATACAACTCGTGATTCTACTTTTCTCTTGTTAATTAAGCATGAGGCCTACGCTGCAGTCATCGCATCGGCCTGACAACCTCGAGAAAAGTGGCGAGCTGGAAGTCCCGCTACTCCCAGGCGTGCTTCCCCGGCTGCCAAGGTGGCGGGTGGAGAAGCTGTCAGGACATACGAGCATTTGGTTGAGCTATCTGTCGATGGTGATCATGGCTGCTTACGCTAGCCGATGCGGCTCTGTGCTACTATGTGTTTCGATCACGTCAGGGAGCACGAGGCCGGGTTGCACAGGTCTTCGTTCATGGAGACTTTCTGAAATCCCGCTGCGAATCCCCGCTCTTAAAACGACTTTCATGTTAAAGTTCAAATTATATTGAACAAGAAATAATTCTGTCTTCGGGCAATATGCTAATGCTTGAAAAAGAGGTATCACTTAAAACTGTGAATCACTGAAACTTGGCCACCCGGTCGAAGATGTTGTAGAAATAGCGCAATAGCAAGGTAAATTAATAATGAAAAGATTCTACATATCTGTGCTGATATTACATATAAGCAATGCTCATTCGGTGATGAGGTACGTTGAGTGGAAATAGCTACTGCTACGCGCTTCACTCGCAGCTGTGCAGCCCCACCTGCAAGTCTCATTCTCGCTCGTTTTAGCACGAGAACTTAACACGGTGATGAAATATCTAGCTCCATTATCGAAAATATGCATAAGCCGCTCGGTAAACGCCGCGAAAGACATGGCTTGCGCCGCGAAAGACATGGCTTGCGCCGCGAAAGACATGGCTTGTGTCGGTGACGAATCATTTGAGCGGAGCGGAGCCGCTCTCCACCATGTTTCCGGGGTCTTGATTATGTCGCATGACAAGTGGATCTGTCCGCTACCCCGAGTACTTCTCCGCCAATATAATGATTCTGGAGATGTTTTGAGCTTATCGTACGTGGTATTCTTTTCTAATCGGCCGAAGCCTGCCTCCACGTACTCCGGCGTAGCAAAATTATTGTTTCAGCTTGCGACGTAGTGAATCCCACCCAGATGTTCTCATTAAATGGCAATTGCCATAGTACGACACTGCAACAAACTATATCAAACCACCTGGATCGTGGTATGCGTGTAATTGAGTATATGAAAAATTCGAGACTTCAACTACTAAGCAGAGATGAGAAGACCTCATCCCAAGAAGGGTGGCGGGGATCAAGCCACCGCTCGTTGGTCGATAACAGTCCACCTCGTCTACAAACCATGTACTTTATGGCGCGGCTGATGTTCCCGTAGCATGTTGTCCAACAACTGTTCTTTTCGCCCCACTGTTTTGCTCTGTTCAAAAGTCGTCAGGCCAAACTCACCGGTGAAGGCGAGGCTTGCTGAATCCCGAAGAGAGGCGATACTAACAAAAGGAATGCGATGGGAAGCTGAGCTGTAAGATATCCGCGCTACCCGGATCATGCATTGGGGGCCTCAACAGCAAGCAGGATGCTCTCACTCGAACACCCCAGCGCGGTGAGGGATTAAAAGAGACTCGTTGCCAGGTCAGCAATACATCACATTCAAGGACTACTCTATGATTGCCAAGTGCTCTCTCTGCAAGCCAGAAGTAAAGCTCGTGTTGACATTCCTGCTAAGCCTTAACAAGCAGTGCTATGATCTACCAACACATTCGTCTAGAAAGATCTATGTATAAGAGGAAAATCGTACAAATATCGGCTTACCGAAAATAGTAAGGCTCGTCAATTCACTTGCGGCTCGGCCCGTCCCACACTCGGTTGATCGGATGCCTCCTTACTTTAGGATTATCTGACAATTGTATATGGCATTCTTGATCTAGTAAGAATGTATCTCAACGGCATCAGGTACAGTGGATCCCAGCCACTGGCATGGATCGTTGAGTTCGTATCTAGATGAGCGGCATAGCCAGACCTCGCTGTACTCAGCTGTCAGATACCTGGGAATGTGATAATGTAGACGAAGACGACGGAAAGAAATGTTGTCTTATCTGGGAAAAGTACATATGTCTTGTTAGCTCGCACCTGAGGAACAACATCTCTTCCAAGCAGCCAAGTCTGACAACCTACCTTGCTTCACATTTCCCGACACCATGAAGTTTCTCCTCGGTCATGGTGGTCTATGCACTTTGCTGAGGTTGTTTTTTTCATTTTCGTTTCTATTTCGAGCCACCGTCCAGGCTCCAACCCAGGAATCTCTCCATGTCCGCAGCGCCTACGATAATGCCCCCAATGACACTGCCTACAATACCCTAGTTGCTGACGATGGGGTTTGGATTACCAGTGGCACCTTTTTGGCTTACGCAAACGGTACTAACGTAACTCTCGGAGACGGAACTGTCATCCCGGTTATTGACACGCCCAAGCAAGCACGTCGCTACATCCGAGGCATTTCCCGCAACAAAGCCATGCTCTGGTCAGGTGTTGGCCTCAATCAGAGCCGGAAAATTGCCGAGGATCACAACTGGACTACCGTCGAAATGGCCGTCAAATCAGAGATCAGTCTCCATCCTTGGGCGGAAGATGTCAAGTCTAACCCGTACTATAAATGGTTTTGGGAAGTAGTATCTCAGGCGTTCGCCGAGAGTCTAGTCGAAGAAGGGCACAAGGAAGTGCATGTCGCGCTCCGGCCCCCAAGCTCGCTCCACGGAGACCCCTACAGCGATGGGAGAGTGTTCGGCGGCAGCTACTTTGGCTACCTCGAGTGGCCCATCATGAAACGAGCCAACATCACGGTGAAAGCCATCCATACACAGAATGTCAGCGGCACAAGAGCCGCGCTGGATTATGAGATATCGCCCAAGGACGACGTCAGGCTATGGCAGAAAGGCGGCAAGTCCAGACCGGAGGATCGAAACGTCAATTGCTCGAACCCACAGGCCAAATTGGTGCTTTTTTGCAGGAACCAAGTCTCTGATGAAGAGAGGAAGATCATCTGTGGTGGGAATTCCACAGCGGAGATCTTTTTGCCAAAAGGGGGTTACTGCCATTTTTCACACAATGAGACTCTTGGGCAGCGCAGGATTCACGTAACTCACTCAGAGGATACGAGTTGGAACTTCAGATGTCTGAATCATGATCACTGCTAGGTATGTATGGTTGGGCTACGTCGGATTGGCCAGGGTTCGATGACTCCCCCCTTCGGAGACACTCAGACACCCGTTTTATGTACAATACCTTGTCAAATCTTCAGGGGCAAAGCCACGGAACCGTGATTTGCTGCGCCCGCTGTGGTCTCAGCGGGCAGAGGTGGCACGGGCTTCTTTGGTTGGGGATGCGGTGTGACCAGAGGGTGCTTATTCGGGCGGAATATTGGAGGCTGGTGTGCGTTGTTGGTCAAGTTGGGCGTTGATCGTTGTAACAAGCATTTTCTCTTTCACATTTCGGGCAGGACACCGTTTAGACGCATTCTATGGGTTTGATGACAAGTGCTCCAACTGAGATTTCTTTTATACAGACTTGAATAAAACGACAGGTTCTCTCTAGCAAGTAATGCCTGAGCCGCTGGGAATCCCCGTGCATGCGGTGCTTGTCTTGCCGCCATGAATATCAATAAGACTGGTCGTCCAAGAGCTGCAAGCACCAGAGGCACAGAGAATGTACTTGTTAAATCCAGTCGACTTCACAGTGCCCGTGATGTTGCGCAGAGTAAGATGCGTGATCGGAACGCCTGCCGTAGGTGTGCCAGTAGGTTTTCCATTCTCGTAGTCCTGCTGAATGACCAACCCATATTTGGCGATATTGCTGAGAACGATCCCGTCATAGGTTACCTCTACAGGGATGTCAGCGCTGTATAGTAAATGGAGATGAGATCTTACGAGTTACGCTTCCGGTAGCACCAGACACAGTCTTAATACGAACACCATTGTCAGAGTCCTGGATATTACAATTCTGAACAGTCACGCCGTTCACAACATTGTTCGAGCGACCACCGACAGATCCAATGGAGATTCCATGGCCGCCAATGCAAGTGTTGCCAATGAACTTGATGTTGGTGCCTGAGTTGACGGCAAGACAGTCGTCTTGATTGGTCACATGGGAGTTGGAAATGGTGATGTCTGAGGAGTCTCCAATGTCGAAACCATCGGTGTTGTGACCAAGCGAGGCACCGGCGGAATTGTCGATGGTAATGGAATCCAGGGTGAGGCCAGCGGATCCATCGATCGAGAAGCCCTGGACAGGCGTGTTCTTGACGTGTAGCCCTTTGATAGAAGAGGTCCCCTTAAGGTTGTGTGCGTAGAAAAACTTGGGCTTGATGTTGGTCTTGCTGTTGCTGCCCTCGCCGTCCCACCACGCCGCACCATTGCCATCGATAACATGGCCAGATGCTCCAGATACCTTGATATTGGTACCCGAGACTGAGATCAGCGGACCCTCCCATTGCTTATGGCCAAAGGTGGTAGTGCCCTGAAAGATGACACTTGTGCCAGCCTGAAGACCGGTAAGATCCAACGTAGTTCCTGCTGGAACGGCGATTCCGTTCAAGGTAATGGTGGTGCATCCAGCCTTGCCACTGATAGCAGAAGCGGCGTCAGTGAAGGTACATCCAGCACGTTCGACGAGGTCTGCGGGAGCAGCAGCGGTATATGCGATGCCAATGCTGGCGCCAGCAACGAGAGTGGAGACTTTGACCATCTTCAGAGAAGGACAGGCGATTTTTGAAATTCTGGAGCGAGAGACTGAAGCTGAAGAGGGAGTGTGCCGATGGAAAAGCAAGTAGTTGAAACCACTTCCAGTTGCATTTATATACCATCGTCGTACTCACCAGCATGATACCTACGATCCACTAAAGGTCTAGAATCAGAGGAGGCATCGCTAAGAAAGTTTTCGGCAGCGATGGTCGGTTGGACCCTGAAACAAGCCGTCAAGAGGGTGGTGTGAACTGCAGCCACAACGCGACTCGCATCACGATCGAGACCTCTAGGCGTCCGTATTCCGCTGTGTACTGCGGGCACATGATATTCAGCCACACAATGGCTGTTTTCTAAGCTCCGAGGTCGCCCCGCATTCAATACATCTCCAAGCTACACAAGAGCTTCGGTGCCAAAATTTAGTAGGAGAGGGATTGCCATCTACAGTGCAGTCAAGCTTTGCGAAGCTTCGCTCCTACCCAGTATTAATTGGTCCCCGCACGAGCTACTGTAAAAAGAAAGAGAAAAGAGGTAGGGCCAGGCGATGCATCTCGATAGGGGTTTGTAGCTATACGGAAAAGGATAGAAGGGGCGTTACGACTTTGAGGCGACCAGTAGTGATTGGTGCGGAGCTGCTGTCGCACGGAGATCGGGGGTTGCGCCAAAACATACAAATACGAGGTTTGGTGGCTGCACTAAAAGCGAGCGAACTTCTTATAGACATTATAGCCTACAATTTCACGCTAAGATATAATTAAATTACCTACATTGACTCGGTGAAAAGTATATTCCCGCCCACATACCGGCATATACAGCTCGGTAATAGGTGGGAATGAGTTCAATCTGAACCGTGAAAATGTGCTTGGTGGAAGAACTCATAGTCTGCTCGATCATTGACGAGACCCGCCAAAATTCCATTCAGAAAAGGTAACCAAGCTTGCATTGTTTGAAACGGTGATTTCCCTAATTTCATTCTCCTTCTCTGATTCGTTTCTCGAGAAACAGGTGTGATGGCGATGGCCACAAAATCAAAGTCATGAATGCTCAACTGTATGTCCTTGATATTTTTAATTGTCAGTACCTTCTATGTCTCGCCAGGGAGCTGAAAAGATGTTAACACATGCTGCAAAAGATCAAGTCAGGGCTGAAGTGGGACATCTGCGAGTTGATGACATTCGATTTGTTCTTGTCATTGGCCTTGGTCAACGTGCTACAAGGTCAGCGAGGTGTTATGATATTCCATCCGTAGACAGACGTAGACCCAGATCAACAGAAGTAGCTGTTGGGCAAGCCGGAAGACTCTAACCTGTAAAGGCACCTCATGTCGCCGGGGCGCGAGGCGGTGACCCTGACCACGCCAAGCCAGACGCTAAGGTGTAGCAGAGGGCATGGCGCGGCTGGTAGCGGCTGACGAGTGGTACGAAGCGTGCTTCAAGACTAACCCGCCCGACTACACGACGCCGTGCATAAAGTTCCCGTCGAGCTACGAGATCTACGGCCAACTGCCATCTCCGTTTTAGAAGATGTTTGAGGATCTGAATATCTCCTACATGCTGGAGGTCATCATTGGGGGAAAGATAGTGTGGTTGCAGAATAACTTCATTTTCGTGGAGTTTTTGCCTCGTCTTCCCCTTGCAGTGCCAATCTTCTAGTGCAACAGCACGCGAATCCTCTGACTGTGCTTTTCAGAATCGATATCGGCAAATGTCCGGTCATACCTATTTTCGACCGGTCCAAGAGGTGAGGTGCCACGATCGGTTAACGCGGAACTATTTAGCCTCGGATCAAGTATCCTGACTTGGGCTTACGAGCGCCGAATATGGCAATTTCGGGACCGGACGGTAATAGCGGCAGCGCAAACACACGCGTATATGCACGCGCCAGAGTCTGGCCAAGGTTCAAGAAAGCTTCTGCGGCTCGGAACGGCCCGACGGCGATGCGTGTGGCTTCTCCGATATTGGTGCAGCATCTTGTCACTGTCTTAAATTGAAAGGATGTTCTCATCAAGGTGCTGCGCAAGAAACCATCGCTGTCGTTTTGCGGTTTTTCGAGGTTTGGTCCGCCCTATTTATCCAACTCAGGCGTGCCATATGTATGTGGGGTATGCATAAGCGCGGTGTCTGAGGCGATGAAGATCGAAAATGGCAGGTACCTCCATGAGAAACCATGGCTTAGAAAATAGCCGATTTGATCGCAAGCGCCCTGTAAGTAAGCTGACAGAATCCTTTGGAGAACATCCTGTGCTACCAAGCTGTTGCTCCACCTTCACGAGTCGTTTCAGAGATCATATCTATCCCGACAGAGCTGTGATCTTTGAAATGCGAGTGCAAATCAATGCTCAACGTTTAAGGGTGGTAGGTCCATTTGTTGCTCAAATGGGAAACAAAATGATTAATTCCACATTTGTCTGGAGGATTTCATCAACTGCCTATGCCGTGGACGCTGGAGTGAAGTTCACACTAGTAGTCTTCAGCTACAGAATCTCCCTGTGCCCTTGTGATCTAAGATCTCAAGTATACTTGATGGCTGGTTGGCTTTCCCTCACCCTGGGCGGATCTACCGTTACCTATCCATATCCTTTACGCCAAGTAGACCACTGAATCCTTCCATTCCATTGCCAAGATACCAATGCCCAACTCAGCTCTCATGCCAAATGCAACGCGGGACAACAATTCTCTGAAGTCAGACACCACCAAGGTAGCATCTGCCAATGTAGTGACCCAGGGTCGCATTACGCCAGCCCTGGTCATCATCTGGCATTCTATGTGTGTGACAACGTCTTCCGAGATGAATATAAAACCCCCCTCCCCTTCTCCTTCGATTTGAGCTCCCTCATCAAATCCATCAACTCAAACACAGCACACCAAATCCTTCCAAGCATTCTCCAAGCCGAAGAATTATCCTTCAACATGCGCTTCACCATCCCAATCATCACTCTCTTCCTTGCCACAGCTTTCGCTGCTCCAGCGAATGAGGCGCCGGAATCCTTGCAGGAAAGGGCGTGCAAGCCAAAGGGCCGTAAGTCGATCCGTTAGCTGCATACGTGTTAAGTGTTCATATTGTGTGCTGACAAGAGTTGGATGATTAGAGCAATGCACCAATTCGAACCAGTGCTGTAGCAATCTCTGCTGGTACGACCGTGACGCTGGTGACAGGAAGTGCACGTAGAAAGGGTCGAGACAAAGTCGGAGAAAGATGGAGGGAACCATTTAGAAACTCCATTTCGCTCTTTTGGTTCTCGCTGATGGTCGGGCTTCAGTCATTTACATCTGGGTAGTGATTGGTATTGCTTGAAGTACTCTCGTTCAAGGCGGTGGCTGCATTGTTCATAGCTTCACTCAAGGGGTCAGAAGTGTCTGTTACTATCTAGACGCTATGGTCAAAGCTAAGACAATGTCAAGATATATGGTCTGATCAGAAATCACACAAAATCGCATGAGCTGACACGCACGAGGCCACGGTTGGTAATCATTAAATGCGTGCATGTGTTATTGCCAATTGATCTATGGGCATTGTACTCAGGATATGCCCTCCTCCAATATCTGAATAAATCATGGAACTAGACTTGGTGCCTAAAGACAAGTTAATGAGGGCATAGATTAGGCCCATTCGCTGGCACGGTGTGCGAGTAGAGCTTCATCATGCCATATCCAAGATTACGCATTGTTACCTTATCAATGTGATACCCACTGGATGCAAGGTGAGCCGCAACATCCGCCTCTCTTGAAAATGCTTTGAATATCCCGCCCACCAGCACTGGGGCATGGTAGAAAGGAATGGGACTAGTGCCTCTTCTACTGCGGCACTATTATCTGTAATGCCCCACAGTGTTGCATATACGTGGGCCTAAATAGTATAGGGTTCTGGGAGTCATAATGAGTAATGGATAGGGAAAGGACGATCAAAACGGGGCGGCGTTGAAGTTGCGTGAATCAGGCAATGGAGGCCAGTACATCACTTGACGAAAGGCTGCGGTGGCAGCCTAGCGGCTTACTATACCCACAAGAAAGAAGCTGATCGCTTCAGATCTTTCCCAAAAAGAGCAATGAATTTGTAAAAATTATCACAATTTACTCCCATCTTCCACGATCTCGGGCTGTCCTGAGGATCAGCCGTTTGGCGTACTTCGACAATACCTATGCAGGGATCTTACGTCACCTTACTTTTCCTTTGTTTTGGAAAGATTTCCCTTCGTTTAGGATTACTTTGGCCATGTTGGGGTTGGCTACCTGCTACCTCTCTGGAAGATCCCCTCCACACAGGCTACAGGATGCCATCATGCCAAAGCCAGTCTTCGATGTAGCAGTCAGTCGGCGAGACAACAAAGCCTCTCAAGAATGAATATAAAACGCCATCTCTCCCTCTTCCAGGCGAGTCATCCTCTCACCAGCCCAGATACCGACCATCAAAATTTCAAACCAAAGCATCACTCTCCAACATGCGTTTCGCCTTCTCCGTCCTCACCCTACTTTTTGCCTCTTCACTGGCCGCTTCGACTGGGGAGACAGAGGAATCGTCGGCCCTGCTGCAGGCACGTGATTGCCTTCCGGACTTTTGTAAGAGGTTCCTTCGAATACCGGATCCATTCCTTTCTTCATACACTAACACCCACGGGTAAATCAGACCATTGCAAAGGTACGACTGAATGCTGCTCCGGATTGACTTGCTGGTACGATCGTCGTCACGGGGTTCGCACCTGCCAAGGTGCCTAGACAGCTGGGTTAGCGCAGGATTAGAGCTGTTCAAATCTTTCTTTTTCAGCTCTTAGCCATGGATAGACGATGCCCGATTTAGGAGGTGGTTGACAGGGGTTTAGACTGCTTTTTCTGGGCGATGCATGCCTCAATCAATCAGCCGTTGTCCTGTAATGTATGCCTTTGCCGTGGATTGGGCCATATGTTGCGGTTTGCACAGGTGATAAATGGGTAATTACCGCATATGCGTGTGAATGTAGCACTACACGTGAAAAGTTGCGGAGCATCGTGCACGACCCACATTCTGTAAGATCTTATGAGCATTAGTAGAGCCAATATTCATGGGAAATGGGAAGACGATGGGAAATGTAGCAGTCAGGCGTCTAGCTGTGCCCTGGGTGCTCCGCCTCACTCACCAAAATAGCAGTCCTCTCCCACAGGTCCGCAGCGGCAATCAGCCGGGGTTTCAGGATGGAGGTTGAGCGGAAACATGCGGAACGATCCCAGGCCAAACATTTTTGTATGTGGTGTTTCCTCGAGTCATGATATGTCTCGGCTATTACGGCCTTTCCCTGCCCTCAAGGTGAGACATCGTGGCTGAGCGTGGGCTGAGACGATGCAACGTGTCAAGCATAATCCTCTCGGCGGATGGCTGGGTACTTTTCACTATCACATTTAGGAAGAGGCGGATCCCATTAGCCCTAGCCCCCATGCATACACTGTTTTCGGCCTGACAGAATCTCGTATCGGCCAGCGTGGGGGCTGTTCCGGATGTGGGGTTTTAACCTTAACAGTAAAGGCCCCACACACCTCTGCCTATACGAAGCAACAGTAGCCAAATACATTAGGCAGCTAGTACAAGAATATCAAAGTATGAGTGAAGATCTGAAGAATTTGATAGGCAGCAGAGAGATCTGAGCACAGACACGGAACAACGTGCTAGTGATCTGCAGCATCACGCCTCTAGTGCGATGTGTTCCATGCGATACCGAACACACGAGGGCTTTGCTCGCAAGGGTTGAGCGGTAAACTGTAGTAGTTTCAGTAGGCGCTCTCACAAGGCAGTGCCAGACAGTGTAGTTACACCAACTGAATACAACTCTACTTCATAAACCCCTTCTCCAAAGCACCATGCGGAAATCCTTTCATCGTTTCTTAGGCAGGTAGTAGCACACTGAGTCACAGGTCATCCAGATGAAGTGGTGAGCCTGTGGTAGCAACGGCGAGGATGAACGTATTTAAAGGAGTGTTGTCCCAACTGTATCGATCATCAATAGCATCTCAAGCCCGTCATTGAAAAGCCTTTCAACATCTCACCGACAATCCGCAACAATCCAGCTAAACCTTGTCTTCCTCGCCCTTTTCACCTCTATGTTTTGGCCTTCAGTTCAGTGTGCACCGGTCTTCGTAGCCATGAATTTGCCTGCTGCGTCCTTGCAGAGAGCCGCCACGGTATCGCCACTTAGTAGCTTGAAGACAGGGATATCGACACCAATGCGTTTGAGGAACCAGGTCCTTATCTCAACAGCCACAAGTGAGTCCATACCCAATGCTAGCATCGAAGCATTCGCGTCTGCGGTGTTGGGAGCCATTTGCAGCATAAGCTCGAGAGTTGCCAGGAAAGCTTCTTCGATTGCTTTTCGTGCATCCTGCTCGACGGAATAACCGTCGAGCATCTGCTTGATGTCTTTTGTATCTGAAGCAGCAGAAGCGCTCGGCTGCTTCGATGCAACATCTTCGTGGATGAAGTGCGAAAAGCGTGGGTTGGAGTAGAATTGCGGTCGTGATTTTGCATCAGGTGTATCCACAAACGAATCAATGCCAGAGACGATGTCCCAGCTGCCCTCGCACTCTGGACGGCTATTCATGACTGCTTCTGCGAACAGGTGATGCAGATCGATCTCCGACATTGGATGAAACAGTAGTTTTCGCAGGTGGTCCTCAATCTGACGGCCGGCGCGAGCCACGTAGCCGATATCCGTAATCATGCCAATATGCATGATTGAGGCAGCAAGGCCCTGCTCTCTGCGCTTAGCAGCCACACTGTTCATGAAGAGATTGGCGGCGTGGTAATTCGACTGGCCTGCGTTGCCGAAAACGCTGGCAAGAGAGGAGAAAAGGATGAAGAAGTCGAGGTTGGGCTCGTTGAATAGCTCATCCAGGATCTTGGTGCCTTCAACCTTGGGTAGAAGGACACTGTTGAGGGAGCTCGCATCCATGTTGACGAACAGATTGTCCTTGAGAACCATCGCAGCATTGCACACACCAGCGATTGGCGGCATAGTGTTCAGAACCGTGTTGTAGACGGAACGTACGGACTCCTTGTCAGAGACGTCCATCTGACAGACGTTAACAATAGCGCCCAGGGTGGCCATTTCATCCAGCCACGAAGCATCCACACTCGCACTACGGCTGGTCAGGACAATGTGACGGGCGCCGTTGTCAATCATCCACCCAGCAAGAGACAGAGCAAGCTCGCCAGTCATGCCGACCATGAAATATGTCTTGTCTGGTTTGAAGAGGCCGGTAGGATCCAAGGGTTGAACAGCAACTTGAAGTTCTGATCGATCCCAATGTACCACGTTCGGATAGCTGGAGCTGAGAAAAGAAGTTCTTGCCAGGTCCTGCACGCCCACAACAGCTCTCTCGTCTGGTTCGCCAAGGGGACAGTCGATGGCATTGGCAAGGGCTTCTTCTACTGGAACAGCAGCCAGGGAAGAAATGATTCCTGCACAGTTGCTGAACTTGTAGACAGCAGATCCTCGTGGTAGACACTTCGGGATCATAGTTGATGGACATGAGCTGAGATCAATGAAACACCCAACTGTTCTTGGAATCCTTTTTCGAATCGTACGCTCTGTTGCTAGGTGATGAAGGTGTAGGTGTCCATCCACTGATGCGGTGCCTTTCGAGCTGCTGAAAACGACGCTAATCCCTTTAGCTGCTGCACTGTATCGTAACGCGCCGACAAGCTGCGCAGGGGCCTCGTGGATTAGCAACACCGAGCGGTCCGTTGGAGCAAGCTTTACCAGCTCGAGCGCAAGAGCATGACTGGCTACATCTGAGATCAACTGAAGAGGGGAAGGATAGCCATCCGGCACTGAGATATGCATTTTTAGTCCGCTGATCGAAGAGGCTGCGGTGCTGGACAAAGCAAGCAGTGATAGTGAAGTTCCGCGTAGTACCCCAATAATCAAGTTGCAGTCTTTTGAGAATGCAACAGAGTATTGCACATCAATGGCATTCGTGCTGAGATTGCCTGGCGTTGCCACCTCCCGCAGGGACAGCGATTGATCCGAGTTTGTCGTAGCGATCTCAACGCAGGTGTCATTGGTTGAAACTGTCTTCTTGACCAAACGACGTTCCGTATTGAACCTTTCATTAACGGCAATGTCGGACACAACACGGGGAAGAAGAAGCGCACCCGCATCAATAGCTACCTCAGGCTCAACTGTCCAGAGTATATCATCCTTTGCAACTGCTGGCTCGCCAGAGAGAGCCAGACGGAGGAAATACTCGACAATGATAGTCGGCCTGAGGTGGGAGATTTTCTTGACATCCAAAAATTGGAGAGTGAGATTGGGCATCTCAGTGAGGAGAGCACGTCCGATGCCGACAGTCATGTTCGACTCGGGGTTTCGTCCTTCAAAACAGCCGGTGGTAACCCACAGGATAGTCTTCGCGTGACTGAACAGCCCTTGAAGCTTTTTCAGTCGATCATCCGTCATAGTCTCCGAGAATAATGGCCGGTCGAGCTCGGTAAGAGATATGACTGATGTGCCCGGCGAGAGATCCTCCATGTCCATGGCGTCGATGCTATTCACAACTGAAGTGCGCGGCTTCCAAGAAACAAGAAGATCCTGAATCGCACGCACGATCTTCAAAACTGGCAGCGTTTTGCCGCCAACGATCAGCAGTCGCTCTTCTGGCAACGATGAAAGCGCTGTCATTGGCTCGCGCAAAAGGCGAACCGTATCATCAACCGTTTGGCTCACCATGACGGACGCGCCATGCATCAGGACATCTGGGCAATCTCGTAGAACGGTGTCAGCACCCGAGAAGCCGGAACGCCTGAGGAGGCAATCCCATTGAACATCCGAAACGAATGGCCCGTAGCTCCTGCCTTCTTCCGCACCGAGCCACCATCCGGGCAACGTTCCAAAGATGTAAAGATTCCTGAGGGCATCGGCTGTGATTTCCATCAGAATCAAATAGCCGCCGGGCCTTAGGAGCGATCTCGTATGGGCCAGAGTGTTGGAGAGAGAGCGCGTTGCGTGAAGCACGTTGACGCAGATTACAATATCGTACGCCCCCTCGCTGAAGCCTTGAGCGGCAGGATCCTTTTCGATATCGAGAACTTTGAAGGTCATCTTTTCAGTATGGTCAGATAATTTCTCCGCTGCTTTAGCGAAGAAGCCAGATGAGATGTCTGTATAGGTGTAAGAGGCATAAGCGTTGCCAACGGCATGCAAGATTCCGCTCGTCGTGCCGCCGGTTCCAGCACCAATTTCCAGCAATTTGGCGCGAGGGTATTTGTGCGTTATTTGCTGGACCACACGTGCGACATAGCCATTGAGTGTTCGATTGCCCCAGCATTCCTGGTAGAATCTGTAGAGTAGATCATCCTGGAGCATCACCTCTAGTATCGGGGTTGAGCCGCGGATGCTAGAGAGGAGCTTCAAGCTGATAGCCTGCATCATCCTAAGGTCGATTTGGTCAGGGAACCTCATGTGGAGTGCGTCAATAGTCTCGCGAGTGTCGCCCAGCCACTCTGGCTTTACCATGGGGTTATTACCACGGCGAACACGAGCGAGCGCAGCCTCGGCAGCAGCGAAAAGTCTTTGGTGGTACCATGAGAGTTCCCTGACCTCGTCCTTTGAAACTGAACTGACAAAGTCTTGCAGGTAGAACAGAGCTACCCTCTCGATGGCATGTAGCTGCTCCAGCTCCCCTTCTGCGTTCTGATTCTCCGCTGTAACAGATGCCCCACAAGCGATATCGACATCCCATATAGTCTTGGCGAACAAAAGCCGGTCGTTTGCAGGAGATGCTTCGGCAATTGCCTTAAAGAGCAGGCCCTCCACTTGGACACTGTAGCGGGTTTCAGTAGGGTCAAATACGTTGACATCTCCCACGAAAAAGGATGATGTAGATTCCGTAACGAAGGCCTCCATATCAGCTTTCAGATGTGGAGAACTGTAGTTGCGAACCGCTGCTGGGTCTACCGTGAGGCGTTCGATGGAAGATGGTAGATACGTAGTCCAGAGAATGCCATTGGTGGCTGGAGAAGTCAAAGCAATATACATTGCTTGGAAGGCGTTGTCGAGAAGAACCGGATGAACAATATATTCATCAGCTGCCATCTCATGATTCTGCCAAACAGCTGACGCCTGGCAGTGACCTCGCATCCTCTTAGCGCGTGCCAAATTTCTGAATGGCCCATGATAGTTCAAACCGATATCTCTCAACGCTGAGTAGACTCTACCGATGTCGACAGATGTAAGGCTTTGCGCGGTAGGCTCGATTCGTGGTAGCTCCTCACCAGTGCTTTCGCCAAGATGCAAGACAATACTCCCACAGGCAACTTTCTCTAGCTGGCCAGATGTTTCATCCGAGCATGCATAGCTTGTGAACTCTGCCTGGAGGACATCTTTTGTGATCCTGTCTGCTTGTTGGTCGTCATTGAGCAGCCGCAGTGAGAAGACAATCTCAACGCCCGGCTGATCACCATCTACGATTAACGCCTTGTGGAAAGAAATATTGCGCAACTCAAAGAGCCGAACAGCACGACCCCCAGCTATCTTCCTGGAAGCTTCCAGCGCCATGGCTACATGCCCTGTGGCAGGAAACAGGGCCTGACCTTGGAATTCGTGACCGCGAAGCCAGGGGAGTTCGTTGAGCCGGAGAAAGTTGCGCCAACGAACTTCGTAGTCCGAGTCATCTGATGCCCTGCGACCAAGTAGTTCATGCGGCCTCTGTGGTCGAAGACGGTGGTTCCGAGAGATACGGCTCTCTTTCCAGTAGATCTTGTCGTGATCCCATGCATAAGATGGCAAGCCCTTCAACATTTTGGGTTTCGGTGCGGCGGGACCTTGGAATGCCTCCCGGTATCCAACAAAGTTGACTGAGGTGTGGCCAAGATTAGCCCAGAGAAATCCTAAGCCTCCGGAGAATGCTTCAACTTCATCGTCTCCCCTTCGCATGAAGCCGGTGTAAGGGGGAGCTGATCCCGGTACAGATTTGAACACCTGCAGAGCCGGTCCCTTTAGTGCTGGATGAGGTCCAATTTCCACAGCCATCTCGAATGACCGCCCAGCCGACAGAGAAAATTCCAAGGCCTGTGAGAACAGAACAGGCTTGACCATGTTGTCCACCCAATACTGCCCAGTAAGAGTCTCAAGGTTGCCATCAAGCAGCGAGGTATCCCCAATGACACTGGAGATCCAGATGCAGTCCGGCCTTGGTTGATTTATTTTGATGTTGCAAGCCAATAGCGATTCCAGGTAGGGGCCAGCGCAGGGCAGCATGTGGTGCGAGTGGTATGCAGTGTCAACCTGGAGGAGTCTGGCAAAGGTCTTGTGCTCATCGAAGATGGCTTTTACTTCCCTGATCGCTTCCACATCTCCGGATAGAGTAACACTGGACGGCGAATTACTCGCGGCAAGGCCGATGCGCCCCATCCACTGAGGCTGAGAACAAATCTCAAGTGATGTGGCATAAGAAACACCGACAGCCATCATTCCGCCCTTTTCCCCGCTCTTTCCCTCAGCAAGCTTGGCATGAAAGCCTCTATAGTAAGCAATAGCCATGGCATCTGACGCCGAAAGAATTCCTGCTGCGTATGCAGCGGCGATCTCACCGGAAGAATGGCCCACGACGACAGAGAATCTGAGCCCTGCAGCTGTCGCGAGATCCACCATAGCAATTTGAAGTGCGGTGCAGAGAGGCTGACTAAGTGCCGCCTCGCGAATACGGGACCCGTCGTTCGCAAGCAGCTCCGCTTTCAAAGACCATGGGGGAGGATCCGCGAGCTCAGCTAAGGCCGCCTCACAATGATGGATGGACTTGCGAAACAGTTGACAGTTTTCCAGTAATGATTTTCCCATGCTGACCCATTGCGCACCTTGCCCGGTGAATATCCCAAGAACTCTGGGAGTCTCATCCGAGCTTCGTGATGGCGTTCGGGTCACCAAGCTGCTCAGAGATCCTGAACCAGCTTTCTTCATGAACTCGTCCATGTAGTCAAGGAGCTTCTCACGATTAGGCGCGGAGAAACAATGCTTGAATGGGAAAGTGTCGCGCTTTTCTTGGAGAACCCAACTCAAATTCTCGAGGTCGACCGAGGGATTTGATTTCACAAAGTCGGTAAATTTTCTGATGCTTGAAATCAGAGAGGTTTCAGTTCGTGCTGAGAAAACCAGAGGACCACAGAAGCGTTCTTTGGCGAGGCTGCTTGTGGTTTCTGGCTTCTCGACTTCGTAGCTTTCCAAGATGACATGGGCATTGGTTCCACCAAACCCGAAGCTGTTGACGCTGACACGCCGAGGTCCAGTAGTAATCTCAGGCCAGGGGATCGAGGACGTCAAAATCTTGAGGTGCTTGTAGAAGGGCTCGACTTTCGGGTTCAGAGTTGTGAAATGCATGTTTGCGGGGATGGTGCGGTTCTTCATGGCTAACGATGCTTTGAGAACACCCGCAAGGCCGGCACAACCCTCGAGATGACCGATGACAGTCTTGACAGAGCCAACGTACAGTGTTTCGTCACCATGCTCCTGGTTATCCGGAAAGAACGTGTTGGCAATGGCCCGAGCCTCGATCGGGTCTCCTGCTTGAGTACCTGTTCCATGGCACTCGAAGTAATGGCATCTGTCAGTCACAGGGTCCAGCCCTGCTCTTTTGTAAGTCTCTCGAATGAGAGTAGCTTGGGCCTCGGCACTTGGCATGGCAATGCCTTTTGTGCGCCCGTCCGAGTTGACACCCGTTCCTCGGATAACACATTCGATATCGTCGCCGTCTGCCAGGGCTGCACTGAGTGGTTTGAGAAGGATTGCTGCAAAGCCCTCCCCTCTGGCATATCCATCGGCTGACGTGTCCCACATGCGGCAGCGAGAGTCAGGTGAGAGCATCTGAAGCTTGGTCTCCATGATGTACGTCGAAGCGTCGAGGAGCAGGTTGGCACCGGCGACAACAGCAGTGGTGGACTCGCCACTCTGTAGGCTTTGCACTGCTTGATGTAGTGCCACAAGAGAGCTTGAGCATGCCGTGTCTATCGTCATTGATGGTCCTCTGAGGTCGAAGACGTACGAGATGCGGTTTGACATGATGCTGCGAGACATGCCCGGCGCTGTGTACGTGGGCATTGTGTCGGTGTCGCGCATTGTTATGTCCCAGTAGTCTCCCGACATGAGACCAACGAAAACAGAAGTCAACGAGCCTTGCATTTGCTTCATCGTGTATCCAGCGGCTTCGAAGGCCTCGTAAACTGTTTCCAGTAGAATACGTTGCGCAGGGTCCATGGAAGCAGCCTCCAGAGGATTGGTATTGAAGAATGCAGCGTCGAACAAGCGACAGTCTTCAGAGAGAAGATATGACTTGTTTTTGACGTCTGTGGTCCCATGATAGCCTTTGTTTGGGTTGTAGAAATTCGATAGTTTTAGTCTTTCATCGGGGAAATCCTGGAGAACATCTCTGGGTTTGTGTAGTAGCTCCCACAACTTCGAAGGTGATGAGGAATCTCCGGGAAAACGACATCCCGAGCCAATGATTGCAATTGGTTGTTGAATGGTGGTCATGATGCTTGAATTGAACTCGAGAACTGCTATGAGATCCGGCTGGGTAGATGGAATTTGCAGCAACCGACTTATCTACGTTGACATCCGTCGGATTTGACCTTTTGCCCTAGCAGCCCGAATAGTACTTCACACAATCATGGGCAGTAGTTGAGCGTAGGGCACGAAGAATCTAATTCGGCAAGATCTACGATCCACATACTGGCGAGAGTCCGTGGTCTTTCAGCACGCCCGGATTTTTCCGGAGTGACGGTGCCATCTGTGATCCACGAGCCCTTATCATGATCCGGCGTACTACTATGCACAACGGTAAGTCAGCATTCTCTCGGAATTCACCTTTAATAGAACGGGCGCATACATCTAGCGTTTGATTTACCTGAAAGTTCATCATTTCCTGCTGCTCCTCGCGATTCCAACGCAGAAGGGAAAAGGGAAAGCAAAGAAACTTTCAGCGATTCGTGGAACTCGAAAGGGTATCTGCGTGAAGTAACACCTGATGATCCATACCAATAAAGCTGAATCAACTTATCATAGGTACCCTGGGTTAGTATTTTTCGCAAGGGACGTGAGATGTACGGGCAAGCAGATGATATACTTATTGGGGATGTGCATATCCCTAATAGGTATATCGCGCTCCGGGGCTTCTTGAGCTAGCCCTACCTTCCTAGAACCGAAAATACTGCGATACTACCGGGGTGTTGATCGTCGGTCTGGTTACCGACATTTTGAAACCGGACGCCTGTTTCGGGAAAGACACTAACGAGAACATGCCTCGCTCAGATTGCTGTTTAATCATTTTGGACCGGTAATACAGGTTTTGTCCAATGCTGCCTGAACGTGTGGAGGTGTTCATGATAAAATTATAGTCATGATCGACAATCAAAAAATCGTGTTGGGGTGCGAATGGCTGCTTTTCTGTCGGAGCACCCTCAAAATGGCTGTAGATCAGATATCCAGTGGAGATTTTTCGTGTTCAACGGCCTGTTCTCCAGAAGTGGGGGAGGGTCGGCGTCTGATGTGACGATTCTGGGCCCTGGAGACGAGAGGCTTTGACCCCATGATGCTCTATTCTTTCATAGGACCCACTCGTCTATACCATTCACCCCTCAGAAACGCTTGCGCAACAAAAACTATGCAATGTATTCTAATGGCAGTTTTAGGCATAGTAGGGGTCAAAAATGGGTTAATAGCCCTTAGAATACAGGCTCCGCTCATGTATACGCTCAACTCTTACCCCTCATGCGCGGCCAAAACACTTCAAGCCCTGAGGCTCAAATGCCGATGCACCCGACTCCACACTAGATTCGATGGAACCAAGATCACGCTAACTGGTCTGATCGGTTATGTATTTGACTCCGCCAAGCAAGCGGGTCTTGAAGCATTCATCTTCATGCTGACCGCCGGATAAAACTCCATGACCTCATATCTTGGATGCCCTACAATCTTACCAATACCACCGCACTAAATACCCTTCTCGGCTTTCACGCCGCAGCAAAGGTTCAATTTCAATAGATCTTTACCTTGATAGTATCGTTCATCAATGCCTTTTACATCATGCTGTTTGATGTCTCCACTCGCAATCCGATATCTATCCCGGTGATGCTGACGCCTGCCGTATATAGCGGGTTACAGCCACCGCAGAGGAAGTGGTTCTCATATCCTCTGCACAAATCTATTCTTCGCAGTCATTGATAAAATCAAGAGCTGCTTCACAATGGCCAAAGCTTCGTCAACCGGGCCCGACACCTCTGCGGGCGTGGCCGCATACTCTTCCATATTCCTGAGATATCTTTACGACTACCTCGTCCTCGGCCTGTACTGCTCCTTCGCCTGGCGCTGTCCAGCCCGCCCAACCCTCACCAACTTCTTCAACCCCCACGTGCGCCCTTCCTCCTCCTCCTCCTCCCCAGCATCCGCCGATCCGGGACGCCCGACTACCCGCCGCATCCTCGACATCGGCGTCGGCACCGGCTACTTCCTCGAGCAAGCGCCGCTCTCCGGCATCTCCGACGTCTTCCTCGCCGACCTGAACAAGAACTGCCTCGAGCGCACCGCGCCGCGCGTGCTCGCCGCGCACCTGCACGTCAAGTGCGTGCCGGTGCAAGCCGACTTCCTGGCGCCCGGCGACCGCCTGTCGCCCGAGGCGCTGGGCGGCGGCACCTTCGACGCCGTGTCGGCCATGCTGCTGCTGCACTGCCTGCCCGGGCCGCCGGCGCGCAAGGCCGCGGCGCTCGTGGCGCTGCGGCACCTCGTGGAGCCCGAGGCTGGCGTGCTGTTCGGCGCGACGATACTGGGGGATAGCGTGGGCCACGGTGTGATGGGGAGGTTATTGATGCGCTGGCACAACTCGGCGGGCATTTTTGATAATCGGGCGGATGATGCGGAGAGCTTTGTGGGGCCGCTGCAGGAGGCGTTTCGGGATGTGAAATGGAGGGTCGAGGGGGCTATGTTGTTGTTTGAAGCGAAGAGTCCTATTTTCTGAATAGTGTTGCCACTTGATGTATCGATAAAACACCATCGGGTGCTGGTCATGGGTATACGGAAGACGAATCAGGATGAAAATTGCAACTTAAATCTTTCTATGTACCATTCACACGAGATAAGCTTTTCATGTGCCAAACCGAGGACATTGTACCCTCAGCCTCGCCGGGTGTCTGCGGGGTGCGGGGGTTGTGATTGGCTGCGATATTCACGCAGGATCAACCGCCTCTCAAGATACATTGAGTGGACCCATCTATATCTTACTTGAGGTTGTTTCTCACCTCACAGTCCATTTCATAGTCTTAATTTGGTGAACTTTCAAGTTCTTTGTATAACAAAACACTGATAGACTCGGTCGCCTTTGAATGGCCTTTCGGACTTAGCAAATATAACCGAGCTTCTCCGGCGAAGGACACACTCGTATGTCAAGTAAAGTTTAAGGCCACGCAACCATGACGCTATGATGATTCTAGTAATGGCAGGCGGTCTCGTGGATCACATCATGTAGCCTGCCTGATCACGAACAAGCCCTGGGCTGGACGCGCGTTTACACCTGGCGATGCATCCCCTGAGAACGTATAAAAACGGCTCATGAAATACCAAAAGTTTCGTTTAATCGCCAGCGGCAAGCGTCCATTCAAGAGCCGTAAAATGAAAAGGCCTCATTTCATTCAGTTGTCTCTCGTTGCGGCTTTAGGGCTTGGTCCTGGCCAGTCCTTCGCCGCTCTCTACGATACTCCGATCAAGACCGAATACGGCACTGTCCAGGGGTTCAAATATTTCAACAGCTCCACCACTCAGAAATACTTTGGCTTGCCGGACAGCGATGTTGCTGCTTTCTTAGGTGTCCCCTATGCAGCCGATACCAGTTACCAGAATCGTTGGAAGCCTGCACAGCCTCGCGAGCCATGGAACGGAACTCTCATGGCAACTGAGTTTGGTCCCTCTTGCCCCATCTCGTTGCAGCCCTCGATGGGCTATAGCATTAGCGAGGACTGTCTGCGTGTAAATATCTGGACCCCGGCTACTTCGTCTAATGCCTCGCTTCCGGTATTCGTCTGGAACTACGGCAGTTGGCAGACCAGCACGGACCCTCTTTATGACGGCGGCGGTCTAGCAACAAAGGATGTAGTGGTTGTAACCTACAACTACCGCGACGCTGTGTTTGGCTTCCTGGCTCATCCGGACCTCAACACCGAAGCTGGTCGCAATTCGTCCGGAAACTACGGAATTCTCGATTTCTTCACCGCTCTGGAATGGGTTCAAAAGAACATTGCAAACTTCGGTGGAGATCCAAACCGAGTGACGATTGCCGGACAGTCGTTTGGATCCGCCCAAGTGTATCATGCAGTCAACAGTCCCCTGGCGAAAGGCCTCTTCCACGGCATGATCGCCGAAAGCGGAATTCGGGATCCGTTCGATCCGCTTCTTGCCGGCCTTGCTGATTCCTATCGGAGCACAGAATTTAACCTGAAGACTGGTATCAACTATACAACCTCGCACAACGTCAGTACGATTGCCGAGCTGCGGACTCTGAGCATGGAAGAGCTTCTGGTCGGAAGTGAAGACAGAGACTCCTCAGTCAGTAACTTGACCGCTCTCTGGACCAACAACCCTCCACTCTTCAAACCGACACTGGACGGCTATGTTCTACCTGAGAAGTACATAGACTCGCTTCTCAACGGTCCAGCGAACGACGTTCCAATGATTACTGGTAACAACAAGGACGAAAGTGGAGCATCTACCAGTACGAACTACACGGTGGCCGAATACGAACAGTACAATACTCAGTGGTACGGCAACCTTTCGACTGAGTTCTTCAAGTTGTACCCCGCCAGCAATGCGACTCAGGCCGATGCCATGTGGAACGAAGCTGCGAAGGATCTATCTCTCGTGTCGTCCTACCGGTTCGCGAACGGGTGGGTCAAGTCAGCGAGCAGTGCGTTCTACACTTACTACTGGGACTACGCGCCGCCTGGTCAATCTCAGGGCGCCTACCACATGGCCGAGATCAACTACGCGTTGAATAACCTCTACAACACAGACAAGCCTTGGACTTCGTATGACTTTTATCTGGCCGACATCACTTCCTCGTATTGGGCCAACTTCATCAAAACCGGGGACCCGAACAAGGGTGGATCCTACAAGAATGGAACCCTTGCAGTGTGGAGTGCCAATGAGGAAGGGAATGCAACAGTCATGCATCTGGGCACAGGCTTCGGTGAGATGTCGGTTGCGTCAGCGGAGAAGTTGGATCTCTTGTCAAGGTGGCTGGATACACACGTCCCATACTGAGAAGTCCAGAGAGCTTTGTGATTATAGCACCACAGGGACAAGTTCAATAACTCTTAACCATTTCTCTCGACTTCTCGGTTATGTCGCAAATGATTAAATGGACAGCTTCCAACTACTAAGTGCTTGATTGTTCTGCATGGGATTCTTCAAAAGAAAATCAATCATGACATTAAAGGCTATTAAAACAATACCATACTCCCAAGCATTAGATACATAAGGATCAAATCATTAATCATACCGACCAGAATTAAAATTGACCAATGGGAACGCCAATCGGACCAGCCTCAAGCGCCATAACCACGAAGTCCTGATCCTTGTCGATCTTTTGTTTCTTCTCGTCCCCCTTTGAGTCACGCCTTTGCTGCTGCTGCTGTGTCCTGAGCTTCCGCGGCGGGTGCTTCATAGTCGACGGCATGGCAGCTTTGCCACCGGCAGCACCACCAGCGTACAGCATCGTAGCCGGGGGCCTCGCCGTCTCGAGCCCACTCGTGCGCCTCAAATTATTCCTGTGCTTCGCAGTCTCCTCCATTCCCAAGAACTCCCACGACTCAGGCACGGAAGCCTTCTCGAGCTCAGCCGCTCGCTTCGGATCCTTCCCCTTGGGAACCTTCCACGCCTCGACGCCCTCCTGCGCGTCTTTACAGCCCATCCACTTCTGCTCGCCGGACAGCAGCTCCTTCAGGCGGACCTGCATGCCTCCGAAGGTCGCCACATCGCCCGGGTTCCAGCCGCCGCACGCAGCGTGCGTCCGGCGCAGCAGCTCGAACTCCCTCGCCGCGACGGCAGCGCCCTCGCTTTTCTCGAGCGCGCCGTGCTCGACGGCCTCCAGCGTGCCGCGAATGACGCTCTGGCGCACCTCGAGCGCGTTGGCGTTCTCGCCCGCGAGCGAGTACAGGTCGGCGAGCAGGTGGAACGTGTCCAGCGTCGCCTGGTCGTGCAGGCCCCAGGTGCGGCGCAGGTTGTACGCCATGTCCGCGGCCAGGTGCAGCGCCTGGCTGCGGCAGCCGGGCAGCTGGAAGCGCACCTGCACCAGGCGTGCACCCAAGGCGACGACGGTGTGAGCGGGCCAGTGGGCGGCCGCGCCGTGGCGCGAGGACCAGGCGGCCGAGAGGATGGATTCGAGGGCCTCCCAGTTGCGCTGCTCGCCGAGCAGCCCGACCAGCTCGTTCAGGTCGGCCAGCGGCATGTCGGTGATGCGCACGTCGAGGCGCTGGATGGCCAGCCGCAGGAACGCGGCTGACAGCTCGTTCATCTTGTCGCGCAGCTTCTTGTCGCCGCACTGAGTCTTCAGGGTCCGTACTTCCCCGCGGCCACCAAGCCAAAGGGCGAGCTTGAAGGCCGTGGACACGTTCTCCTGGCTATCGAAGGCGCCGTACAGCTGCAGGAAGCGGTGCACGAAGCCGGCCAGCTCGTGGGCCTCGGCGAAGCGGGCGGCCTGCAGGTGCTCGAGCACGGCGGCGGCGGCGGTCGTGATGACGGCCTGGTCGCGGTCGCCACCCTCGCCGCCCATCTCGTGGAGGCAGGTGTGGAAGAAGCCCTGGAAGACCGGGGAGGAGGGCTGCGCCTCGAAGACGCGGGCGAAGCGCTGCAGCAGGTCCGCTTCCGTGTGCTTGCTCTCGTCGCCGCGGCCGTGCGCCGTGTAGAACGACACCAGGCGCGCGCCGTGGCTGAAGAGAATCTCAAAGCTGACGTTGGTGTTGACGGAGCGCCTGTAATTCTGGTGCAGCAGCCGTTCCGTCATCAGCGTCGCCATCAGCTCGCTGAAGTGGTGCTTGCCCTCGGCCAGCGCCTCCTCCATGGCCACGACGAACGCGAACGAGTGCTGCCCCGCGCCCTGCAGGTTCAGGGTGCCGCTGCCGTACTCCCCGGACACGATCTGCCGCCGGATGTTGGCGAGCAGCTCCACGGCCGTCTGCCGCGCCTCGAGCCGCACGTACATGCGCACGATCGAGTGCGCCGCGTCGACCTGCTTCTCGGCGCTGCGCTCCTTGACGACGATCTCGCGGATGGCGGTTCGCAGCAGTTCGATAGCCTGGGTGCGGTTCTCCTTGGACTCGCTGATGGCGCAGGAGGCGACCAGTTCGCTGAGCTGCCGCATCGCCTGGCTGGACGCGAAGCCGTACGTGGCCGCTGTCTTCTCGATCTCCTGGCGGTAGATGGTGAGGCCCTTGGATGAAGTACGCGTCTGCTTGGAGTATAGGTGTGCCAGGCGCTGACGGTACTGTGTGAGAGCCTTGAGCGTCCTCTGCGCCACCTTCGTCTTTTCCGACGACGAAAGCGCCTTCTCATACAGTGACATGGCGCGTTCACTGTGCTCCTCACTCCGCTCTAGCAACTCAGCCAGCTGCAGCGTCGCCTTGATGCTGACTTCGTTGTCCTCGCCGAACAGTTCGACTACGCGCTTCTGATACTCGGTCGTCATCTGCAGCGACATCTTGAAGTCGACCTTGAGCTTCGTCTCCAGCAGGTCAAAGTACGCCACGTACAAGCCCTCGACCTGTTCGGGCGTCCAGCCGTAACCGCCGCTCTGCGTCATGACCGTCTTCCAGAGCTTCGTGTACAGCTTGCCCGCCTCGCCCCAGCGCCTCGCCTCGACGTGCATGCCGCACAGCTCCATCGCCGCCTCGACGGCCTCCCTCTCCAACACCCTGTCGTCGGCAGACTTGCTCAGCGCCTTCACGATCTCGCCAAAGTACCTTTCGGCCTCCTCGTCCATCTGCATCAGCCGGCAGCTCTTGGCGAGCCGGTACGACGTGTGGACGGTCACGGCGTTCGCGGGCGACAGCTCAACCTTCTGCATGGCCTGCAGCTCGACGAGGACGCGCACCGCGCCGTCGAACCGGAACACGGTGTCGTAGAAGTCGATCAGCTCGTGCGCGGCGCGCAGGAACCGCTCGTCGCGCACGCCGAGCACTTGCGTCGCCTGGTAGACGCGCACGTGGATGTGCTCGGCCCTGCTGATCTGCCGCTGCGTGAAGTAGCACAGCGCCAGCCGCTTCGCCGTGGCGATGGCGACGGCGCGCTCCTTGTCGTTGACCGGCAGTTCGGCCTTGCCGTCGGTGGCGAGCACGGAGGGCCAGGCGATCTCGAGCGCTTTGATGCAGGTGCTCGTCGCCTGCCGCCAGCGGTGCTGCGAGACGTAGATGGCGCTGAGCGTGCCGGCCGTGGTGACGAGGCTGGTGGCCGCCGAGCTGGACGCCTTCTGCTCCTTCTTGGACGCCGAGGACGAGGTCGTCGTCGTCATGGACTTGGTGATGGCCGCGATGGACGCCAGCATCTCTTCGAACTCGTCGATCGACTCGGCCGAGATGTCGCTGCCGCCGCCGGTCGAGACGGCCGTCGAGTTGCTGGCCTGCAGCTCGATCAGCTCGCGCGAGACGCTGGACAGGCTCGTCGCCGTCTCGATGGCCAGCGAGCTCTCCTGCTCGTTGACGCGGCGCAGGTAGCTCCACATGCTGCTGAAGACGTTCTTGGCCGCCTCCAGCAGGCGGTGCTGCTGCAGCTCGCGCCCGACGGCGAGGATGGCCGTCAGCTGGGACTTGGAGAGCCGCGTCTGGATGGTCTCCTGGTCCAGTGCGTCCTGGTACTCGGTCCACACGCCGACGAGCACGTTCTGCGCGTCCTGCGGGCGCCCGTTGCGGTCCAGGAACTTCTGGTACGCCATGGCCACTTCCAGCTTGCGCTCCTGCAGCGCCAGCGACGTGCGGCTCTGGCAGGCCTGCGTGAGCGACTGCCAGAGCTCCGTCAGGATCTCTTCCGCCTTGTTGACCTGCCCGTTGTTCTTCTCGTAGAACGACACCATGTCGCGCGCCGCCCGCACCAGCGCGGCGTCCGACAGCGAGAGCGAGCGCCGCGCCCGCTCGTACTGCGCCACCCGCAGCCGTCGCAGCTGCTCCGTGTTGCCGGATTCGTGCAGCGTCGTCATCAGCCCCTCGAGCACCTGCTGCGTCGACGGGTGGTGCATGCCGTAGTGCTCGATGCACATCTGGTGCAGCTCTTCTTCCAGCTCGAGCGCGCGGTTCATCTTGTTGGATTCCTTGTAGAGCTGGATCAGCAGGCGCGCGTACTTGATCGTCAGCTGCGCCGATGCGCCGCGCGTCTGCTTCTGGTAGGCGACGAGGTAGTCCAGGAGCTCTTCTCGTACCGTCATGTTCTCCTTCGAGGGCTGCGTCGAGTCGATGTAGCCTGCTACCACGGTGGCGACGACGCTGCTTTGCTTTCCGAAGAGCTTGACGCCAAGGCGGAATGCATCGTAGTAGTAGGTGCTCGCCTCCTTCGTGTTTGACATCATTTGACAGCTGCCAGCGAGTGATACCAAGGTTTGGAAAATGGCATCCTCATGATCTGGTGTGATTGTCTTCCTGAGTTGCAGAGCGAGCTTGAAGTGTGCCATCATCTCGGTAGTCCAGCACGTGTGCTCGATGAGGGCCAGTGTTGTGGAAGACGGGAAGACGTACTTGAATTCCGACGTGAGCTTGTGCTTTCCATCTTTCTGGTACATTGGCGATTGCATGAAATGAATCGGCCAGTACCGCGCTGTATACTCCAACATGCTGTGGCTGACGAACATCCGCTCCATCACGTCCGAAGGCATCGGCTCCATCGAGGGCGAAGTATGTTCCATCACGGACATTTTGACATCCGCCAAGCAGCGCGTGACCATGTCGTAATTGGCCTCTTGGAGGTTGAACGGGAGGCGGGAGTCCTTGCTGGTGCTCATGGCCATCTCGAGCAACTGTTGTTGGATCAGGGGAAACCGGAAACGAACCACACCTTCCTCGATGCGTATCAGAGGTCCCATAGCTGAACGCAGATCGTTCTCTGCATCTGAGATTCTTGGAGATGACGTGAGCTGCGACGTGTCCACAGCCATGAGTGTCTTGATTTCCCGGATGGTTAGAGGTCGTTGTGCTGCCAAGAGCCATGCAACAGTTATTCTCGTGTCTCGGTGATGCATATCCACCATGCCCATAACCTTCTTCACGCACTCGTGCATGGTCCTTGGGATACTGTCCAATGAGCTCATGATGCCGGACAGGGTCTTCTCGCGCTTGGTCATTTCAAGAAGGAGCATTGAATGCGTGAACGAGCCATCTCCAAGAGTGACCAAACGCTGCACCAGGTTGGATCTCTCATAATCGTTCAGTGATGGGTATGACGAGGCGACAACTCCGTCAAGAACACGCTCCATGTCCTGGTATACATGTCGGGTATCAATATTGAACAGTCGGGCGTGATGCGATCCAGGCTTCTTCAATGGCTGAGACAAAACAATGGCCTTGGCGCCGCTGCTCTTGGAAGTGACCTGGTGCAACTGGTCCAGGATCCGCACGCTGCTATCAACTCCTCCAGTGACCTTGTCCAGTCCATCGACGATCAGCATGGTGCGCTTGCGCTTGATTGCCCCCTCGATAGCGGCCCACATGGCCTGTTCCATGGCCATGTTGTCCTGCGCGGGCCGCTGCTTGAGAGCCAAGATTTGCTCGAACAGTTCCACATCGCCAACGCTACCATCAAAAATCTGGCGTAGCAAGCCTCTGGCGATACTCATCGGAGTCGTCTCCGTTTTGAAGTCTCCCTCAATGAAGAAACACGCGACATCGTAGCTGGCCCGATCCTGCTGGCGACGCAGACGTTCCATAATCCATTGGCTGAGGACCGTCTTGCCGCACCCTGGCTTGCCGGTGACGAGGAAAACATTATCATCTCCCGCCGTGAATTCTTGTAACATGTGGTCGAACCACTCGCAAGTGTACTCAACATGATGACTGCGTGACTTCGATTGTCTCGAAAGGAGACCCCGGACGACAGTGTCATGGGGTGAGAGGAAGCGCCGGATCTCCTCAACTTCGGTCATGATCTCTCGTCCATGTCGTGCTTGCAGCTGCTCTCTCCAAAATGCCTCGATTATCGACTCCTTGTAAGAGAAGAGCATCTCAGCGCGGTGGGCAAAACGAGCATCGAACTCGGAAATCCCACCGCCGTTGGAATAGTGCAGAGACACATCCACAACAAGGCTGACGAGATCGGCGTAGACGCTTTCCAGACTCTGCCGAAGGTCCGGGCTGGTGGTGAACAAGTCCTTGCTTTCCGAGAAGTGAGCAAACATCAGGCTCGCGTCGTTGAAGAGCGCGAACGCTCGGTGTGTCGTGTCCAGCCGCTGCTTGCCCAGTTCCAACAGCACGTGACAGCTGCTCCAGATGAGCTGTGCTGCTTCGTCGTTGCACGTAGTCAAGCTCTTCCCGGCCAATTGGAAGTGATGCATGGCACTGGCGAAGAATTCTGCCCACTGCAGCACCCGGTCCCATTTGCTTCCTGAACATGGCATGTACCGCAGGCGCAGATGTGCGATGTAGTCGAGGAATCCGTCGACATTGTTGATGTCATCTTCAATGAGTGCGTGGTGCGGAGAGCTGAGTTCGTGCTTCGCTTTGTTCGATGCGTCTCGAAGAATTGAGGTGCTGGAGCGACGCGTTGTCGGGGAGATGTCGAAGGAGTCCCTTCTCCCTTTGTTGGCAGCCTTGCTGTCAATGAAGAGGGGATGGCCTCTATTGAAGCTATCAGTACAGATATTCAGCAATATTGAGGGTTCCTTACCCATTGATCTGGTAATCAGTCATTTTCTCAGGATTGTTTAAATGATTGGTTGGGGTTTGGTTTCATCTGCCAACCGTGTTGGCACAGAATTAAGAGGGCGTTTTTAAGAATCATCTGAATGAGCTCAAAGTGCTGGATTCTTGTTCTTATGTGCACTTCCGTAGGAAATCCAGCCTGTTCCGCAGCCAAACTTGACTTTGGACAAGATAATACTAATGCAACTGCACGGTCATTGTGAGGTCACTTCAGCTCGACATACGGGCCGCCTCTACTCAAGAAGTGATGGCTCCCGCGCTCGCATCGCGGCGGCTTGTTCACGCCTCTAAAAATCTGCAGTTTGAGCCGCAGACCTGACATGATGATCTATCGCGCAATCCACATTTTACTGATAAGGTGCCGTAGTGCTGAAATGGGAAGGGTGAATGGAGACCTGTCCCATGCCAAGTCCCGCAGATAGGCCAACCGGAAGAGAGCGCGTGCATTGAAATGGGCCATCACTTGCTCCACTGGGATTAGGAAAGACGGAGTGCAGGAGACAAGCAATCCGGATGCCACTCGATCATGATTAACAGACTAGCTAGCTTACTTTAACCCCGCACGGAACGGGGCGCGACGCAACGTGCATTACGACTAGCCAACAGGGGCTGTCCGATCTCGAGAAGTCCGTAGTCCAACAAAGGATACTTATGCGCAATGACAACGATGTTTTGCTTCATTACAACAACTTCTGCCGACCACGGCACGTTCGGTCCCAATTAAACGCATCAACCCACCTACCCCGCGCGTGCGACACGGTTGAAAGCCCAGATTCAGCGGGCGGGCTAGTATCATCAGGGACACATTGATCTACCCCGCATTGATCGGTATCGTATTTTTAGCTCGTTAACCCGTTATGGAAAACCGAACGACAGTCCGAACGTTCTCTCCTTGCAGGACCTGCGGCATTATCAGATGGAGAGCTTAGCCATACTACCTGCATGTACGCAAACCCGTCGATCTGGTCAAGGAGCTTGGGTCGTTGAAATGGATCGTACTGTAATCTTGTTCAGTTGAGATATTTTCAATTGAGATATTAAAACTGGCGACGAGCTCGGGAGTGGATGGGGTTCCAGGCCTGGCCACTTGGTTGCCGGATGCGCTAACGATCCTCCGTAGTTCGGTCCCATTGACTATTGAGGTTTCCATCATGCAAAGCAGAAGTAGCTCAAATGTTTTGTTTTCGAAACACCATTTTACCGATGTTGCTTGAATCCTCGAAGGTTCCTCTACCTGGTCGAAACTTTGCAGCAAAACTTTGTGGACTAGCCAATTATTGCCTTTATGTTTAGTAATAACTTAAAATACTAAAGTCACTACAGACCGGCAGAAAACATCTCATCCGTAACAAAAATTGATGATATTTGCCCAATATACGAGAATTAGCGTTCTGTTTCCACGTGCGGATAGCAAACTTCACCCGATCGCGCCACCCGTCGGCTACAGTAACCGCTTTCGTAAAAACGAGTCGAGTGATCAGTTGTCATTTGTCTTGTTTACTGGAACATACAATCACCCAATAATCTCGAGTTCTTAAAGCTCGAGGCAATTCGAAATGCTCGGAGGGTTTACATGCACGAAGCTACCACAGGTAATAATGACATGTCGTCTTTGCGCCTGGTAAACTCTGTGGGTACGCTAAATGAAAGCCTCGAACATTCATGTTGGAGTTCGATGCGGGGTAATCAACGTGACAATGAGACGCCAGCAATCCTGCCGGAGCTTCCGTATTCAGAGCCATTGAGGGTACCCGCTCAATGCTTCCGCTGCAAACCTCCAGTTCAGATCAGTGCTTCGAACTCTGGGCAATTCTCTGCCATTTCGCCATGATTCGTGCCTACTCGAAAGAAATTTCTATCACATGTTTTAGTCCTTGTTGAAGCCGTGATCTCAGCTTGCGTTCCAACACTAATTTTACATTGGTGAATTTCGCAATATCCTCCAGTCAAGTACCCAACAATCCAAGGGGAATTGCTCAGTTACTTCCAATAATAGGCCGTAAAAACTGACTGAGGCTTTGTAAGGTAATATTCCCTTCCAATTGTTGGAAATGATGGAGATAATAACCAACAGTCCGGTGAGAGTAATCAGTAGCAATGGCAGGGATCCTGAAGACCAGTACCCAGTCCTCACCACTGTGATGCTAACAAGGGTCTACCACCAGGAATTTGACCGGAATTGCCCATCCTCAATCGATAGATGCAAAAAACTTTTCTGCATCTACAGGGAAATTTTCAACCAGCAATGGAGCTGCGGTGCTCAAGAGTTGAGGTACTGTTCGCGGCGTCTCTTGGGACCATTTGCAAATACCAATCCAGTAGTCCATCGCTTTTGTCCAGGTGATCTCTATCTCACCATCCAGTGCATCAGAGTAAGGTGGCATACATGGTCCTTCGCCTAAGCCGACGGTCCGGAATTCACCGGCTGATTCGGTCCCGAGACACTCACAACCGCGGGCGCCTAGCGTTCCGGAGACATTTTCGCGGCCGCAAATAACCCATTTCTCCAAATCGTGGCTACTGATGCGTACGTCTGGATCTGGTACCATACAAGCGCAGCAGTAGTGTTGGTACCCGCGTGCTTGTGGCTGCAGGATGAAAAGCCAACGGAGAGTTCTATCCAGAGACTCGTGGAAAGCCTGTTGGCCGGGCGGGCCTCGGAATTCCTCAAATACGCTTCTTGGTGTACCACACATAATGGTGATCATCTCTGCAAAGACGCATCCAAGGGAAAATACGTCGGCTTTCCGGCCTCGACGTTCGTGTGCGATGGCCTCTGGCGCAGCATACTTGTATGTTAATTTTCCCGGAGGCCCTTCGGTTTGAGTATCGATTAATTCAGGCTCGATCATCTTGGATACACCAAAGTCGGAGAAAAGTACACAGTCGTCTCGAACGAGGATGTTGGCCGATTTGATATCTTTGTGTCTGATGCGATGCAGATGGAGGAATGCCAATCCACTTGTTAAACATCCGAACCATTTGTTTATGCAAGGGTCTGCCAGTCCCGTCTTTTCGATAACATCAAAGTGCTCTTGAAGTATGTACTGCGCCACTGGGTTCATGACCATGCCAAAAGTTTGCATCTCCCAAGGGTTACTCGGTGTTTCTTCGTAAGTCATCATAACTTCGACATGGTGATAATGGCGGAGCTTGGCTGCGATTTCCATTTCTGCCAGAACTTTCTCTCTCTTCTGCCTCCTGGACACTTTCAGGACTTTACGAGCGAACGTTCTTCCGTCGAAATTATGCCCCAGCTCTTGCGTCCACCTAGGGGGCCGAACCTCGTCAACAACCGCGAAAGCACCACGCCCAAGCTCACGGACGCGGGTGAACGGCACCTGTCTGCTGGCGTAAACTGCATGTGGGACTCTTGTGGCTGAATCCATCTTGCAACCATGTGTGCAACTGTTTCATTATTATTCTCGGATAAACTCCGTAAGCTGCAGGGTAGCTATGTAAGACAAAGAGGCTATCACGTGCTAGATTTCGTGTAACAAACAATCGTTGTAGAGAAATCTATCTACATGACTGTCAAAGTGATTCAAGCGAAGAAGTCTTAAGATAGGACATGCGTAGATGGATTACTTGAAAACAAAGTACCTAGTCGGAGAAGCTAACGAAAGTAGTGCAATTGATACTCGTGCAATTCCAATACTGAATTTTTAACCGAGAGATGATGTAATTCGGCATGAATTGCACCACAGGGCCTACATTTCTGAACCAAATTACTTGCTGCATTCGTTAATGATGAAGCGTACGAGGTGTATGAGGAGTGCTAACATGCGGCTTTGGTGATCTATTTGCTCTTAGAAGGTACGTACAGTCGGTCATGTCTATTCCTGTCATAGCTGTTGCATATTTTTCGGGTATACGTACGGAAGTACTGGCGCTGGATCAGAGTTAATCATTGGCATCATGACTTCACATTATCGGAATGTAGTCTTGGAATGGTTGGAGCCTTTTAATGCTTACTTTAAATAAAATACCTATCCCAGCCCCATCTCAATCTCGACTTTGACGCCACCAAGCATCTTTCCATCTTATACCGGCAATCCGCCATATGAGGTCTTCGACTGCTCCTCTTATTCAAGAAATTCTCGTATTTACTATCACAAAGTTCGCGTCCCTTGCTTGTTTCTTAGTCATCTTGCTTCTGGTTCCTGACCAAGCATCACAAGGTTCACTGGCATAGCTATGGCCAGGATTGTATGATCGATTGGCAACCCATAGCTATGATGAAGTGCCTCCTGATAAGACACTCAATAAAAATGGAATTGTTTCCAATATCATCTTTCATAGTCATTACAGGGCTTTGCAGCAGTGATCTCTGACGATCAATTAAGCGAACGGCGTGGCCGCCGATAAGTACACCTCACCTCAGATTCTAGGTGGAAATGGCCAACAGTTGGCCAATCAGGGGCTCAAAGCCGTGGACGACGAACGGACCATGTGAGCAACTAACAGAGGAGTCCCGTCAGTATTCTCGGATGGGAAGCCGGTAGATCGGATGTTCACCCGGTCATGTTGAGAGAGATTAACATGTGCGCTCCGGTCTTGGCAGTGGCAACCCCGCAAAGTTCGTCGAGTGAGAAAAGTTACAGTAAAAGAGTACTTGGGAACCTTGCGCGTGATGTAAATTTCCATTTTTTCTTGTAGTGAAGCCTGTTGGATGAGAATTGCCGTAAGCATTGAAGGTATTATCAACCCGCACGGACCGCCATGCCGTTCGGATCGGGAGCCTGACCGACCGGTGTCTCGCCCTGATTGGCCAGACATGGCATCGGACACCAAGTCCGATACCACAAACGACATGTATGAGCCATCCCCGCGTATCGTGTAGCCGAATCTACCGAAGAGGATAACTTGCTGCCATACCCCGGCGGAAGGCAAGTTTAAATAGTGAGTGTCTCCAAGAAACCCATAGCTTCTCTTATTTCCCACCTCAGCACTCTCGAAACAGATTGACCAGTGGAGTTCAAAAACAATGTCTTCAGGAGCCAGTTTCAGCGACGTGCAGAAGGGCCCTTTGGACCCGATAAACATACTGAAGCGACAGTACGAAGAAGACCCGACGCCATCGAAAGTAGATCTGGGCGTTGGAGTCTTGCGAGATGAGCAAGGAGGATGCTACGAAATACCTGTTGTGCAGGAGGTCAGTATATTGACAACTTATCAGCCCATTACTGCATGTGATTGGCTGACTTCCATGGACAGGCAAAAGCTATACTCGAGAAACGACGCATCGGCCATGACGTAGGACTGCGATGGAGAGTAGTCCTTTGAACCATTTGACTAACACAACCAACAGTACAGACCCACGACGGGAATCGAGCCCTTCAGACAAAACGCTGCACGATTGATCTTCGGCGATGACAGCGCATGTATCAAGGAGAACCGCGTAAGTTGAAAGCGAAATTTAGCAGAATTGATTCTCATACTTGGCACAGGTTGCGACAGTCCAGACAGTGGCGGGAACCGGCGCCTGCCGAATGGGTGCTGTTTTCCTCAGCAAACACTGGCCGTCATCAACGGCTGGACCGAGCCCGTCTCAAAACGAGCAGCCGGTCTACCTCGGTGTTCCCACTTGGGGAAACTATGACCCTCTATTTCAACATGCTGGGTTTTCCAACGTCAAGAAATATCAGTACCTGGATCTCACGCGCCGCATCGACATGGCCAGCACCGTCGAGGCAATTCAATCTGCACCAAATAAGAGCATTATTGTCTTGCAAGCCGTTTGCCACAACCCGACTGGACGGGATTTCACGAAGGATCAATGGTCACAGATCGCCGACATCATGCAGGCTAAAGGTCACTTTGCATTCTTCGATTGCGCCTACCAGGGCCTCGGAACTGACAGTTCGACCGATGCGTGGGCGATCCGACACTTCGTTGACAGGGGCATCGACTTGTTAGTCTGCCAATCGTTCTCCAAGAATGCGGGCTTGTATTCAGAGCGTGTTGGAGCGCTACACGTCGTCTGCGCTTCTTCAAGCATCGCCGCGAATGTCTTGGATCAACTCAGGGCACTGACGAGATGGGAAGTGTCCTCGACTCCCGCGTACGGGGCGGAGTTGGTGAACATTGTCTTAAGCGACCCCGCGCTCAAAGCGAGATGGCAAAGTGAGCTCGAAGCGGCTAGACAAAGGATGAGAGGCCTTCGGAAGGAGCTACACGAGCTGGTGACATCTCGTGGTAGCACCTCGGTCGACTGGAGTCACCTTCTCGAGGAGAACGGGCTTTTCTCATTCACAGGGTTGAGCGCAGCTCAGACCCGTGCGCTGATTGCCCAGTACCACATATATATGCCAGAGAATGGGCGCATTAACGTCAGCGGCCTCAACTCAGGCAACATCAAGCGCGTGGCTGAGGCATTCGACACTGTGGTCAGGAATGGGGCTTGAAATGTATTCGAATTCTAGGGTAGGGAAACGAAATTATGAGATCAATATGAGTAGAGGGGCCAGAACCCTAAATTAGAAGCCGAGATGGCTATCTGAAATGAAAATTATATTGGCGAACAGTTTTCCTGAGCCTGTTTCAGACGTCCCCCACTTTGCGCACCTTTGATGTCCCTTCTCGATCTGCTGCAGCGTCAAGCTTACCAGGATCTACCTTGACCGTATCGAGAGATTGTCCATCCAGAATCTCGGCTGTCTCGTGCAGCGCAACATCCCATCTGTCTTGATACATGCGGCGGAGCTCGAGTGACGACGTTGATTGCGCCACAAATTCGGACAACGGTTTCGAAGGAAATAACCAGTGGAGAAGTGCATAGGCGAAGCCAGAAGCCAGAAACCCAAAGATGTAGCAAAGGTAGTACAACTCCGTGGCACCATCCGAAACGGACGTGGAGGGATTGACTGCGGCTATGAAGCCGGGCATACAGGGCACAACGCCCAGAAGCCACTGCGAGTAGATGTCAGCTTCATGTTGCATAAACATTTGGGCCAACAAAATTACTTACTGCTACAGGGGCCCGCCATTCAACTCCATACTTGTACCAATATATGCTAGTACTGTTGCCAATGTAGAGATGATCCACGTTGATCTTCTGGCGATTCACAATAAGATAATTCGAAACCATAAGGCCTGTCATCGGCCCCAAAAATACGCTGTAGCTGGAAAGCACAGTGAGAAATGTCGTTGCCGTGTTGACCAATCGCCACGGGTTTACTACGATACTCAAGATAGCAGTAATGTAGGCGCCGCGCCGGATATTGATATACCTTGGGAACGTGGCGGCGAGGTCGAAACCGCCGGAAAGAGCATTTCCTGGGATGTTAACGCCCAGTTGCGTGATAACCAGGCATAGCCCGGCAAAGAAAGCCGCGGCGCGCGTTCCTGCGCTATTATTTTGCACCATGAGCTGCTGAAAAAGCGTCGGCGGATTCCAAATTGCTTCGCCTCCAAAGCGTTCTTGCGTTGCAGCTGTGACCAGGATACCGAGCACGGATGTAAAAGTCCCGTATAAGGGGAAGGCGAGTGCTTGGCCCCAAATTGCATCTCCGGGCTTAGAAGCAAAACGTGCGTAGTCGTTTTGGTTCAGGATACCAGCCGCAATGGATCCAATGGTTGATATGATCCCATAGACCATGAGCCATGCCACACTGTTGGGGCCTCCAGTCTTGGGGAGTGTTGTATCATTGCTGAGTGTGCTGCCGAATCCAGCAGGGCCCATGGTTGCCAATGCCCAAATCAACAGGACGACGAAAAAGACTATCGTGACAGTCGCGGCGACGTAGAAGAACTTCTGAAGACGATGGGGCCGAATCCAGATCAGAGGCAATGAGATCACGGAAAAGATGATGTATGCCACGAATGAAGCGGTTGTCATACCGATGTCGCTTGGCATGTGATTCGGGATGTGCTGCTCCAGATTCGGGTCCCATGAGAGTAGAATCACGTAAATGCATTCACCACCGACCCAAGCGCTGAAGCCATACCAGATGAGGGATAGGAATATGCGATTCCAGATGGGGAACTGAGAGCCCCACATTCCCCACACTGCCCGATTGATGACAGGAAAACCAACTGCGCAGACTTGAGAAATTGCCACAAGATGAACGTAGGTTTACTTACCATGATAGTGGGCACCAGGAAGTGAATTCAGAATAACAGCAAGCGTAGCCAGGAGGTTCCCAAGGACGATACCTACATAGTAAGTGACAGGTTCAATCTTCCTCATTTAACGTACTCACAAATTAAGGCTTGCCACCAGGACAGACCCAGAGGGATTAGAGCGCTCCCCGTTAGGTACGTAGCGATGTTGCAGTTGATGAGAAGCCCTAATCGGTTCTGTTGGTCAGCTGCTCTATTAGAACTACCTTTAAAGTATCTTACAGTAATTGTGAAAAGTAAGGAACCCCCAGGTCCGTCTCTCGGTTTCTATAGGTCGGATATCATCGTTCTGGCTTACCTGTCAGCCCTGGCTACATTGAAGAATTACATCAAACTTACAATCCATCTCGAAACAAAAGGAAGCTCCACTTTCGCAACCCAGGACCGGAGAGCCATGGCAACGGCGAGTACACTGTGGTAGCAAGTTGTAACTCAGCCAGGAGGAGAGAGATAAGAATAATTGCAGTTCTTCAGCTCCGTGTGACAAAAGTGGGGGGCCATGGTGTTCAGAAGACGGCACTGTCCGACGGTGAGCGGTACTACAACCATATTTGTCCTTCTTATCTGCAGCGATAACCAGGCTCATTGATTAAACCAGTCGGTGTCGTTCCGACAGCATTTTATGTAATGTCGTTCGTTGCAGAAAGCCACATCGGCAGATGCTAGCGGCATACTTGGCTTAGATCACGCAAGCCTTCCTTGCCGCAGCGTACAAAGATGCATTGGTTTTCCAGCTCCTCCGACCGGAACAGGCAACCGGCCCCGCAACCTGGCGAGCCGAGGAGATCCCGATCGGGTTCACATCTCATTTAGCCGAGATGTATTCCAATAGATGCTATGCTGAATAGAGTATTGAGGCGTTTTCATTGGTCTGTAACCTTGACGAGGGAATCGAGAGTGGAATCGTTCCCACACGTGAAGTATATGTATTCGTTCGTAGCCTATTAAACCTGTCTGTCACGTCCCGCATTGCGTCCCAATATAACAAGCTAACGACCATGTACCGCATCGGCGTCGACGTCGGCGGCACCAATTCCGATGCGGCAATCCTCGACATAACAGCATTCGACCAGCCGAACCGGGGCGTGCTCGCATCCTTCAAAGCCGCAACAACGCCAGACATAACCAGTGGAATCGAGAGAGCAGTGCAGAATGTCCTCGCCGATTCCAACGTCCGCAAAGCAGACGTGCTCAGCGTCACCATCGGAACCACTCACTTCATCAATGCTTTGGTAGAAGCCGATGCTCGCCGGCTCTCCAAGGTTGCCGCCGTGAGGCTCTGCGGCCCTTTCACCCGCCAGATCCCACCTTTCTCCGACTTCCCGGCCGGTCTCCGTCGTGTCCTGGATGGCGGTGCCTACTACCTTGATGGAGGCCTCGAAATCGACGGTCGTGAGATCGCACCGTTGGATCATGATAAGATACGCAAGACGGCCCTTGAAATTGTTGCATCGGGTGTGCGTTGTGTGGCGCTTGTGGGCGTCTTTGCACCCCTCGACCATGCCGGCATTCACGAAGAAACGTGCAAGAAAATCATGCTAGAGGCTACCCCAGAGCTGATTGTTGTTTGCTCGCGAGACCTCGGAAGCACCGGTATCCTCGAGCGTGAAAACGCGACCATCTTGAACGCCGCAATCCTCAACACGGCGAAAAGGACAATCCTTGGCTTCAAGCGTGCTATGGCACGGTTGGGGCTGAGCTGTCCGCTCTACCTGTCCCAAAACGATGGCACGTTGCTAGAAGCCGACGCCGCGGCGGATCATCCCATCAAGACCTTTGCCAGCGGACCCACGAACAGCATGACCGGCGCCGCCTTCCTCGCCGGCCTGGACAAACCAAAAGGCGTATCGCCCACGGGGCAGAAACTAGACGATCAAGAAGACCGCGAGGAATTCCAGGTCCTGGTCGTCGACATCGGCGGCACCACGACGGACGTCTGCGCGCTGCTGCCGTCCGGCTTCCCGCGCCAAGCCCCCGGCTTCGTCGAGGTGGGCGGCATCCGGACGGCCTTCTCGATGCCCGAAGTCGTGTCGATCGGCCTCGGCGGCGGCAGCAAAGTCGCGGTCCACGCCGAGACGGGCGACGTGACCATCGGGCCGGGCTCCGTCGGCCACTACCTGACCACCGAAGCCCTCGTCTTCGGCGGCGCCACCCTGACCACGACGGATATCGCGGTCGCTGCCGGGGAAGCCGAGCTCGGTGATCCCGGCCTGACCAGCGGCGTGCCTCGGGACGTGGTCAGCGAAGCGCGGAGCAAGACTAAGAGGATGATCGAGGCTGTGGTCGAGCGGATGAGGATATCGGCTGCGCCTGTCCATGTCCTGTTGGTGGGTGGAGGGTCTCTCCTGGTATCCGGCAGTCTGAAGGGCGTTGCCAAGCTCACCGTTCCGATCCACCATGGTGCCGCGAATGCAGTGGGTGCAGCAATCGCCAAGGTCTCTGGCGAGGTCGATGTCATCGAAATCCTGGAGTATGCAGACGAAAAAGTCGTCGTCGCCGCAGCATGCCAAAAGGCAGCCAGCCAGGCAGCTGAGAAAGGAGCGGATCCGAAAGACGTCAAGATTGTCGAGATCAATAAGATTCCTCTGCAGTACACCACGAATAGAGCAATTCGGCTGCAAGTCAGGGCAGTAGGAAAACTGGCTATCCCGGAAGCTAAGGCCCGCCAGAGCGACAGTGCCACCACTAAGGTCAGCGTTCAAAGTGGTGAGGACGATGAGCTAGAAGGACCTAAGATTTCCATCCCAGACGCCTTAGAGCCAACAACAAAACCGTCACTGTTTGTTGACATTGACACGTACCGGCCGAATGTTGAAAACGGCATATGGTATGTCTCTGAAGTGGACCTTGAGTTTATCGCAACAGGCGCGGGTGTGCTTGGCACAGGAGGTGGTGGCCCAACTCATCACGATCTTCTAAGAGGACTTCAGACTTTACGGTCGGGTGGCGCGGGAAAAATGCGCGTCATCTCTCCATCGGCCGTCAAAGACTCGGATATAATCTGCTTCGGATCTTGGTATGGCGCACCAAGCGTCATCAATGAGAGGATCTCAGGTGGCGACGAAATTTCCAATGGCATAAACACTTTGCTCAAAGTGCTCGGCCACCAATCATTCGACGCCGTCTTCACTGATGAAATGTTCGTGGTCCCAAGCAATTTCAACGGCCTTTTACTGATTTTTTGTGCAGAGGTGGCGGCAATGGTTTATCTGCTTTTCCTACAGGTGTAAAGTATGATGTCCCAGTAATCGACGGCGATGCTATGGGAAGAGCCTACCCGACGATGTATCATGGTAAGTTTATCGCATGCGAATTTGAACAGACTTGCTTACGAAAGGTCCAGCAACCTTATACATTAATGGCCACTCAATCACCCCGTGTGCATTAGGAGATGCCCGCGGGAATGTTTCGATCGTCATGGTACAGATATGGACTCTCCATTTGACATATACCGTCCCCGGCTGACCATTTGAAAAGAACGCAGAATCTCCCATAAGAGTAGAGTCGATGCTGCGGACGACAGCCATCGAACTTGGCCTCGGGTGTGCAGTGTGCGCATCCCCGCTTCGTGGATCCGCCATCAAACAGCACGGTGTTCCCAATACCATCTCCCAGGCCTGGTACATCGGGAGAGCAGTGCACATGGCGCGAAAGTTGAAGTCAGACCATATTGATGCAATCGTAAGCCATCATTTCCACCTCTGGCCTTTGAAGTACTTTTTGGACACTAACAAGCGCATCCGAATAGTTCGCTGTCAATCCCGGAAAGCTGCTCTTCAGTGGGAAGATTGTTGACGTGCGACGTGACATCAGCGGCGGCTACACTATGGGGAGTGTTCTCCTTGCTCCGAACAAGGACGAGCCCACCACTCCCCAAAGCCCGAATTCGGACCGACACATGATCATTCCATTCCAGAATGAATATTTGTATGCTGCATACACGGACTCAACGGGTGCATTGGACTCGGCCGAAGTAGTGTGCACAGTACCAGACTTGATCTCGATCTTGGGCCAAGACGGGGAGGCGATTGGATCTCAAGACTTACGTTATGGCTTGGTGGTGAGTGTGGTTGCCATGCCGTCGCACCCGTTGTGGAAGACGGAGAAGGGACTGAACGTGGGTGGACCTCCCGGGTTCGGGCTGACCATACCATTCGTCGGAGTTGGCGAATACACCGATCCACGAAGCGTCATCGAAGACTTCGGAAATGCATCTTAATGGTCAGCTTATACGGCGGTGCTCATGTAAACCTTATTGCCGAAATGCCAAGCCGCTTCAGCGTAGTGGCTTATGGTCGAGCCGAAATAGGCAACAAGAGCAGTTGGACCACTGTATATTGTGGAGAGGCCCAAGGTACAGAGAGAGATTATGGGTTTCCAATAGTCTACTACTTCCAAACATATGCAGGTCGCTGTAAAGAGTTAGTGCCATCGAGAATGATCGAAAACTTATGAGTCGCATGTAATGGAATATGGGGAAAGAGATGCAGTATTATGCCCCAATCCGCTGTCGAGCCACGCCGATCTGCTTCAAATTCATCAGCCACGTGGAACCATCATCGGGATCGTCAGATAGCGCAATCTCCGAACAGCCAAGATCTCTCAGGGTCGAAATCACAACAATCGGTGCCGGAAGCGGGGAAGTTCTCTTCCTCGGCACTGACACCTCTCAATTCACAGGGTCCCCTTTGACGTCACGAATAAAAGTGTAGACCCTGGGTTATATATTTCACAAGCTACATGGTGTATCGAGATTTTGAACACGATGGCTGTCTATATCTTTGACTATGTATTGTTTACGGTCAATTGTGTTAGGATTTTAATAACACAGGCTCTCTTCGAACCAAGGCCACATCCAGTAAGCGCACGTGAGCACCATAATTGAATCTTGTGCGTGTTGAGCCGATAGGAGCAAATCGGGTCATACTGAAGATGCAAGGTATCCCTCGCTCTTCTGTGCGCACCGCCGGCAGCAACAACGTGTGGAAAAAGCAAATGGCCCTGCATTGCATCATAGACATTAGAAGGGGGCTGGGTAGCTGCGAAGCGGTACCAAACAAAACAAAAGGAAAACAAACATGTTTGTGGTCCGCTAGAGAATGGAGCGGCCGAGCCGCATCTGGGTGAGATTCTGCCCACACCAAAATTCCTTCACCGGAAAGCTATCCAACTCACCATTGTGCCCGCCAAGCAATCTTGTTAGACGAGTTGACGTGTTCACGGTGCCGCAAGACGTGGCACTGCTTAGGATCTCGAGCTCGTTGTGTAGAAGCAAGGGAAGAGCGCTCAGAAGTCCGGTCAGCAGCTCGAGGCGCCAAATGCTCACCGCCATTCCTTTGGTTCGGGTGTTAGGGTACCTCTCCATGGTTACACATAACTTGTGCGACGGAGGTTGGTAGTGCTCGGTCGAACTCGGCATTTTTCGTGTTGAGGACTGCAAGGGGATGTTGCAGCATGTCTTGAACAGTTCTACGGATCAGCCGTGTGGGAAACGTTGTACAGCGCGTGCGTGGCGGCTAGCGCTTGGCCTCAGGAACTGAGCGCATGCGCTACGGCTGCTTTTTTTGCGGGGTAGCTTTGTATGTATGTAGGCACGGCAGGCAATATGTCATGCATCTGTCTGTGCGTCCCGTATGCGGGCGGATTGTTTACGATTCTGTGCCCAGCCACGTTCGGTGACCTTGGCTGGGTGCTCTTGCACGAGACGTCTAATTTGGGGCTGGATTGCTGTGCACAAGCCCGAGTATGTTCGGCATCCAGCGTACGATGCACGAGTAACATTCCCAGCCTCATGTTCCTCTTTGCTGAATGCATCGTGAAATTGGGTGGCTTGGAGTAGGAGGGGCAGCAGTTCCGTCAGGTAGTTGCGGCGTGCGGAGGTTCTGATTGGCTGGTCTTCGTCGTCCCGCACGAAGATGTAAACAACCGTTTAAATCGCCTTGGTTCGCCAAGGGAACTTCCACTTGGCATCATGGTCTTCTGATACCCCAGATTTTGCAGTTGTTTCTAGTCTTCGGCGGTTCGTACGAGCGTGACCAGCGGTCAGAGGACTAGTCGGTAGCGAGCCGAAATGGCACGTGGCACCCCAAGAGGCTAGGAATGCGCTAGTCTGTTAGAATACCAGCTGTGAGCAGACCAAAGTTTGTGTAGGCCAGGGTGTCAGCATTATCACTTGATACATAGGGGCGCTACTATCACTCTTGGCCTGGAATAATGCCTCAACCAAGACAATGAAGTGTGTGGGGTCTCGGGGCTCAACAGGGGCGTTGTCCGAAGTCGCTGTTTATTCAAGATTCCGCCTTTCGGGTCTGAGCCGAGCGATAGAGTAACCGACCCAGAGGTCGAAACAGTGTGGCGGAACGGGAGCCCAGGGTCTGCTTGCACGCTAAACAGAAAATAGCAACTCCGCGTATGTGTATACGAAAGTATATGGCTTTCAGCAGTCCTGTCATCATAATCCCAGCCCCAATTCCAATGAAGATTCGTGCAGTGACCTTCCTTGTTCAGACTGTTCATTTACATGTACATAGGGGCTCGTTTACTAGTACTGGCGGACTTCGGCCCCCGCGGCGGCTCCACCGTCGGCCCCGGATCTACGCGCGCTTTGATTCGGTGCTGGCTCGGTGCCTGCAGACGCGGCTCATGCGGGGGTAGGCATCCTTCATCTGAAAAGCTATATCGCGATGCACGTCGGTCCAGGAACATACGCGTCCGCGGGCTGCGATTGGGCAGGGCGAAGATTAAATCACGAAGGCTCTGGCAAAGGGTGGGACCGGGGCCGTTAGCGGACGTTATGCTCGTTGAGCCCCCCGACGGCTGTGCCGTCTTGCTGCTCGGCTTACGGAGCCAAACCAAGGCGGTGACGGGCGTGTAGGTGCAGACAAGGTGCGGCTATCGGCGTGGAGCGTCAGAGATTGAGCGGAAAATCGGATGCGCCAGGGCGCCGGAAACCCCTCACTGAGCGGTGACTTGTTGGGGCCATGCAGGCCGGCGGGGATGGCGCTCCTGTTCCCTGCCATGCCGCCGAATCCGCTTTGCTGACCGGTACATTGCGATCTGCACGTTTACCAGATGGGCCTGGGTTGCAGACAGATCCAAGAATAGCATGCAAGAAACATCGAGGGGCAAAAAAGAAGCTCCAGCACGTTGCCCCGTTCGACGAGTCTGCGCACGCCCTCGGTGTCGTGGCCACACAGCAGCCACTGATGGCACGGGGGGCGTGCCGGCATAAACCCGCCTGCGCCTCCAAGCGGCTGTGGCGCCATGGCAGTGTTTCTCCGCATCTTGGTCTGGACCAGGCTCCGGATGTGGCGCCATGGCGGGGCTCCTGCAATGACCGCCTCCACTGCTCCTCCGCCACCTTGGCAACTGATCACCAGCGATCAGAGACCCCCGCATGCCGAGCACGCGTCCCGAGCAGAGAGTCAGCTGAGACCGCTCCGCCGTTGCGTACTATTTTTTTTCCTGTTGCCGCGTAAACACGGTGCCTGTCAACAGTGCAATACAGTTAAATGAACGAAGTCTAAACAAGGCGTTCTCGCCAGATCTTGGGGCGGGCACTTCTAGAGAGTTTTGGGCTTAGATTGGCTTGCGCTGGTCTGAGCTGGAGTTGGTATGGGCACGCGTGCATCGTGGCAGGCCGCCTCGGCGACGCGTCCAAGAGCGCCGTCCCATAGCCAAGCCGCAGCAGTCAGTGAGCCCTTGGCACCTGCCGCATGAGGTCATGAACATTGCATGAGGGCACGAAAGTAATAGCGGAGGTCACAATGCCCGATCACAATGCCATCCTTGCCCGCACCAAGAACCAGTACCATTTTTGCCCGGCCTCGTGCCCAACATATAAGCCCGCATACCATGGCTCTTTTGCACCCCGTCTGCGCCCTTCTCCTACCCCGGGAGAGCCAATTACCCCCCTTCGCGCTTTCGTTTGACTCTCAAGATGCGAGTGTTCGCGGCTTTCGTCCTGTCTGCGCTGGCAGCCTCGCCCGCTGTTGCCCAGTCCTACACCAGCTCCGCCTCGACCGGTGCTGCTACGCCCTACCAGATCCAAAGGCCGCCGCTCGACACGCCATGGACCGGCGAGGTTGGGACGAACCCGTGGCCAGAGCACCCGCGGCCGCAGCTGCAGCGCGAGGCGTGGAAGAATCTCAACGGAATTTGGACCTTCCAGCCGGCCGCCGCGTTTGCGCCTGAGATCCCCGCGCTGCCCTCGACCCCGCTGAACCAGGAAGTCCTCATTCCGTCGTGCATCGAGAGCGGCCTGTCGGGCATCCAGGACCTCAATACGACCAACATGTGGTTCGCGACGACCTTCACCGTGCCCCGGGACTGGCGCGGGCAGAACCTCCTGCTCAACTTCGAGGCCGTCGACTACGAAGCCACCGTTTTCATCAACGGCCAGGCGGCGGGCTTCCACCGCGGCGGCTACTTTCGCTTCACCATTGACGCCACCAAATATGTTAATTTCAATGGCACCAACGAACTGTAAGTGAATTTTTATTTTTATTTTGCGGCGTTCCTACGTCGGGTAACTTTCTGCATCTGGCCGCTGACGACTCCCGAATCCCAGGCTCGTTTACGTGTTCGATCCGACGGATTCGCCCGGCTATGTGATCCCAAGGGGCAAGCAAACCCGATCGCCCAGTCACATCTTCTACAGGCCCTGCAGCGGCATCTGGCAGACGGTGTGGCTCGAGCCCGTGCCAGCCCAGCATATTACCCGTCTGGACGTTGCGGCTGGCGCGGATGGCGGCGGTAAGTCGCAGCCACTATTCAGCCTCTGCGGGGGTCGATGTGCCCCTTGCAGGGGATCGTTTCGTTCCCCTTGCTAACCCCTCTGGCGGTCAACAGTCAACGTCACCGTCTTCGGCTCCACCAATCAGTCCGTATCCGTCGACTTCTCCATCACAGAGGACGGCCACGTCGTCGCCCAGAAAACAGGCCAGTGCGGCTCTTCGTTCAGCTTCAAAGTCGACTCGCCCAAGCTCTGGAGCCCGGACTCGCCCTCGCTTTATAATATCACCGTGCGCCTGGGCGACGATGAGGTCAGCAGTTACACGGGCTTCCGCACCATCACCACCGGTGTGATCGACGGCGTGCGGCGGCCGCTGCTGAACGGCGAATTCATCTTCGAGTTTGGCACTCTCGACCAGGGATACTGGCCCGATGGCATCTACACGCCTCCGACCCACGAGGCCATGGAGTTTGACCTCCACATCTTGAAGGACCTTGGCATGAACATGGTCCGCAAGCACGTGAGTTTCCACCACAACTCTGCTGCTGTTGTGAAACGAAGCGCTGACAATCTCAACAGATCAAGGTCGAGCCCGATCTCTTCTACCAATCCTGTGACAGGCTTGGTCTCCTTGTCATCCAGGACATGCCCAGCATGCTTCTTGGCAGCGGAGAGCCGAACGCCGACCAGCAGAACGAGTGGGAGCGCCAACTCGGTATCATGATCAACGAGCACAAGAGCTACACTTGCATCGTCACTTGGGTCATCTACAACGAGGGCTGGGGTCAGATCACCAGCTACTACCCGGAGTTCCAGATCGCCGACTGGATCAGGGCCGCAGACCCGACCCGCCTCATCGACGCCACCAGCGGCTGGTACGACCACGGCGCTGGTGACTTTTCGGTATACCTACCCTCCCTTCCGCACACTCACAGAGATGGTGGCTGACCAACAATTTGCAGGACAACCACCACTACGCCACGCCCCAGTGCGGCGCGCCGTTCTACTCCATCCCGTCTTCCCCCTACGACCCCAACCGCATCGGCTTCCAGGGCGAATTCGGCGGCATCGGCCACAACGTCTCCATCGAGCAGTAAGTCATCCTCCTCTTCTCCTCCCCCCAAAAAAAATCCAGTTTACTCACCAACACCCCGCAACAACAGTCTGTGGAACGTCCAAGAAGCCATCAACACGATCAACCAGACGTACGAGATCAGCGAGGACCTGGCCGCGTACAACTACCGCGCGCGCGTGCTGTTCAACGAGCTGGAGGACCAGGTCAAGATGTACGCCTGCAGCGGCGCCGTGTGGACCCAGACGACCGACGTCGAGGGCGAGGTCAACGGCCTCGTCACCTACGACCGCCGCCTCGAGCGCGTCGACCGCCAGCAGTGGAAGGACGACATCCAGTCGCTGTACGACGCCGCGGCTGGCCGGGGCGGGGCGAATTAGGGCGAAAATGGGCGGCTGGTGATGAGGTGATGTGTCGTTTGTGGGTTGATAAATTAGTATTTTGTGTTTAATTCCTGCATAAATGGAGTTCTGTTCTGTTTCCTGTCTTGTTGATCCGTTGGGGTGAAGGTGATTTTTGTCGCACCCAGTACCCCAGTACTTGTGAATATGAATGACTTTCGTTTGAAAATAGCCCTTCATACAGTCAGCTAAGGATTTTCAGAATGTATACCTTACCACTAATTCCACACAAATGTCCGCATCAGCAATGCCCTTTGCAAAGACTTGAACAAAAGAGCTCCGAATCCAAAGGGACCTCTGTGCGAAGCGGTCACTTATAAGGGCTATTGCACCCCGACCCGTTGAGCTCGGCGGTGATATCAATGGACTCGAAACTGACGTCACATCTGGCGACTTCCTTATCATTTCTACCGTTGTAAGGACAACGTTTGGGAGTCTGTGGAGCCGGCGTCCTCACCTACGCTAGGGCGACCCTGTCACCATGGGAGACCCTCAAATCCTCTCACTAACTTTTTTTTCTTCGCAATGCCTCATCAGTTTTCTCTTCATAATACACAGGGGGAACGAGAAACTCTGGAGTAGAGCTTAAAGTCCACGCCTCTGCACAGATGCTATGCGCAGCCTGGCAGATGGCTTGGTTGTGGCTAAGGGTCGGGCCGCGCTGAAACGCGGTGGGGCAAAATTGTGGGGGTGGCTTGAATTTGAACCCACCAGGCATGCTCAACGAATTCCTTTCATGTTCCCGTTGCCCTTGAGCATACTGTCCCATGGGACATCACATGCCAAACAGCTCTCACCCCATCGTTTTCTTTTCTTGGTTCTTGGAGAAGAAAGAAAAAAAAATAATGGACTGTCTAGCATCCAACTATTTTATCGAGTTTCTCAATGACGCGCCTATGCTGTTTTCCTTTGTAATGCAAGTGGAACGTTCACTTGACCATTTAGGGTCGGGTAGAGATCGGATCGAACAAGAGTCGTGCACCGAAATTAGGCTCGTGATGCGGGAATATCATGCGGGGACTTAGCGGGACGAACGGGTGGCATTTGCGCTGGCATGCCGACGCCGTTTACGATCATTCAAACTTTCCGAAGAACGTAGATCGAGCCGACCGATGTAAATCTGCACTCATAAGGCTGATGGAAGGTTCAAGGGTAGGCTTGGAGGATTCGAATCTGGCCGCCTCCTGCCAACTGCTTCTCCTTTACGCCGATCTTCTAGAGGGATCTACATTCACTTTTTCCACTTCTATATATATCTGCCGACGCAGCTCAGTACCATTCAATTTTGGGGAACAAAGGCACGCGGTAGGGCGATAAGCGAAGTTTGAGGCTCTTCATGCACGCAAGAAGCCTCAGGGGGCTAAACAAAAAGTCAGTCGTGGGTGCTGATCTCTTGCAAGTGTAATTTTGCGATACTAGATTGGTTGCCGAATGCAACGCTTGTAGTAAAATACGAGCGAACAGGACACCCCGCACACAGATGGTCAGTCGGAGGCCTTACACACTTGGAAATGATCATTGTATCTTTCGAGCGTGTCAAGCGGGAAGGTGCAGTTGTGTCTTTAATTTAAGCTTGCTTCCCCGCGACGAACAACGCCAATCGACCGTCACTCCGTCGCTCATTCCTTCGCTCTTACAGTACCACACTCTTTCCAACTACACACATTCGTTCCAGTCAAAATGAAGACTTTCGCCATCCTCGCCGCCTTTATCGCCTATGTTGGTGCCGCTCCTCTCGCCACCGACAGCGAAACCTTCAAACTCATCGCATCCGCGCCCGGCACGCCCATCAACGCCAGATACCTCACCGTCAACAACGGAATTTTCTACGTCGGCAAGGAGACGAACTCTACCTGCGGCAACATCGCACCGATCTTCGAGGGAGGTGATGCCGGCTGGCTGGCCATGTTCGGCGACGGCAAGGAAAACCAGCAGCAAGGTAGGCCCGCAAAGAAGCTCCAGATCTCTCAATACAGCACTAACGATGGAACCAGCGTTCGTCGACATCTCTGGTGCGGCTGATGGAGTCTTTTCATTCTCGCACCCCGCCGACGGGCAAATGAACGCCGAGCAGATCAGCGACAAGTTCGAACGCACCGCCGACGGAGACATCCTGTACGACGGCAGCAACTGGCTCGCGTGCCCTCAGCCCGCTGGCGAGTATATGATCTTCGCCGAGAAGGCGTTCGAGGCTCCGAGAGACAAGTGCACGACGCTTGATATTCAGACGAAGAAGGTCCGCACGCCGAAGGTCGCCTGCATCTTCCAGTAAACGACTACTGCTTGGGAAACCAGGTTATCGACCGAGGAATGCACGAAGTAAAAGGCACATGGTCTAACTCAAGCAATCGCCAGCTCGAAGTAGGCGGGAATACTTCACATGCGCTTCGGGCAAGCACAACGACTACACCTGTACCTAATCCAATAATTAACAAGATCACATATTCGTCTCATAACCGGGCACACTTTCGGAAAGTATGGAGGTTGTGAAAGTGGCGTAGATGGAAGTGGTTCCGGACAATGATGAATACTTTTATTTTCGCACAGGAGCCCGCAACACCAGGAGGATGAATCCCCGGCATCATAAATACAACTACCGTCAACATTGGCCCATGTTAATATCTCTCCAGTGAATACGAAAAATAAAACCAAACAAACATAAAGATCGAAATAAAAGAGAATATACTGATCTGATTTTGGTTGGGCAACAGCCGGATTAAACACAAATTCACGCCATCCAGAAATAAGTACGAAGACCAAATTATTGTAGACTGGGAAGATTTTCTCTCTAGTAGAACCCTCTATGACCTTTCATCGGGCTTTCCTGCATGGTGGACGGTTGCCAACTCGTGGATCGTCGAATCTTCGGCTACTGGAACTTCGAATATCGGCTGAGACACAGAGGAGTGGTCTTCCTCTCCCGTATGTGCATTTTTTGGAGACCTTTTCGATCTTCGAAGGAAAAACAGGGCCGCCACGATGATCAATGCACCACCGACTCCTCCAACTACTCCACCAATTATTGCACCCGTATTGGATGAACTCGATGACGACGCTGGTGCTATTTTCAAGATTCAGCAAAAGTGGTCCTTGTCTTACCTCAGGATCTCCAGCGGCGAATTTAGTCTCACCTTCAGTACTTGTAGACGTTGCGGATGCCGAGGAGGTCATGGTCGAGGAAGCCGCGGAAGCAGGTTTGGTATTTACGACATCTCCGTTTTCGTCTATCCACTTCCCCTGCCCTCTGTTGCAGCACTGGTCACCGGAGCCATTCTGATCGCAACAAATGCTCTGATCGTCACACTGCTTGAGCCTGATGTCGTCGTTGCCCATCGATCCGTCTATACACAGCTTGATGCAGCCCTTTTGCTTCCAGGTACTGTCGGTACAGGACTCGCGCCAGAGTAAGTTGCCATTCTGACACAAGCCATCAGGACGGCAAGTGTCCGGTCTCTCGTTGCCGAGACGGCAACACATCGAAGCCTCGCCATCCGGGGTTGTCTTGCAGCGCAGGTAGGCGTCCGACCCGTCAGAAGTATTGTAAAGGGAGTTGCGGTCGGTTCCATTTGGGAGAAAGCAAGAGCCACGAGCAAAGGTAATGAGAAGAAGGATTGCAGCAACCACGTACAAAATTCGGGGGTCGTGTGACGCCATGACGTTTCCACAGCGACGATCGGGAATGAGCAAAGCTGAAAAGCGGAGGGTTTTGCAGCGGTTGACAGCTCGTTTCAGCGCTTGGGGACTTATATCCCTTTCCCAACTTGTGTGGTTGAGTCTTGTAACACAGCGTTGCCGCCGCTGCAGCAAGCTGAGCGATCGAGCCCAACCAATTACTTGAACAGTGTTGGTTTCTCGCAGGCAACCATGCAAGGTATCACAAGTGTGCCTGAAGCAACCTAGCGCCATTCTCGAAAGCCAGAGGAAATCGACGGCGACCGTAAGGAAAGTTTCATCCACTAGTTGTGGCGGAGTACATGTGGCTTTTTGGCGCAAACCCACCTTGCATGTTTACCCTTTGCGGAAGGACGGCCTTTCCTCTTTGGCTATGATCACAGAAGCCTTCCTCTTTCGTCTACCAAGGGCACTTCTGTCCCACCTTGTGAAACAATAATTTCAAGTTTTTTTTTTTTTCAAAATAAGTGGCGCTCTTCTACCTCTCGAAAAAAAGAATTTTTTAAAAGAAATCAAGTTCTCTTCAAAGGGCTTCGCAGCTCGAGACTGTTTTTAATGTCCAAAATTGAGATGAATTGACCCTGACACCTTACGATGTAGCCGAAAATTTCAGTAGCGCAAGTTCCAGAGAGATCTCAGGAGTCCATTGTCTCTACGTTATTTCCTTAGAGAAGTTGAAAGAGTTCCAGAGAGTCCATTACGAGAGAATAGTGTAACAGTGCCAGAAGCAGACCAGCAACAGCAGCAGGGAAACAATTCAGGCATGCTCAGACTTCCTCGTGGATTAGCGCTGCCCAGCAACAACCGACCATCAGTACACAGCTCCAGCGCATACTTTCCCTTGCCCAGCAGTTCTCAGCGCAGGACATCCAGAAGATCAGGCAACAGCATCGTCCAAAGGTTGCTAAATTATCTGACGAACAGTCAAGGCGACAGGTTGCGATGATTCGGCTGCAACAGCAGAGACAACTGCAACAACAGGGTAAAGCATATTAAATGGCAGGGGAGGATTTAGCTGCTTAAAACCGAAGCTGGCGAAGGATTTTCTGAGTCCAATGTCCGATCATGAGTTAGATTGGTAGCCTACAGATACAATGAATCTCCGTTCAACGGCAAATTCTCTATATTCAGCTCTACGGAAGTGATAGGCCAGGAAGTTAAGTGACATTCAAAGGATACCTCTCCCTCAACCTTTCCCCATAACGGTACATCAATACCGGAAGAGGAACCATGACCACACTCACAAAACCAAGCAATGAGTTTCCCCAACTAAGTCCAAGATTTGCATACAGACTCGGCCCAGCCAGCGGCATAAAAGCCCCGAATAGGCATCTGACAGAGGATACACAGGCCATGGCTGATGCAGCGTATACACCAGACGCGTCAACCATGTATGCTTGAAAGCTCGCATTGATTCCAAATTGAGCAAAACCGAAGGGCGCCAGGCTGAGTATCGGAACAATCCAGTGATTGTGATTGTATGTAGACCAGCCGTACCAGAAGAAGGTGATGGGGATAAAGAGGGCCGGCAGAAAAGATGTGACGAGACGCATCTCAGGTTTGTAGATATTTCCGTTCTTCTTTGTCAGTCGAACAGTGATAAGGTCGGAGGTCTTTGCACACAGGATGAATCCCATGGCGCTACCACATCCAAGGCCGAGATAAGCGAGCCCGGCCGCTTCGAGGGACCACCCATAGACCTCTTGGAAAAAAGACGAGGTGGTGGTAAGAAGGATGTATAGTAGGCCAGAGATGAAGCCCAACTGAAGGCAAGCGATCGGAAGCAGTGGTGAGCGGAACAGCATCTGCCAGGGGCGAATAAGTCCTCGAGCGAGGAGGGATTTGGCGGTCTTCGGTGTTTTATCCTCCTTCCTAGCCTCATACGCACTTTGAAGATCTCTTCTGCCAAGCTCCTTTTGCAGAACCCGCACCTTCCGGCGAATGATTACCTCGGGATGTGTTTCTCGTGCGAAAATCCCCATGGCCAATGTAACTGCTGCACAAGCAATGAGGAGGACCCAGAAGACCCACCTCCAACCCGCGCGTTGAGTGACAATCCCGCCGATGAGGGGACCAAGGACGGGGCCGAATAGCGATCCAAGAGTCAGAATGGCGCTAACCATGCCGCGCTCGTGTATATCAAAGAGGTCAATGGTTAGTCCGCCACCGATAGAAAGGCATGCAGACGCTCCAAGCCCTGAAAGCATCCTGAACGCAAGAAGCTGTCCAATGTTGGGCGCCAGTGCTGCTCCGATGTGGGTAAGAGTGAAGAATATATTCGCAGGGTGGATTATTACAAGGCGGCCATAGATCTCGCTGAGAGGGGATAGGATAAGAGGTCCAGCCTGATGATCGGTCAGACTTATGGATGCATATCTTACGGTGGAATACACACCATATACCCAAGCACATAAATTGTAGTTACGAGAGAAGACAGAATCTCGGAGTCGTTGTGGAATTCCGCATTGATCTGAGACACACTAGGTGCAATAATAGAGGATGCTAGAAAGCTATTGCACGTTAATTAGAACCCAATTCCGAGCTTGGCGGAGCACATACCTTAAAACAATCATGCAACTAACGAGAACCATAAAAGTCCATTTTGCTATTATCGAGAAATTCCTTTTTCTGTCAGCTTCGAAGTCTTTGGTCCTTTGGAGTTCTTACTTGGGATTCTGGGGGTCTTTCTGCCCGTCCCATCCAACGATGCCCTGACTGAGGTCCGTCTCTGGGAAGAGCAATTGTGGTGTGCTGGACACGTCAGACTGGCTGTCCTCCTGGAAGTTTTCTTTGCCCATGACGGCTTGATGGAACAAAGTCCTTGAAACTCAAAACGATTTCGTCCATGAAGGAAATGCTGTCCTGACGTTTATATTTTGGAGTGAAGGGAGAACCAAAAGCGGACTGATACCGACCGGCCGATCGGCCGATCGGTCAACTTCCGCATTTAGTGGAGCCAAAAACATTCGACCACCAAATTCGCAGAATTTGACAAATTCAATGCTTCGCTTATCCGGCAAACACACCATACCGTGTGATCATCGACTTATTGCAGAAGGCCCACTCCACCGTAGGCATCGATTCAAAGTCTGGTGGTGGAGATTCGTCCCTTCCGGTTGATGTCATAGCTTAAAAGCTTCATTAGTAAGCGGCGCTAACTTCACGGCACGCCCGTTTTCTCGCAGACACACAGCCGCCTGTTCCCAAAGCACGGCGGAACGCAATGCTCAACAGCCTGGACTCTTTTTGCATGGATGGTCCAACGCGCTCGGTTCGCCAAGAGCGTCCCACATGCGAGCCATGCCGACAGCGAAAGGTCCGCTGTAATAGGAAGATCCCTTGCGCCCATTGTTCCCGGCTGCAGCTCCGATGCACGTATGGTCAAACCTCCAGGCGTGCACCTCTGAGGGGGCTTTCGAAGAGCTCACCTATCTTGGAAACTCACACATCCCCTGCTGAGTCTTCGGCTGAACCTTCTAATCAACTTGGTGGCGACCCTAGCAATTCGGAGATACTTGGTCGGCTCAGCACCGTCGAGTCCCTTCTCAACAATCTGATAACGTCCCTTGGAGCCGGCAAGCTCCCGAATATCCCAGCTAGTATCTCTCGTATCACCCACCAGCATGCTTCATCAACAACTGAGCCTTTCTCTGGAGGGATTCTTGTTGGAGATGCAGAGAGAGGCAGTTATGTAGATGATTCCGTCTTTGTTAACTTAATTCTTGATGTTTGTATCACTATACCTTTAATTACAATAAAGGCTAACTCTCATAGGATCCTTCACGGCGAGCAAATTCTTCAAATACTGCAACACAATCCGCACATGCTATGCCTCCGCCGTTTCATTCATCACAGCCTTTGGCTATGATAGCGACTGACGTATTCGGCCCACATACTGAAATTGTGCATGTGCCATCTCGTGTCTTTGCTGATCTCTGGGATATATACGTGCAAAACGTAGACCCGGTAATGAAGATCCTACACATCCCGACAGCACAACCCCATCTTCTGGACGCCGCCAAGAATAGTCGACCGGCAAGTGAAACTACAATGGCCTTGCTATATGCCGTGTGCTTTGCCGCTACGGCTACTATATCAAAGGAAGAGGCTCTCGCCCAATTTGGTCATGACCGGTTGTCTCTGCTCCGCCATTTCATGTACCGAATGGACCAATCTTTGATGAAGGCCAAGTTCTTGATCTATCCCGATTTACAAACCCTACAGTCCCTGGTCATCTACCTGGTAATCCAATCCAACCATTACAAAGGAAGCTTCAAGCTGATGGATACAGACGGCTTTGCGTACCCACGACACCGGAAGACCCGTTTGGGTTCTCGTAGGGATGGCAATCCGGTTAGCAGAATCCCTCGGCATTCATCGGGACGGATGCCGTCTAGGCCTGAGCCCTTTCGAGACGGAGATGAGGTACAGGCTATGGTGGCAGTTGTGCGCCCTGGAATCCTACGCACCAGAAGATTACGGATTCGACTCCACCATCCTTGATCGCAGACAAGCCTTTCGACTACCTCTTAACATCGATGACAGCGATCTCTTCCCAGGGATGACATCCCTCCCACCTGACAAGCATCGTTGGACTGAGATGACTTTCACTCTCATAAACTTTGACCTATCTCGAAATTTGAGACAGGCCATCGCTACAATCACATTGAAGGACGCACAAGCAAAAGAAAAGGCGATTCAGGATCTGGAAGAATCCATCTCACGACAGTGGCTACAGCTCCCGGGTTCTGATATATATGTATGCCATGTGGCAGAAAGAATGCTCCGTCTCTTCATCTTGAAGTCACGATTCAACTTCGCTCTTCAATCTTGGCTCCCCACCTGCGAAAAGACGTCATCAACTGTTTCAAGATACCGCCAGCTTCCACAATCAATATTCACCACGGCCGTGGAAATTCTAGAGCACGGGTACCTCCTCCAGTCTGGCAAACACTTCCGCGAATTTGCTTGGTTCTTCCGGCGACATCCAGAGCTATACGCTTTGTTCCTCGTGTTGCACTGCTTGAAGGATGACCCGGAGAGACAAGAGGCAGACCGTGCTTGGGAGGTGGTCGATGAATATTGCTCTATCCTGACGGATTTCGAAGAAGCCTTCGAGAGGAAGGGACGCGCGAGTTGTGTATGGAAGATTTTGGGCGCCTTGCGCGAAAATGCCAGAGAAGCATACCAGCAAGCCACGTGCAGTACGCCTCTTTTGGCTCTTGATGAAGGATCAAAAAGAACCGCAACTACAGCGATAGGAGGCGAGGGATCTGATGCCACTCAGGAAGCCCAACCATCTTTGCCAGTTGTATTGCCTGAAATGCACGAGTTCTTACGGCAAGGGAACCTCTCCGCCCTGAACACCTCGACATTCGATAACATCCTGGCTTGGCATGACTTCTCGGATTGGCTGAATCTCGACGCTGATACGTCGGACCCGTATACATTGAGATAGGGAACTACATGGGAGGAAAAATGCTGGTCTAATGTACTGCTCACTGTATCTTCTATATTTGTCAACCCCATGCCTAGAATCTTCTCGGCTCTCAATGTATCCATATTGGCATTTCCTGAAATGGTCTCTGCACCTAAATCCCCAGAACAGAGTATTTGTCTTCCGTGAACTCTACCACAGCATCCCAGAACCACTCTCTCCCACGGAGGATGACTTTTGCACCCCATCACCAACATCTGTCTGGCACGCTTTCAACGCGCACTCGCCAAGACTCATACATGCACTGCAGTCATCGAGATTAGTGATTTTTCCGAGACAAAGTGCCCCGGCACAGCGCGGTGGTGCCGTAATAGCACCTGCAGATTCTTTGGTCACTCTCCGACCTGATTACTAGCATTCGGAGAGCCTTGATATCTTGAAGCAACCTCAAGATGGAGCATAGTAGCGGGTTCAGCACCGGCGTTCCTCCGACTACAGCGTTTGCGATTAGTGAACGCCCACTTCCGCTAACGCTTAGACCAACCACTACTGCCAACAACTGCGACACCCCATGAGTTGCCGCGGTAAAATGATTAGAATTTTCCGAAAGTAGCTAGAGCAGACAGGCTCATTGGGCTTGGCCAGGACGTGCACAAAGCATATGTGTATGTCGATAGTAATCAGCCCGCGCACCTCAACACGTACATGTCCATTTGGCATACCACTGTGCAGGAAACCGTGCTTGTTGTATACTCATCATTCCTTCGTACGGTCAAGGATTCTTCCGCGGTACTTGTGGTATACTACAAATGAAGACTATAAGAATGACTGGCAGCTTCCTTGTTTCAGAGAGACATCAAACTTCAGCTCATCGCACTTCTACAACGCGTCCTTCTACTCATTCAAATACTATCACCCAGCCAAAATGCCTCTCTGGTTGTTCTACCACCCCCCTGGGACCTTCACGGATGACGAATCCAAGCGCGCCCTTTCCGAAGATGTTACCAAGATCTACACCGCCATCGGCCTGCCCGCTTTCTATGTCGTCGTCCAATTCATCGAGTTGCCCCGCAACAAAGTTTGGGTTGGTGGCAAGCTGCCGGAGAGCCCATTCATTCGCGTTGTGATTGAGCACATCGCCGTACGCATGCCTGACATCGACGAAGTCTACAAGAGGACGACTTCCAACGTCGACGCCGCGCTCAAACCGCACATTGCAGACAAGGGCTACGACTGGGAGTTCCACATCGATGAGACGGAGCGGAGGCTGTGGAAGGTCAACGGCTTGGTTCCGCCAACATGGAAGAGTGAGGCGGAGCAGTTTTGGGCCCGCGAAAACAAGGCACTCCCGTGGGAGGGAAAGTACGAGGGCTAGAGTATAGGTTTCGGTGGAAGTGTAAACTACATACTTTACGTTCTCGAGGTCTATACTTTACAAAGAGAGCCATCTACATCCTCCTCCCACTTCTCGCTGCCAACACAAGTCAGACAGTAGAAAGTGTCGTCCGGGTCGTACCTCTCTTTGATCTTGCTCAATCTCTCGTAGTTCGCACCATAAAAGTCCACCTTCCAATCCTTGTTCCCATAATCCGCCTCATTCATGTAGCTTCCAGTATCCGGGGCTAACCTCCGCATAGCCGGAACCTTGACTTGTCTGATATCGTGCGCCACTTCATCATCATGTGTCTTGTCCCCGGTCCATCTCCGGGCAACAATATCAAGAATATAAGACTTTCTCCATGCCGGCAAGAGCGATGAGTAGGGGTCGTCGGCATGCGCGAAGATCTCGCCGCCGTGGAGACCGACGCTATGATATGTCTGCTCTTCCAGAGTGCCAGCCATGATCTCAAGACTCTCTCGAAGCAGGGTATTGTTTCCAGTGAGAGCGGGCCCATCTATGAGACGAGATGCTGAAACACCAACGTTGCCAACGGGTGCAATTGTATCGGCCTTTTCGTTGAAGTATGTGCCCCAGTCGGGGTACTCCTTGTGGGTAATGTTGATGAAGATCTCTGATCCGTTGAATCCAACAATTTTTTCCAACACTGGTGCGAACTTTTCCACTGCCTGGGCCTCGGTACTTCCGAGGAGAGTTAAGGAATGTGTATAAGCTGTAGTGTGATTTCCGAAAAGCGCCGCGGGCGAGCCAATGGACCACGTGCCATACCCAGCAAAGCCGGTGTCCGACAGGTATGGGTAGGAGGAGTAGAACTGCTCCATGACATCGAGGAAAGCCGAGGTATTGTGTGTCGGGGAGCCGACCTCAATGTAGGTGACGGTCACGTTACGTGTAGGAAAGGCCTTGAAAGTCATCTCAGTGACGACACCGTAGCTTCCCGGGCCGCCCCCTCGGAGAGCAGTAAAGAGATCCGGATGGGAGCAAGGGCTTGCAGTAACAATTTCTCCCGAAGCGAGAACGACACGCGCCGAAAGGACTTGGTCAGCGCCCATGCCGAAGTAGCGGCCTACACCACTGTGACCGCCACCTTGTGTCCAGCCACCAGTACTGCAGGGCCCCTTGTTATTTCCGCCAACAAGTATCAGCCCCCTTTCATCAGCAAGAGGATAGACATCCGACCATGCATAAGCTCCTTTGATGGTGAAGGCGCTTCCGGTCCAGTTGGTCGTCGCGCAGGTGTTGACGGTTGAGTAAGAGTCGTGATACTCAACGCCATTCCTGAAGTTGTAGAGCCAGATGGATAAGCTACCGTATCCGGTTGATCTTTTATGCAATTAGTAAGCGTGGAAACCCAGAAAATGCCTTCATCGTGCCTACCTTTTAAGAATATCATGTCCAGTCGACTTGATGACGAGCCTGAGATTTTTGCTCTTTGCAAAGGCAATAGTCTTGACAATATCATCTTCTTCAGTCACGTTGACAGCTAATACTGGCATGTCGCCAAGCGTACAGCTACCGGGAGTTTGCCCGACAGAAAGATCGACCGGCAGGCATGATCTATTGAAAGGGTAGTCGTATCCGATGGGTTGTTCAGCTTGCCATTCGGCATTCGTCCAGAACTCGTTGACTATGCCGCATTGTGTTGAATTTTCGCTGGGACCAGGATAGCAAGAAGCAGCAACCGGGGTCGTCTGTAGAAGTTTTCCAGATACGGAGGCGTTGAATGTGGACCAGTCAGCTTGACTTGGCCAGCAATCATTCCCTGGAATCTTTTGTTCTTTTAGTGAGATGGAGGACAAGGGGAAATGTTTGGGACCGAGGCTGCACATACGCATTTGCAATTGCAAGACACTAGGTGCGCAAAGGAGGATAAAAGCAGCAGTTGGTAAGCCCGCATTTTCCTGTCTCTGATGTGATGCCGAGAAGAAAATCAAATTCACAATGCTTTTGGTGCATGAAAGTCCATTCGACCAGAGGACCATAAGCCTTAAGTACATACTACGTGATGGTCAAGGTTACGAACAGAGCCTCCACTTGCACAACTTAATCCGAAAAGCTCGGGTTGACGTTGGGCGTTGATCTTGCGGAGTGATTCGGGAATGCTGACCGAACACGAAGCTGCTTCCTAGGGGTTAAACCCAGTATACCGTGCATGCCAAGATGTCATTGCGAGGCCTTGTGGAAACCACCGGATCAGAATATTGGTATTTGGATGATCAAAGCGTGAGTTTAAGGCCTACCTCCTCTTGCTGCACATGGTATAGGTAGCGGGGGCTCCATGTAAATCACCTCGCACCCATGCTTCTCACAATCCGCTCTCGCCTATTCTCCCTATCCCTATCGTCCCTCCAACCACCTCTATCGTGCCTCCCTCCACGGTCCCTGTCATTCCTTCTCTCGTGACGGTCAGCACCCTTCCGATCCCGGTCCCGTCCAGCATCACCTTCCTTGTTCCCCTTTGCCCTTTTCTCGCCAACAATCTCCTTTTCCTTCTCGCGCGGATCAATTACAACAAGCTCCTCTTCATTCTTCCGTTTCCATTCAAGGTCCTTCCCAAGCCGGTCCTTCTCGAAGCTAAGCGCATGACTCATCCAACCAGCGTCATTGTCGTCGTCATTAGCGGCAGTGGCGTCTGGGGCGTCATCCCAAGCACGGCAGGACTGACAATTAGGGATGAAGTGCAAGTCACACAGAATAGCTTCAGTATCCTCAACCTCATCTTGGGCGGCGGCGGCCTTTTCTTTAGCGGCGGGATCCTGCTGCTCCTCTTTAGGCTGAGCTGCTGGAGGTGGCGTCTTCTCCTTCGGGGCGCTCTCCAATTTTGTCTTGAAAGCATTGAAAAGTTGCATAGTCTGCATATCAGCCTTAGAATCGCCTGCGCCACCGCGCCTCTTCCGGCCACGCGTCGAAGTCTCCGGGATCATGGCCTCCAGAGCAGATTTCTTCTTCGGAGCTTCTTGAGCGGCAGATCCGGTGTTCCGCTTCATGCTGGCCTTCAGCTCAGCAATCTGGGCGTTTGTGCGTTCCAGCAGGGAGGACACCTTGTTGACCTGCTCCGGCTCAGACTCGGACGAAATGGAGGGCGACCTGGAGGAGCGGCGCGGCGGAGGTGGAGCGGCAGCTGCGGCCTTCGGCTTGGGCGGCGGGGATGGTGATCGCTTGGGCTCTGGTGCCTTTGCGGGCTTGGGCTCCTTGGGTGCGGCTGGGCGGGGAGGAGCAGGAGTGTCTTCGTCGCCAGCACTAACAAGTTTGGGGTTGAACTTGGGCTTCTTGATCACGGGGGCGGCATCCTCTTCTTCGCCTTCTTCGGCACCGAAGCTTAGTAGCTGCTTCGCCGCCTTGCGCTTCACCTTCTTTGAGCCTTTCTTCTCCTGATGCTGAGGCTGGGCCGTCTGTACGCGCTTGACCATATCGTCAAAGGGGTTGATAATTATTTCGGTGCCGGTGATCTTGGTCGGGTACAAGGGCCGCTCGCTGCCCTCCTCCTCGGTCAAGTCGGCCTCGCCCATCTTCATCAGGTTGTAAATGGTGTCGCCCTCGATACGGCCGAACATTGTATTGGTTTTGGTCAAGTCAGGTGTGGCGGCGAGTGTGAGGAAGAACTGGCTGCCATTGTCATCCTTCTTGCCAGTATTGGCCATGCCGAGGAGGCCACGGCGGTTGAACTTGATACGCGAGTGAAATTCATCGGCGAAGGGTTCGCCATCGAAGCTGCTCTCGCCGCCCGAGCCGGTACCGGTAGGGTCACCGCCCTGGATGATGAAGCCGGGGACCAGACGGTGGAAGATGGTGTTGTCATAGTAGCCATCGAGGCAGAGCTGGAGGAAGTTGCGCGAGGCTAGCGGCATCTGCTTGGCGAACAGCTCGAGGGAGAGGTCGCCGGCGGTGGTGTGCAGAATCACCTTGGCCGTCGGCTGCGGCTCGAGATTATATACCGACGACATGGTGGAGGCAATGCGCTAGGCTAGCGCAGCGACGGGAGGCGATTGACGCGGGGTTTGGGTGCGTGGGACGGGCGGTGGTGTTGTAGAAAAGTCGGCCTAAGCAGCAGCTTGAGGTCCGATCTCAGTTTGGTCTGGGCTGAGCTGGAGCCGCCAACGTCACCGGTCCGTTCCACGCGCACAAATACAAGCTCTAGCTCCTCAACCAACAGAGCTCAGCGCTCGCTGCGACAACATTTCACCGCGCTTCTCACCCGTCATGCGCTGACTGCCTGACCCTGTGCTCTCGCTGTCCCGCCGCCCACCATGCTGCCTTTCATAAACGCCCGTATGTCAGCCCCGCTAATACAACATCTCCAACTGTCCTTCCCGCTAACCATGCTCTCGCACAGCTTTCGCCTACGTCGCTGACGCCCTGGGTGCTTCCACCGATGAGCGTACGTGCTCCTTCATCCAACACCGACCGCTGCTCACACGCTTGCTCACTCGCTACCGCAGTCAAACTCGTCGCGTCTTTCCTGATCTCGTACCCTCTTGCCGGGGTGCTTAAGCGCATTCCCGATTCGAAGCCCTGGCAGAAGAATGCCTTCATAATATCGTACGGCTCTTGATATTTGCGGTCTGCACCTGCACACTTCTCATGCTGGCTTAGGGTTTCTCTGTTCTACCTCGTCGGCTTGTTCGACCTCTGGGCTGGCCTTCGCACGCTATTCATCAGCTCAGCTGGTGCTTATGCTATCGCCAAGTACATTGACGGCCCGTTGATGCCATGGATCGGCTTCGTCTTCTTAATGGGCCACATGTCTGTCAATCACCTCGACCGTCAATTCAGGAACGAACCCCAGAATGTCGACATCACCGGTGCCCAGATGGTCTTGATCATGAAGCTCACCGCCTTCTGCTGGAACGTCCACGATGGCCGCCTGCCTGATAATGAGCTTTCCGACTACCAAAAAGAGCGTGCGCTTCGCGACCTGCCCTCTATCTTGGACTACATCGGCTATGTGTTGTTCTTCCCGTCCTTATTCGCTGGTCCCGCTTTCGATTACGTCGATTACCGCCAATGGTTGACCACTAGCATGTTTGAGCTGCCTCCCGGCGTTGATCCCTCCAAGGCTGCTCCAACCCGGAAGAAGCGCAAGATCCCGCGCAGCGGCACACCTGCTGCGTGGAAGGCAGCCTATGGTCTTGTTTGGATATTTGCCTTCCTTACCTTCTCTGGATGGTACAGCACAGACTTGCTTCTGGGTGACGAGTATATGAAGCACAATTTCCTCAAGCGTCTCTATTATCTGCACATGGTTGGTTTTGCTGCTCGTATGAAATACTACGGCGTCTGGCATTTGACCGAAGGTGCTTGCATTCTCTCCGGTATCGGCTACAAGGGTGTTGACCCCAAGACCGGCCGTGTCAACTGGAACCGCCTCCAAAACGTGAAGCCCTTGGGCATCGAGTTCGCCCAGAACACTCATGCCTACCTCGGAAACTGGAACATCAACACCAACCTCTGGCTCCGGAACTACATGTATCTGCGGGTGACTCCCAAGGGCAAGAAGCCTGGATTCCGTGCCAGTATGGCCACCTTTGTTACCTCTGCCTTTTGGCATGGTTTCTATCCTGGTTACTACATGAGTTTTGTCCTGGCGAGCTTCCTCCAGACCATTGCCAAGAGTAAGTGCTTCAATCAAACCTATTCTCTTTTGCTAACCTCGACTAGACGGCCGCCGCCTGCTTCGTCCTCTCTTCATGGCTCCCGACGGCCAACGCGCCCTTCCGACCAAGATATATTACGACATCTTCACTTGGTTGGTCACTCAATTGGCTTTCTCTTACACCGTAATACCCTTTATCACCCTCGAGCTTGCACCATCCCTCTTGATCTGGCGCCGCGTCTACTTCTTCACCATCGTTGGCGTCATCGTGTCCCTGGCATTCCTCGCTTCTCCTGGCAAGAAGATGCTGCAGAAGAAGGTTGCACAGAAAACCGGAGCAGCCAAGCCAGCAGCCGTCAAGGACACGGCGACCTCCACGGCAACCGCCCAAAAGCCCTCTGTCGCCGAACTCATCACCCGTGGCCGTTCGAGCCTCACGATTGACGACCTTTTGGAAGAGAAGGTTCTCGGTGAAGCCTTGGGCATTCGCCCCGGCCTGAGCCGCAACCCCTCTGCTGAGGGCGCAGGCAGAGTTCCTCTGATGGGTCTTCCTGAGGACCCCGGTTTGGAGCTCGATGAAGCCATCGAGGAGGTCAAGGCCGAAATCGCAAAGAGAAAGGCGAGTGGCGAGGGTCCACCAGGCCCCCACGAGGTCCGGGCTTGGTTGGAGGAGAAAGTGAAAGAGCTGAAGAAGAGGAAAGATTAAGCCATGCCGCAGTTTGACTGTGTTTGGGAGATCTAAAGCCGGTTCTGCGGCTGGGTATCCCTTTCTTCTTTAAACACCGGTCCGTTGGCTTTGCACGAGAGTCGCTTGATTGGTGTGAAGGTACGTCAAATGCTCGTAGGTAAGGTTCCCGATGTTGCACATGTGGAGCTCGCGCCACAAGCACCAATTTAGTCAACATCTCCTGTCCGCCAATTTGATTCGGTTCCCGGAGCTGGAGCTTTGGTTTTTAAAGATTCGATACGTCACGCTCGCGACGGGGTGAAGTTTGGGTAGTTTGAAAACTTGGCTTGACGTCAAAGAAGACAACGATTGTACTGATATTGTAGGGTATGAGCGTATGCGCAATTAGAACAGCAATACATGAGAAATGAGAATTTAGGCCTTCACCGATTTGGTAGAAATTGCTTGTCTCTGTTGTGTCTGAAAATCACAGAACTCACATTGGCCGGCGACGAAAATAAGTAAGCCCTCCATCTTCTTTAGTTGGCGCTGGCGGGCTATGAATAGGCCATTCCCATATTTAAATATGGCTACTATGTCTGTATAAAGAAATGCGGTTCATCAAGCTTTACGAGAGACTGTTGTGATGGGAGCAACGGGCAGCTGTCACTCTGTCACCGGGCAAAAGAGTACGCCAGTTTGGTCTACCTGTCGGCCGACTAGCTGCCCACAGGCGCTTATATCACCAGAGGTCCTTGCCCTGCCAGCGGCGAGGCCGGCCCACTGCCACACTGTTCATCCACATTTCTAGGTTCCTCTTTTCATCACCAGTAAATTGGAGTCTTCTCCCACGCAGCTTATATTGCCAGTACATTTTTGAAGGTGCAGCGATCGTATCAAAGTTGTATTTCTCCATTCTGTTTATTAAGTCGCTGCCTCTTATTCGTGGGTCGCATTAGAGCTTTACCTTGTACGGTTGATTATAGCTCACGCAACAAAACCTTCACATGGCACATCATGCAACATGGACATATGGTTGTTAATTTTCTTTCGACAGTTAGTTCGTCAAAAAAAAAAAAAAAAAAAAAAAAAATCATCTCGGAGCTATCTCCCAGATATTGCCTCCTACTTCAGTGGGTAGTTGAATCCCCAACTGGAGGCTTTCATAAATCTCAGATACTACGTTAATGTACTCAAATGGCTCGTAAAGCCTGTAAAGACGCTCGCCCAGCGCAAGCACGAAAAGTCAAAAATTTTTAAAAGCTGCTGCATCATGTGAAGCACTCAAGATCACCTACTGAATCAAAGAGGCAGAATGGCCGGTTGCGGGCCCGCCGGCACGACACCATTGCCCGCAACTCTCGAGTAGCCCGCCTTCCACTAGAGAGAGTTTGTTAGATAACCTTCTTTCAAGGATTCTCTTAGCCCCTTAGTTGTCTTAACTCACCTTATCGATGTGCGTGGTTTTCTTGAACGCGCCACCGCCCGTCCTCTCGCTCTCATCCCAATACAGGGTGCGCATCCAGCGGTCGATCCGGGGGTAGTCGTGCCTGATCATCTTCAGGTTACACTTGAACAGCGTGTGGTACGCCGTATCGAAGCGGGCGATGGTGGGGAACAAGCGGATGTCGGCCTCGGTGATGTACTCGCCGAACAGGTAAGGCTGGTGCTCAGGGGCAGCCAGGTGGGCCTCGAGGCGGTCGAGGCTCTGAAAGAGCGGGTAGATGGACTGGTCGTAGGCCTTCTGCGCCGTGGCGAAGCCGCACTTGTAGACGCCGTTGTTGACCGTGTCGTAGACCCACGTGTTCATCTCCTCGATGTCGGCGCGCAGGTGCTCCGGGAACAGGCCGGCCGGCCCCTTGCTCTCCTCGCGCAGGTGCGACGGGATCAGGTGGTCGAAGGCGGTGTAGAACATGCGAATGATTTCGGATGACTCGTTGTTGACGACGGTGTTTTGGTGCTTGTCCCAAAGCGTGGGCACCGTCACGCGCCCTTCGTACTGCGGGTCTGCTTTGAGGTACAACTCCCGCAGGTACTTTAAGAAGTGGTGTTAGCATAGTGTTTACTAATCTGTAGAGCCTCACATTTTCTTTTTTATTTTGCTTACCTTGCTGCCGGTCACGGGATCTCTTTCTGGGCCCCCATTCCTACCAGAGAAGAACCAGCCTTTGCCGGCGGTCTTATCCATGTCGTCGACCTCGACCAACTGGATAACATCTTCGAGACCCTTGAGGATGCGTACGATGCTGGCGCGGTGCGCCCACGGGCAGCCCCAATTGTTGTACAGAACATAACGGCCGCCCTCAGCCGGGAACTGGGCCGATGGGATGAAGTTCCGGAACTTGGACGATTGCCGCCTGAAAGTGCCGTCTTCGTCGGCTTGGCGAGGGCCGTCTCTGGTCTGGCAGTTTGTTGTCGATTAGTTATTGGGATTTTTCAACGCCGCATTGCAAAAGAGTGGGCGTGGGGATCGCACCATCGTGGGCGACTTGCACGTTATGGAAGATGACTCGAGTGATACGCAAGCCTTGTCGCGTCAGCGGAAGAGCGTTCTCGAGATGTGTGAGGGCTAGTTGATTAATCTTGGAGTTGTCGTCGCTGCTCGTCGGCGGAGGGTTATTTGTACATAGTTGGACGCTAACTCGTGCTGAGTCGGCGGTTGTGCCGCAGCTCACATCCGAACGATATGCGGCGGATTGCGATCGCGGCCTTTTGCTGATGCCGAATGCCGAGCTGCGGAGGCTTGGGGTCAGCACTTCCTGTGGCTGCACGGATTATTCTGAGGTGTGAAACGCCTCTACGTGATTTCTCCGCGCCCTCGCGCGTTAAACTAAGCGCGAAGCTGACAGCCCGAGGGTTGGCAAGATGAGGGGTTCATGGCAGTTGCGACGCACGATAAACCGACCATGCCCCGCGTTTCAGGTCTGGCTGCGGTCTTTGAGTTTAGCGCCTTGACATCCGGGGACCGATGGGCTTGCCTGCCGGACGTTGGGGCCGATCCGGTCCGGACAACTCCTGCGCTATCCGAAAACCTGCCAGCATCTTTGTCTCTTTCTCCGGCCGAGTATTCGACCGTCTTATCTGCTAAGCAGGCCGAATAATGTATCAGTAATATCAAATACGGTCGGCCGAGATGCATCAAATCATCAAAGGCAACAGCTCGGAGCTTTCTTTTGTCATGATTTGTAGAATACATACGTTCAGCCGGGACGACAACTTGTCTTGGAACCCTAACATACGTTCGCTAATCAGAAACTGCGGGAATGTCATATGTCACATTCGTCAACTCCGCGGAAGTCCACTTCCTCGACGCCCGACGATTTCCCCCTCAAAGCTCCAGAGTGAAGGTACTCTTTGCCTCGGTTGGACGACCCTCAGTAACATAGGCTTTCTTGGCCTTGAGGTCGCATATGATGTTGAACAGAGTCTCCGACTGCCTCGCCTCGACCTGCTTGCGGTTGATGCTCTTGGGGAAGTTCTGCTCGTCCTTGAAGACGTCGAGCAACTCGCTCACGGTCGGGTCGACCTTCCCCAGCGCCTCGCTCAGTTCCCTGATGCGCTTCACGCGGGGAATGCTGTCCGGAAGATAGACCGTGTCCTTGACGCCCGGGTGGTCCACTAGGTAGTGGTTGCTGTGGTAGATGCGCCCCGTGCCGTCGGGGAACAGCTTCTGAACGTCGGTCGCGCTCCACTCCAGGCTGACGGAACCCGTCTCGGCGTCAGCTATGCTGATGGTGCAAGAAGAAGCGACCCCGTGCTTCTCGATGGTAGCGACAGCGGCGTCCTTGGATGGCGACTCGAGAACGGCGCGCAAGGCCAGATGGCACGGCATGCGGGTGGGGTCCATTCCTATCGCGCGGATGGCGTTAAGTGTGCAGCCGACGCCTGCGCTGTTGAAGCCTATCTTGCCGATGATGCCGCCTTCGGTGATCATCTTTATCGACGGAAGGTTGTCTTGCACGATGCTGAGTGCGATCAAATTGGAGCGTTGCTCTGCTCTCCACTACCATTCTTCATCAGAACGCGCACTTTCACCAGACGATGCAAACTTACATCCCAATTCTGCGCAATGATTCCCGTGCTGCCAGAGTGCCAGGCCAGCATCGTGCAGCCGTCGGTGAACAAGCCAAACGCGATTTCGGTGCGCACATTCAGCGCTAGCACGTCCGACAGCTCGACTCCAGCGCCCTCGGCGATGCCGCGCATCTCTTCAAGGTAGGCAGGCCATTTGCGACGGATCACCGGCTCGAACTCGAGGGCAGTCGAGCGCACCTGCGCCCAGTCGAGCTTGGCCGTTTCCTGGAACAGCGTGGCATAGAATTCGATGCTGCCTGCGATCTGGGTGTGTGCGAGAGTGCCGTGCGTGCGGCCGATCTAATAAGTGGCTATGCGTTAGTATAATGATTCCGCTGAAATTACTAGGAAAAGACCTGCCTCGTAAGGTGTGCCTGAGCAATGCACTTGGAGCATCTTGAAACCAACGCAGCAATCCGACCCGGAAATACGTAGAGTTAGCGGAACCACGCTTTTCGCCGTCAACAATGTCGAATCGTAGCTCTTAAAGCTTCTCCACTAACTCGGGATCGATAGTATCCCAACCGAATGTAGCAAGTAGGATGAGGATCGGCCCGGTTTGCGTTTGCAATAGATATGCTCAAGACGAGGCGTAGCTACCGCAGATTCTCAGGCGTGAACTGTTCTTCAAACGGTCGTGGTGAGTCTACAGTTCAAAGCGGAGATTGAAACTGAAACCCGCTTAGCTACTATCGACGCCATGCAGAGCATCTACTGCTGTGGAAGGTGGCATTGCCGAAGGTGGCGGCGGCACAAGAAACAGATTGCCGGGGATACCCCACCTATGCCACTTCGGCGGGCTCGGGGGATCGCCGAGTGATTGTAACGTAACTCTTAGACCGACTTTACCAGAAGGGTATTTTTGCGTGAGCTGAAGCTTGGAAATCATGCACCATGCTGCTTAGTACGTCAGAGCCCGGCTGGCTTGCTCGGTGGGGAGATATAGCCGCAAGGCGGGGTCTCCGCCCACATCTCTGCCCCATATAAGTTACTGAGAAAAAGATGGCCGACTTCTACATGTCCGTGCAGCAGATTGCCTTGGGTCATAGTATGGGCAAGAAGCGCGTGCTTGTGGGATACGGGAGTAAGTCAGCGCCACTGGAATAACCCAGATATCTACTCACACGAGCGCCCATATAGTCGACGTTGACGCCGTCGCCAACTGGTATCCAGATAAGCTCGCGTTTTCGCAAATTGGTCTAATGATTGTCCAGGATCAATACCGGCGATGGCACGCAGCAGAACCCGACCAATGTCTCCCGGGGGATCTACGGCGCCACCGTAGGTATCAACCGGCTGCTCAAGCTCTGGGACAAGTACCATATCAAAGCCACCTGGTTCAGCCCCGCCCACACGGTCGAGTCGTTCCCAGAGCAGATGGCAAAGATCAGAGACGCAGGCCATGAGATTGGACTCCATGGATACACTCACGAGTGCGTTTCCCCATATCGTGCCAAAATTTGGGCAGCTCCTCATGCAATGCTCCAGACACCCCGGCAAATTATCAGCTCAACAGCAGTACGACGTTCTGTCGAAATCCATCGACGTCTTGACCAATTTTACCGGGACGAAACCCTTGGGGTACACGGCACCGGCGTGGCTAACGAGCAAAGAGCTCATCCCTCAGCTGCAGGACTTCGGTATACTGTACGACCACTCCTTCATGCACCACGACGTGCAGCCCTACTACGCGCCAGACTCCAGCCACGAGTGGATCGAGACCAACCACACCAAGGAGGCCGGTCACTGGATGCGACCCATGACCAAGATCCGGCCGAGCAGGATCGTCGAGATCCCTGCGAATTGGCACTTGGTGAGCATGGGAACGAGTTGTTGTGTTGACGCCATGCCTGACAACGAAACAGGACGACTGGCCACCCATGCAGCCGATGCTTACCACCATGTCAGTAAGTGTTGACCCTCCAAATTCGAGAGTCTGGGCGCCATCTGACTCCAAACCAAGGGCTTTGTTGATACGGCCGTGGTGGAGAAGCTGTGGCGCGAGCAATTTGACTTTGCCTATCGCGAGTACGACAGCTTCATTTTCCCCATGTCCATTCACCCGCAAGTTAGCGGGAAGCCACAGGTTATTCTCATGCATGAGCGGTGAGTCCTAGAGTAATGCGCCGAGACTCGATAGTGGTGTTGATGGTGATGCCAGCCTTATCGAATACATCAACAAACATGAGGGCGTGGAATGGATGACCTTTGGGGAGATGGCCAAGGAGTTCAGAGAGGGAAGGATTCCCGGCGCCGAGATCGAAGGTGGCGTCGATGCCTAGGCGAACACTTTCCTCTGGGTCGCGAGGCTGAGCGAGTGACGAGCGTTGGAACGGTATACTCCTGGGCTCGGAGAGGTCGGAACTGGATTCACTATTCAGATTGAATGGTTATCCATCTGAAGACGTATTTCCCGGAATCTATGACGATTTAATCGACTACCCTTCTTTCCTTAATACGTGGATAATTTTTCGGCCTTGTTATTTGATGATCTTGACCAACTTCATGAAGAAAGGGGGATTTAGGATACACAACAAGCACTGGACGGCTTTTAGTGGTGTTGCCCTAGATGACGCGTTTAATTGCGAATGTCTTATTATCCCTCCAGTTACCAGAAAACGCCGGTGCATCAAAAAGAGGGGCTTCCATCTCACGCTTGCCTGTAATGCTAAGACAATGACGACCTCCACAAACAGCCGGACACCTTAATCCTACATACCACCAGACGGCCTCCCAGATGCATCCAAAAGCACCAGCAGAAAAGCGCGAGCCGAAAGAAACCACGGCGAAGAAGCGGCCATGGTGGGCAGAACCGAAAACGCCAGGACCCCCGATATGCTTCCGTTAAATTCAGCTTTTTCTCGTCACTGAGCGCTCAGCCCAGACCGCCCCAGGCGCCGCGGATTCGCCTGGCGAGCTGGATATCCTTCTGCATGATGGTGACGCGTTTAGCATGGATGGCACAAAGATTGGTATCTTCGAACAGGTGGACCAGGAAGGCCTCGGCGGCTTCCTGTAGTGCCTGGATGGCTTGTGACTGCCAGCGGAGGGCCTCGCCGTCGGGGACTAGATTGAGCGCAATCTCACGAACCTGAAGGCATAAATTAGATTTTCATCAAGAAGGTTAACCGGGGAGTGGATGGAGCGCACCAGACGGGCAAAGGGAAGCTTCAGCAGCAGCAGATCGGTACTCCTTTGGTAGCGCCTGATCTCCTTGAGAGCATTGGTGCCAGGTTTGTGACGGTACTTCTTTCTGCTCGGGGTGGGATCGCCAGCTGCAGGGCGGTCAGTAGGTGGCAACAGAAAGTATGCGCACTCGCAGAGACAAATGTTCCCCCCAAAGAACTAACCAGAAACATTGGACGACCTAGGGCCCCGGCCCCTCCTAACTGGAGTTGCTTGAGAAGCCAGCGACGGCCGTCCCCGCGGCTTTCCTCCCGTAGACGGACGCTTCTTTTGCTTTGTTCCGGCCATTGTCTGCGCTGCGCGACGGGGCACGGAGAAAGCTGTGACGAATACGCGTGCGAGCTTGGTGTTCAAGCTATGCTGGGATCATGGGTCGTGAACAACGGCGATTCGGCGCAATGGAGCGCGGAACGAGCGAGCGCGGAGGGTGACACGTAGAGTATTATAGATCGAGCGATGTATGTTGCGATTGGCTGTGGGAGTTGAAGGTTGGAGATGGGACTTAGGCGACGCGACGGGTAGGCGCGTGTTGTTGTTCGGCTCGCGGCTTGACGCAAAACGGGCAGGGGCCAGGTCATTATCTAATCGCGGAGCTCGCCCCAAGCTCCCGCTTCACTCCGCCGCTGCGCAACAGTCCACGTTGGCCCTTGACTCCAGCCGCGCGCTCTTACCTTTGTCCTCTACCAACCACCAGCACCCCCAGTCCTTCGTTCGCCCTTCATCTGTGCTTACCATATTAATCGCCTATTTCTCCGCGCATATTCGTTGTGAGCGCCCGCCGCATTCGCTCCGCCACCCGCTATCCCAGGGACCATGGCCGCCGTGCTCGGAGGTGGTGATGGCATGGTGGGCCAGCTGCCACTCGAGCAATGGTTCTACGAGCTCCCTATCTGCACTCGCTGGTGGACCACGGTGACTGTCGTCATCAGTGTGCTGGTCCAGTGCCACGTTATCTCACCCTTCCAGCTGTTCTACAGCTACCGCGCCGTCATCTACAAGAACCAGGTGCGCCTCAGCCGCGTCGCGCAACACCCCACAGTGCTAACATGATTCGCAGTGGTGGCGCGCAGTATCAACCTTCTTCTACTTCGGGCCTCTGAGCCTTGATCTCCTTTTCCACGTTTTCTTCCTTCAGCGCTACTCCCGCCTTCTCGAGGAGGGCTTCGGCCGGTCGCCCGCACACTTCTCATGGCTCCTCGCCTACGCTTCCGCCGTGCTTCTCGTTGTCGCTCCCATGTTCTCCATGGGCTTCCTCGGCTCAGCTCTCAATAGCACCCTGGTCTACATCTGGAGCCGCAAGAACCCGGACACCAGCCTAAGCTTCCTGGGCCTAGTCGTCTTCAAGGCCCCCTTCCTGCCGTGGGTGCTCGCCCTCTTCAGTATGGTTCTCCACGGGACGGTCCCTAAGGATGACATGCTCGGCATTGTCGTTGGACACGGTATGTTTGCTCCAATATCCGCAGATGAGCGCAGACTAACACCGGAATAGTGTGGTACTTTTTCAACGACGTGTACCCTCCTATGAACAACGGTCACCGTCCTCTTGATCCTCCCTCATGGTGGGTCCGTCTGTGGGATGGTCGCCCAGCAACTGAGGAAACGGCTGCTGAGGTTATTGACCGCGACATTGCCGCCGTTCCTACTCCAGAATTGAGATAGGCATGTTCTGGAAGGCGTTCTGAGAATGGCCGGCACAGGCCCTATAGAGATACCCGGCGTTTACGGATTTCCTTCATTTTCCATGGCATTGCTGCGTTCCATCGGAGTTCGGATCTGGGGAGTCTCGCTATTCTCGCAGTTTCCAGTGTAAATAGGTAATGGAACTTCTGTCTTTGGCTGATCCGCCTGGATTCTAGATGCATTGTCGGTTGAACGGCGCCTTGGTAGTGCGTGGCTGAGGACTCGCTCTGTCACATGTCAGCCAACGTTGCGATTCGCCTCCGCGAGGGAACCATTGCGCATGCGACTTGCAGAGCATGGCACGCTGGCGATAGCCGTGTGTGCCAGGTGAGCAAACGGCGTTTCTCTGTTTCTTTCATTTCTTCACTGACACGTCGGGGCGCTCTGTTTAAGGACATGGTTGTAAGCAGGCAATGCTGCAATAATACATCTGTTCTCTGACAGCTAGCCGACTTCTGGCGGGGCGATCATACCGAACTGCGGACCATGGTCGTCAGCAGCAGCTATCACACGAGCTCCCCAGCGGCCCACTCAAGGCGTCCAGTTGCTCTGAGTAGTCGGTCTTCGACCACAAAACGGCTCTTATCTCTATCCGAGTATACCCGATGAGAGCTTGTGCCCGCCTATAGGAAGAAGCATCACAGCGATAATTCATGGTGTGGTCGTGTGCAAGGTCGAGCGGCTGACAAGAATGCAACCGCTGCATCTCGCCCATCTTCCACCAGACCTCGAACAAGATGTGGGGCATCATCCCTTGTCAATGCAACAAGCTCCCACACCTAAGTATGCACGAGCGATGCGAAAGAGAGTTTTCCATATTCTCAAACGGCTCTAGAGCCGCAACGTTGTGCAACTTATTACATGCGAAGTACCTTACAGCGTCGTCTGCCGCATGCAAGCCACGCCTCGAAGGCGTCGTTTTCCACGGTGGAGATCTTCGTCAGTTGATCAGCGTAATCGTCATGGGCGCCGCGGCGTCGAGTAGAAAATAGGAAGGTATCAGCGCATCCCTGCCATCCACTCGTTAGCGCTCAGACCTCAACATGGCTGCCGCCAATCCCACCTCAACAACGCGTGTTTACCATACCATGTGCCAGTCTATCCTAGTAGGTGATTTTATCTATACCTATACTAGAGTATGTCTCCGTGTAATCGCTCGGGTCCTATCTGCCGTGGAAGTAATATGCCCCTTATCTTTTCCGGCTTCTTTCCCGAATCTCGCAAGCTGAATAGGACTATGAAGACTGTGTCAAGCCCCAGATTCGCCTAGTTTCTTGTTTCCTTGCTTCACAGCTCGCCAACCCTTCCACGAGTTCCTTCTCCATGTTCATAATTGACAATTCTCTCATCTCCCTGTCATCTCCGCAAAATGTCTTGCACATGGACTTGAAGAAGCGAACCTCCCCATATGTCTGCGGAAGACGCCGACGAGCCCGCAATGCACCGGCCACCAACGTGGCGCTCAACTGAGACTACCTTGCGTGACGCACTTCTCCAACTTTTGTCTCTTGTTCCTTTTTGATGCATACACGTAATCACTTCCGCCGCACAAGCCACGATTCCCTTTCCGCTTCGATTGGGGTGTTACTTTAAACTCAATCTAGAACGCACGACAGGCGCCACACTCCTGACTAGCCTGAACCCCCTCAGAGACGGTTTGTTGGCGGAGCATGAACACATTCTCAATACCGAGGAGAGCAGATATCGCACCTCTTCGCCGCTTCTTTTTGCGCCTGACATGTTCCTCGACTTGCCATGATTGTCAGTACCTCCGATCGCTTCTGCCTCACAAGATCACATCATGCCTCTCTACAGAACACCGACTCGAAACATGACCGTTGCCATCTATCCAATCATTCCGCAGAAGGCACTGTTCGATCGCTCGTCCTGCGCACCTCCGAAAATGTGGATCGGGCCGCGCTCGTGCCAAGCACAGCGCACGTTACGCAGACTCAACTCAGACTCTGGCCGCTCAGGTTTCCTAAATCGGCTGTCACCTGCTGCGCGGCTGGGAATGGCCTTCTAGGAATGGAGTCGGCTGCTCTGTTCGCATTGCAGCCTCGCGGCTTCCCAGTATGACACCTGGCACTGCAAATGGCCCGGCCACGAGGAAGTTGTGACGCTTGCATTCGTAGCAAGTTTGTACGTTTTTCGCACGGCGCAAAGCGAGGGACCCTGACCCGTTGAGGCTCATGATATAAAGGCCACCTTGTAGTCTACCAGTGCAGTAGCTTGTCTTTGTCCCTTAGATTCTACTTTCGTGACAGAGCCTTTAGATCCCGCAACTTGACATCGAGCTCCAGCATGCCTTCGATAACGGCTCTCAGTTCGTTTGCAGCAGCCCTCGCGGTTCTGCGCGGGGCTCATGCCGCGTTTGACAACACGTCTAGTGCCAACGTCGCAGTATATTGGGGTTGGTCCGACCTCACTCATCTTCAACATTTCTCGGCTAACAAACCATAGGTCAGAATTCGTATGGCAAGGGAACTGGGGATCTCGCTCAACAGAGGCTATCCTACTACTGTGCCAGTATGTTCGCTTGCTCCGAATACACGTGTAGTGCTGACACGAACGCTCTCAGGCGATGACATCGACGTACGATCTCTACAAGAATATTTGAAACCTACTCACACGGCTCGCAGATGATCCCTTTGGCGTTTTTGACGACCATCACCGATACCACCGGTTACCCTCAACTCAACTTTGCCAACCAGGGTGACAAATGCACCCTGTTCAACGGCACTCAACTGTTCAACTGTTCGGAACTGGCGTAAGTCACGCACTCTTCTCTCGGCATTTTCCACCCTTAAGTCAACGTATAATCGCCATGCATACCAGGCCACTAATCCGACACCCGTCCCACACAGTCAAGACATCCCCGTCTGCCAGGAGCAGTACAACAAAACCATCACCCTCTCCATCGGCGGCGCAACCTACACCGAAGGCGGCTTCGCCAGCGCCGACGAAGCCACCGCCGCCGCCGACATGATCTGGGCAACCTTCGGCCCCCCGCCCGCAGACAACACCAGCAGCTGCAGCACCAGCCGCCCCCGCTACAGCACCAGCAACGCGACCACCACCATCCTCCGCCCCTTCGGCTCAGCGCAGGTCGACGGCTTCGACTTCGACTTCGAGGCGACCGTCACCAACATGGCGCCGTTCGCGCAGCGGCTGCGCGACCTGATGGACGCGGCGGAGGCCAGCGACGGGCGGCACCGCGTGCTGACGGCGGCGCCGCAGTGCGTCTTCCCGGACGCGGCCGACGACCAGTTCCTCAGCGGCGCCGAGGCGGTGCCCATGGACGCCGTGCTCGTGCAGTTCTACAACAACTACTGCGGCGTGCAGGCCTTCGTGCCCAACGCGACGACTCAAAACAACTTCAACTTCGCCACCTGGGACCAGTGGGCGCGCAACGCGTCCGCGAACCCGGGCGTCAAGGTCCTCGTCGGCGTGCCGGCCAGCGCGACGGCGGCGGGCAGCGGGTACTTGAGTGCGGCGGATCTGGCGCCGGTGCTGGACTATGTCAAGGGCTTTGAGAGCTTTGGCGGCGTCATGATGTGGGATATCTCCCAAGCGTACGCCAATGATGATTTTCTGAGTGAGGTCAAGAGCGAGCTTGTTGAGGCTGCCGAAGAGGAAGACTGCGATGGCGAGGACGGCCAAGGTTGGTTGCGTAGCCAGGCTGCCTGAGAGGTGACGGGCACCACAGGCACTTTCGGTAAAGGAGAACTGGTGCTGTTGGGATACACCAGGGGCTTGCTTGCATACAAGGGTCTATTATACGTATCCGGACGGGACCGAGATGCATTGGTTTGACTAGCGAGATCTGGGGTTTTATCTTGGGGCTGTCATTCTTTCATGTCCAATTATTTCACCGACAGTATGCTATCTTTTGAGGTCCGTCAACATAGAAGGCATCAGTGCCATATCATTCACTCTAGATTATTTTTACCGGCATTCACTCACGGCATGCACCTACAAATAAGGGTTTCATGTCCGTGCACCCAACCTCCGCTATGAGGGGGGACTTGTTCCTAAGCAGGCAGAAGATCAACATTGACCTGTGACCCCACACTAGTCTGGAATTCTCGAATACATGACCAACGGTTCGGCGTGCGCTCGGTGTCAAGCACGTCCCCGTTCCTGTCCGAAGTAGCCGACGCCGAAACAATATTCTCTTTGGAACAAGCCGGCCGTTCAGCACCGAAAGCCCGAAAGTCTCTGGGCTGCGATCATTTAGAAGCCAAAGCGCCCGTCAACCCGGCATTAAATCACTGTCTAGCTGAAGCGTGCGGCTATGTCGGAGACGTTGGGTGCTCTTCGGCATCGCCGAGCAACTAATGCCGCTTCGCCACTGCCAAGAAGGATCTGGCGCTTGGGAAAACAGTTCTCTTCTGATGTGCTCCACTGAAACTCTGCGTTTTCCTCGGACCTGAAACTTAAGGGTTGAGGAGAAAGGCCGTTAGTGAATGGCATGTTTCCCGAAAAAATTCCTGCTAGCTTGCCCAACGAGCACACCAAGCTATGGTAAGCTTATCCGTTAGACCATAGTAAGGCCGACGCATCCTGTAGTCCTCTTTTCCAATGCAATTTCTTAATAATGAGTAATCGCTCCTCTAGCTCATAACAAGCTCAGCGGAGCCGTCGTCTTTAGGGCAGCGAATCGGCAGTCTTGCAAAGCAGCAAGTAGGGAGCTACCTGTAGTTGTCCCGCCGCGAAGGATTCTCCCACCCCTGACCAAGGGACCATTTGCTGCATTTAGACTGCCGATGGCGCACTGTCCGGGCTAAGCGAGCCTTCTCGTATTCTTTTCAGAGTCTTATATCCACCAGGCGCAAAGAGGAGAGTGTGTGCTTTTTGCAGAACTTCACAATCGACAAGATGCTCAGGCCACGGACCAAATTAGAGTGGGCTTATTTTGGTGTTACGACGTCGCAAGCCATTGTCGTCACCGCCCTACAGCTGTGAGTATAGACATTCATCGTATGGTTCACAACACTGACGCACCGACAGCACTGTACTCTTCAACTATCTTGACTGGGTGCACCCATGGGTATATCAAGTGCCCATTTCATACACATATCCCATTTCCATTGCTGTGTTTGTCGGCGGTTGCGTGTATCAAGCCATCTTGACACTCGATGCCTTCCGGATCAAGAACAACATCCAACTGTTTGCTCAATGCGTCTGCAACATATGCCTCGCAATCTCCTCTACCATGCAATATTCACAACTCATGCATGCAGCTGAGAAAGTTGGCAATGGCCATGCCACTTTTCCCGAAGAGCCTTTCACCAAGGATAGGCCTTTCTGGACGCAAACAAATCCACTCCTCATAATTTGTATCATCGTTTCCATAGCCTGCACTATTGCGATGGTCTTCCTAGCGTACAAGCTCCACCAAGAGTTCGCATGGGCATTGTATAAAGATATTAGCGCCGACCTCAACATCCGGAGCCGATACTTTGCTTATCAGGTAAGATGATATCGAAATGTGCGGGGAGACCACGATGCTCACACAGCAATCAAAACAGGTATACCTCGTGCTGATCAAACTCTCTTTCTTCTTCATGTTCTCTTTCATCATCATCTACGCATTCGTCAACGTCCACTACGAGCAACCCGAATTCTCCCTCGCCCTCGCTGTCATCCCCATTGGGCTCATCCAAGTGGGCCTCGCCGTCTACTACACCCGCATGGAAGCCAAAATCGGCATGTGCGTGACTATTGTAAGCATTCCTTTCCCTCGTCCAACAAAAAACAAGAAAGGAAGAAAGAAAGAAAGAAAGCATGGGCTGACTCTCGCACCACCGGCTCCCAAATCATCAGGTCATCTACCTCGGCGGAATTGCCTACCTCATCTCCCGCATGGTCATCCTGTGCGGCACCGGTCGCCGCTCCGCCTCTGTTCTGAAGGACGAGCAGCTGCTCTTCGTGGGGGTCGCCATTTTCTTCCTCTTTGCCGCCACCGGCGCCGCCGTCCAGTGCATGTTCAACTTCAACAAGGGCCTCAAGCCCATCCTGCTCGGCCAGACGCAGCGCAAGGGCCCCGCTCCCGCCACTGACGAGGAGAGCGAGTATTACTTCCAGCGCCTGAATTACGCCCCCAGCACCATGAACTTGAACAGGAGATTTGATCTGGATTGAGTGATTGGGTGGCGGAAGAAGGGGAGATTTTCCCTTTTCTGTTCTTTCATTACGTCTCTTTCTTTTGTCTTTCAGGAGAGGAATTGGAGAAATGCGGCTGAACACACTCTTAATAATCCCTTATTTTTTTCAAAAACGAAAGGAAGGCTGGTCATGCATAGCGAGGGAAGGCGTAAACGGATCCATCGAGGTGGGGGAAAAGGCTTCATTTTACAAAAACAAGCAGCTCGTCGATCTTGGAGTTTACAAATAGCAGGAGAGGGGATACTTTGTAATCACTGTACGCATATCACAGTAGTTAGGGTCTAATCAGGCCAGAAGAGGGTCGGGGAAGGAAAGAAATTCATACGCTGCTCTCGAAAAGAGCACAAAGCAACCCTCTTCACCCTTTCCTATTTCCACCCAATGGTAAACCCTTGGAAAGAGCATACGTCGAAATTAAGCTCAGCTATAAGCCTTTCCCCCCGCATCATGTGCACGGCCTTTAGTGGCTTTCTTTAGACTCTTGCCTATAGGTCCAGGCTAATGGATTGAACAAGGGTGGAATCAAGTGCCGCGCGTACGCATCTCGTCTTTGCCTGATGTGGCAACGAATCCCGGACTGCACACTTGCCTAAGCGAGCTAAAGCCAACTTTGACTGCCCTCTTCCCCACACTTTATTACTCGAGCGACAAGTAGTAGTACGGCTGGTGACTGGGGTATGCATGTTCTGTGCTTGAATTCTATGTATTGTTGTCTTCCATATCGATGAAAACATATCCAAGACCTTCCATTTTCCACACCAAGAGTTTTCAAATAATGTCATGGTACTCACAGCGACACCCAGGGCTCGAAATCCCTAGCACATTACGATCACAGATGGACATGGGCTCCAAGTATCGAAGCATGCACTCCATCACCAAACATTCTTCACACAAAAACACTGTTATTCTTCTCAAGTGTACTTGACTTTGATCGATTTCAACTTCCACGGCGCAAACTAAAGGCCATCATGGACGTAGACACTTCTCACATACCCAAATGTATTCCTCAGCCCGTCTGCGGTACTATCGAAACGCAAACCATCCATTTCCATAATATCCAAGAGAGATGACCCCCATCCAGCTGTAGGAGCGTCAATGGTATCATCGTAACCAATTCGATATGTACAAGAAAAAAACGTAGGAGAATATTTCGTGAAAATAGTCATAAGAGGTCGAACCTCAGTGTGTCACGCCGAGGTATTTTTGCTCCAGTCGACTCCTGTTAGGCTCAGTGCCAACAGTCTGAAGCCACGAGCCCCGCCCACCAAGGTAACTCTGCTGAGCTCCGCCGGACGCTACAGCGTAGCATTCACTCCGAAAGCGGAGCGAAAGCTGTCCCTCCGCAGTCCACAACGCTATTGGCGCAGCGGTGGCAGGTTATACCGAGCTGGACGCCGTATAATAACGGCAATAGCCCGATGGCCCGGGACGCGTATCCATCCCGTGCTTAGTCGACCGGAAGGAGCCGAGCGGAAGTGGGATATTTCAGGCCAAAATGCCCTTCTTCACCCCTCGACTTCGATCAGCGCCAAAATTGCCTCACACAGACCCTCGGCATCAACCTCGGAGCTGGTGCTGCTGAGCAACTTGACGCAATTTGCCACCTCCCAATTCATACTTGACTTCGTGCCCGGCGCAATATCCCGATGATGTGACAGGTATGCTGCTGTGACCGCGGTCCGGAAGATTTCGAGATCGAATACCCACAATCGCGGGAACACCAGCGGGATTTGCCTGCCTTCGTGCGTGAGGGTGAAGGGCTGCCTGAGCAGATAGGTGTAGTCGTTCACCAAGCGTTGAACGATGCCGCGGCCTTCGGCGAGCAGATCCGGCGGCAGAAGATGTCGCTGAGACGCGGATTTTCCTGAGGCTGGGGTGGAAGCTGGAGTTGGCGTGTTGTGGATCAACAGCCCGAAGGCGAGGTGCAGAGTCTCGTCTCGCCATTTGCGGCCGGTGCTAAGCCAGAACTGTTTCCTTCCGTCCGTCATGCGTTGCATGTCAGTGCTGTCCATTGGTGACCCATCTCGCGTCATGAACTCGATTGCGTCCGAGAATTGCTCAAACCAAGCCGCCGCCTTTCGTTTTACATTGGTGTACCATTCAATGCTGCCTATTTTCGGTGTACCGGGAGCCGGCCCAAGTATTCCAACGCCATCTTGCTGGCCAGAAAGATAAGTTGCATGAACACTTTGCTTCAGGTCCAGTATTGTCGTAAACAAGGCCGCCACAGACTTATCGTCCGGTCTGTGGGTGGGCTCATCAGCTTCGGCGAAGTCGAGGAAGTCGATCGGCCGCCCGTATCCCATACCCACCAGACGTTCTAGAGAGACGAAACTGCAGTAAAGAAGATTGGGCCTGGGGCGATGACGGGCCTGCTCCCGAACGAGATATCCATCAGGGCTGTTGCTTTTTCGTAACTGAGCACGGGCGTTTTGCATGTTCCTCCACAGCCTTTCCGCAAATCCAAGCAATTGCCACACGTTTCCCTTTTGCGGCGCGCAAAGTGTGTAGCAAACCAAAAGCAGAACGATCTGTAACTTGGCCATGGCGTGGGCTTCCTCGTTCTCAAAAGCGGAGGGCGAAACCACGTCGAGGAGCGTGCTCGAGTCACCCATGACGATCTTCAGGCTAGCGGCGGCGGATTCGAATAAGGAGTCGGAGAGCTGAAGGTAAGCCTGCGACTGAGCGGGGGTACCCTTGGTAGCAGCGCTTCGGAACAAACACCGGGCGCCAACTGCCAATGCCAGTTGAGCACGAGTGCAGGCACGCAGGTTCTGGCGCTGCAAGCTGTTGGTATACAGCTGTTGGAGATCCTGATCGCCCAGTTTGCGCCCCAGAATGGGCATTATGGCGTCAATTGAGTTGTAGTAGAACTCGAGGAGAAACTGGGCCGTCTCCAGCGGTGGCAAGGGGGCCTGCGGGGCATTGAGACTGGGCACAGCCAGCAGAGAGGGCTGGGTCAAGGGCACGTCAACCTTAAAGCTGAGAGCCTGGTACAGCGGACGTGTGAGTTCGACGTTGAGCAGACCTGCGACGAGGCGGAGGTGTGCCAGCGCGCTGGACGGCCCCCACTCACTGCGGGCTTCAGTGTCTGCGTCGACGGCATCGGTCGGGAGTTGGGGGTGCGAGGGGTCAGGAGGAGAGGGCGACGAGGCGTCAGAGACGGACGAGGACGAGCGGAGCGAGGGCAGCGAGGGAACGGAGCGCAGGCGGCGCTGGTGGGCGACGTGGGCGGAGTAGGACGACGAGGAGGCGGGCTGGGCGACGGCATGGGGTCGGCTGTCGGACTGCGGCTGCAGCTGGGCCTCGAGCTGCTCGAGGTGTTGAAGGCGCAGGTGCAGCTGCTGCAGGTAGCTGGGCTCATCAGACGAGTCAGGCGGGAGGTTGATGTCATACAAACCTGCGCGGGAACTTGGCGTCGAGGACGTGGTCGTACAGTTCGCAGGCGGCGCCGATGGCTTGACAGGCCTGGCAGCTGGGCAGCAGGCGGTCGCAGCCCACGCGGCGCTCCCGGCAGCGGATGCACGAGGCCAGCGAGTTGAGGGCCTGCTGCACGGTGGCGCTGGGGAAGTCCATTCGAGGGGCTGAGGTCTTTGCGACGCAGCGGGCGCGACGGTGGAGGAGCCCGCGCCTGTGCCTGCGCTCCGACCCAAACCGCCGATGTCGCCGCCGGCCTCCACGAGAGTAAGGCGCCCAGAGCCAGAGCACCAGAGCACTAAGCAATCCACCATTGTCGCCACTCCGGACTCGACTTCGTCAGGATCCCCACGGGGACGGCTCCAGCCGAAGACCCTGCATGCTGTTGGTCCGGCCGGCACACCCGGGCAAGTTACACAGCGCCTGCGGCGAGGTCAATCAGGACGTGCCGCGGGTGCATGACGGCGTTCTGATGGCGGGAGTGCGGAGCGAGCGCGTAGGACGGCGTGCGGCGAGAGAGGCGAGCGAGGCGGGTGACAACACCGCCAGCGCGCGGGGGCAGCGGCGTCGTGCTTTATAGATTCATCGTGACTCCGACAGCTTGGGAATGCCGCCGCGGCGGTGGCTGCGTGCGTGCCTTGCGGCTTCAGGCGCGCCGTTTCTGGGCTCGCGTTTCCTGTCACAAAAACTCCAGCGGCTTTGCGCGAGCCCGTCGATCTGCCGTCGGCTTCTAGCGGCCACCAACGCTTTGCGCCCGCCACAAACTGTGCCAAGTCAGTCGAGAGAGAAACAGAACGGTCCGATCATGTTGGAGGGCGAGCTCGTGCATAGCTGCTCGCTCTTATATATCCTGAACCAGCGCCCAATCGCTGATCCGCCGCCGACATCGCGATCTCTTCACGCGCACCCAACCCACAAAGTTGATAGCATTGTGGATACCCTCGAGGCATTGCCCCTGCACCTTCCTGCTGGACCGGTGCCCTGTGGCTGGTCTCCAATGGCAACCGCTTGCGCCTTGCCACCCGCTCACACCACGCCCAACATCAACAAACATATGTTGCGCTTATCTATATGGCAAGCCTTCCCGATCACCGAACGCCACCTCGTATCGCCGGCTCGCACTCTCACGCTCACGTATCTTTACTTGAAGTAGGGTGCTGATATTCACGCTGCCAACCTATCCAAGGCAAGCGCGGGAAACGGCGCGTGCCCTGGGCTTTTCCTCCAGGTACAAACACTTCACATCGACCAAAGCATCATCCCGTCAACACCATTCTGATCCGGCTGAACCACATCTTCCCAGTCCATGCCCACACCCGTCGGTCCCTGTCCGGGCGTGTTCCACGCCTCGTAGGTTTGGTATATATTCTGCTCTTCCGCCACCGCCATATGATTGGCAGGGTATAGCTGTTGCTGCTGTGGGTGGTTCAATTGCGGCACCGTCGGTCCTGGCCACGCCATCTGCGACGAGGGAACCGACGGCACTGCTTGCATTGAAGAATGTCTCAAGAGACTGGGCATCTGGGGCCGTGGGCCTGCAGTGGAAGCAGGCTCCGACTCACGCCGTGGAATCTGCTGCTGTAGCTGCGGCTGTGAGCCGGGCAAAATGGCCAAAGGCTTGGCCGGGGCCATGGCGGCGCTCAGCGCAGCCTCCTCGAGCTGTTGTTGTTGTATGTAGGATCGCTTGCGTTGCAGGCGGGAGGGTGCATCTGACGAAGGCGTAGCCGAAGCTGGAGTACTGCTTTCACTCCTTGTCGAGTCGCCCTCCTTCTTGATTCGCGTAAACTGAGCTTGCTGCGGCAAGATCATGCGGTCGAGCTCGTCATTCTCCGTCGGAGATGGCGCGGCTCCTGACCGCATCAGCTCACGCATCACCACCGCCTTACAACGCTCGTATGACTCTAAGCTCGCGTGAGCCTGGGACCAGCGTTCACTCATTAGGACGAACAGGGAAGAGAAGAGATGAACCGTCTCTAGGATCTTGCGGGTGCCATGACGCTCCTTCAATTCCTCCTTACAGTGCCTGATGGCGAAGAGCATGGCAATGGCAGCTTCAAACCCATGATGCACAGCATGCCAGCTGTATTTGAGAAATCCACTGTGAGCATTTTCCCAATAGCCCGCTGCCACTTCAGTCGCAGCCTCGAAGCACTTGATAAGAGATTTGGCAGATGGGTCGGGGTTCCGGGGACACGGCCGGTGGAGGAAGACAATGCCGTGCCAAACAGCAACGTCGTACCATTCTGGGTTACTTGACTTCTTGTCCGTCACCCCGTTTCGCCAGCTCAGCATCCGCTGCTCTATGTCGTCCGCCCAAATTTCGTAGCTTCCCTCGTCCTTGAGGAGCGGCAATCCCCGGCGAAGGTAGTTGACGGTCCAAAGTTCCGACTGGATGCGTCGAAAGTGGACGTTGTGCAGAAAGTACGTCCCATCCAAACCGGAAGGATACTTGGTCGATATCGACTCGTCGGCGATGCCCAGACGACGGTGGCTGGTGGCGCAGATGGAGCGGTCAAAGATGTAGAGAACCCAAAAAACACATCGGCGAAGCTCCATCTCCGCTTCGGTGAGACTGTGGCCCGGGAGTTCGTCCGGGTCCCGATGGAGCCCTAGCTCCAATGCCATTCTCATAGCCAGACCTACAATGTCCCACAGACTTGCCGCCCGAGGCATGAGGTATGAGTACTGAATAAGGAGCAGAGTGCCTTGTAGGCTGCGGAAGGAGCTCTCGTAGAGCGTGTCAGAATGGCTAAGGGCGTGCTGGAAGATGCGCTCGCTGGACAGAGCAATCTTAGCGGAGTCGCTGAATTTGGAGGTCATGATGCTGATTGCGATCATCATGGCCACAACAAATATGTCGTGCTGGCTGGCCGAGTTATCTCCATGCTGTCGGGCATTTGCAACCCTGTTGTACCGCGCCCACAGTTCCTGCCGGTCGAAGTATGGGTAGAGCGGAGAGATCCTTTCGACATAGTTTCGGACAAGGCGCTCAGTGACGTCCTTGGGAATCTGCTCGAGAGGATTCGTTCCATTCTTGGATTTGAAGTAGTCGCCGCGGGAATCGTAGTCGGCGGAAGCGGGGGTCACCGAGGGCAGGTGGGATGATGCAAAGAGGAAGGTGCCATAGGGGAAACGCGATTGCGAGACCAGCAGCTGTTTGCTGAGACCGGCGCCAAAGCTGCGGGCCGTCTCGGACGCGAGGTCGAAACCTGGCTTGTGGGCGTCCGCTGGGTGCGAGTCGGCGAGTGGGGGCGAGGTGGCGGTCAAGCCGTCGTTGCTGGCGTGGAGACTGAGGGCTGGAGGGGCGCTGTCTGAGTCGGTGTCTACGCCCAACTTCTTGAGTAGCTGCTCCTTTTCCCGTATCTTCTCCTGCAGGTATTGGGCGATGCTGCGGGGGATGACCGTCTTGGACTCGCCGTCGAGGATGCCATTGCAGGGTTGCTTGGCCTGGACGCAATTGGAACACGCAGGCTTCAGGCCATCGCACTTGATCTTGCGACGGTGGCAACGGGCGCAGGCGAAGGTGGTGCGGCGGATCTTGGGACGCTTGCGGGCGCGCTGCGGGTCGCTACTAGACGGCTGGGCGGCCGTCTCTCCGGACGGGGCATGGATCGAGGGCGGCATGGACCTTGTCTCGCATGATTCGCAATGCGACGGCGTGGGAAGACGCCTTTGAGAGGGGATCTCAGATGTCGGCGTTGGCGACGAGGACTTGTTTGGAGAGTTCAATAGGGACCTGCGCGCTCAGACACGGGATTACGCGGGGCGTCGGCACTAGAGACGCGTTGGGTCCACCCTACCGGTGCCCTCCCCAGTGCCATGTGATTGTAGATTCCATTGCTTCTACGTAAAGCTTAAATGTACCTCCTGTGCTCATACATTTTGGAACTACTCTTACGTTGCTGGGAATCACCACCCAGCCGTGTCCCTGATTTCTCATTACCAGTCGAAGCCGATGTCGCAGCCAAGATCCCGAGCACCCTTTAAGTTTTCTGAGTACTTGTTGAGCTCCGATGATGCAGCGGAGCGGCAGGTTGGGATATCAAGCTATTTTCGCCATGGCTATCTTCCGCAAGTTAGATGCTACACAATCGGTCATGCCAACAAACAGTAGCCAAATGATTTCTGAATTTTTTTCCAATGAGCCTAAGCTGTGAGAAGGCCCCGGGCTTGAGTTATACTAACGAACCGCAAACTGCGGATGTGGTGACAGACTTCGGAATCCCAGCTTCCAGCTTCACTGTGCAATACTTGTGTCTCTTTTCTTCCAAACAGAAATCGAAGCCATCTCCACCCAGAGTGTGTTGCTTAACCGTTCTTGATCAATCATACTCGGCATGACAACATTCTCTCTGATTTCGACCTACGAAAGGACTGCAAGAACCTGGCCCCGGTCATCACAAATCAGGTGAAAGCAAACGGGTAGGACTGAAATGGAACATGACTTGGCTGACATCTTAGAGAAAATTGAGATTAAGGCTGAGGAATTGGAGCCGGCGGTTTAGAAGTATGTAATGATATTCCAAGGATTCACAGACCCTAGGATCCCAGCATCCCAGAAATTATAGAGCCCTCCTACCGTTGCCAAACACGTCCTGTCTGCAGCACTTATTGAACCCACTGTCAGAATGACGACCTTAGATGAAGTATTCTCCAGAAGAGCTCTCCAACAAAAGTAAGCAACATTTGGGATAATGTCTTCAAGCGCGGTTACGGTGGCTTAATGTCGTCAGTTGCGGGGGCGATGCGTCAACTAGGGGCTGCACGGGAAGAACCGCACTCCGGATGATGAAGCAGCAAGCCACCAACAGTCAACGCATCTGGCAATTCATGTGATAGCTTACTGAGACCTGCCCACGGGATTACCAGCCAACAGCATACAATAGTGCTGACGACTTCCAGTGCTCCTTGCCATGTTCCTTTGCTCGGCGATGCCGGTATGGTATCTATGTTAAGAGCGCACACTCTCAGAATTCCAGCTCTTCGACTTCCATCCCACACTCTATACATCCTTTTTTCGTCAAACCCGTCTCCGGGTCCTCTACCGCTCGACCCCACTCGTGCTCATGCCGGTCAAACCTCCCGGTGACTTTGTCCCCGAATTGCGCTGTCGGACGGCCACCCGTACCATCCAAGCCGATTCCGTCTCCCACTGCCGCGCCTGCCTGTCTGCTCCGCTTATACGCCTCGACGCGGGTTCTCTTCTTCAAGTCTTCCAGCTTACTCTTGAACTTCTTCTCCTTCCGGTCCTTCTTGTCTGCCTCTCGCCGCGCGAATTCCGCATCCAGCGCCTCCGCGCTCCCCCACTTGCGCGCAGAGAACGCGTACTCCTCGAGTTGGCACCGCAAGAAAAGCTGCATGCTGTGATACGTCGCGCTGCGCGGATTCGGCTTCTCGAGGCGCGGGAAGAGCTCCTCGTCACGCAGCTCCGGGTCCGTAAGCAAGTAATCCTCGCGCGCCTCCGTCTTGGTTAGCAAGCTGTACCGCTCCGGTAGCCGCTCCTTGCACGCCGCGCACACGCCCACGCCGAACACCTCCTGCCACTGGAAATCGATCTCGCGCGAGCCGCACTCCCGACACTTGCGCGCAGCACTATTGTCGTCCAGCACCGAGAGCCCCGGCTCGAAGGGCCCGGTTTTGGTGGCGCGCAGCTTCTTGAGCAGCTGGTGGCGCTGCCACTCGGCCAGCGTCATATGCGCCGGCTTCTGCTCCTCGCCATCTTTGTTTGCGGCCAGGCCCGAGTTTAGCGCCTTGTTGTGCGGGTCATCGGTCGTCGAGAGGAAGCCGCCCTTCGTGTCCGTCATGGCCGACAGGTCGTACTCGATGTAGCTGCTCTTCTCGAACTTCTTGGCCGGCCGCACGTACGCGTTGTCCGACGGCGCCGTCATCATCGCGGCCGCGATCTTGCCGGCCGTGCCGGAGGTTGCGGAAGTGCCATCGCGGTGGTTGCGCGAGCGCGTTGTGGTGCTTATGGCGGAGTGTGGCCGCTTTTGGCCGGCGTGGGCGTTGCTGGATGCTGAGGCGGCGGCGGCGGTTTCTGCGTCGGCTTGAGCGCGGAGAGCTTTTGCTTTTAATCGGTTGATCTCGAGCTGGCGCACTTGCTCTGGGTTCAGAGTAGCGTTGCCGGGCTTGTTCGATTGCAGAGGCGGAGTGGTTGGACGGCGGGCGGAGGACGACATGACGGGCGACGCGTAAGGAGCGGGACCGGTATCTGTGCTATCGCGGCGCAGTCTGCTGGCTCGCTGGAGTTCTGGAAATATCTCCAGACAGCGAGTAAGTAGGCGGGGTAGGTTCGAGAGCAAACAGTCAGAGTTCAAAGAAAGGTTGCGGACTAAAGCGGGTGGCGATGACGCAGGCCGGGAGTCGTCGGGTCGGTCGCAGGCGAAATGACCGCCGACGTCTCTGCCAAGCGTGCATCAAAAACCACAGGAACTATCTCTCAATCTTCCGGATTTTCCGGTGTCTTGCCTCTCACATTACTGCCGCTGATTGCCAGTCGTATTGATCAAAGCATCTTGCAATGAGAGCAGTCAGTTGGTATTGGTGGGCGCTCGAAGCAGCCAATGCCGGGTGTAACATGCGCGGAGACAGCTGAACGCTAATCCTTGCCTTCTAATGAGCCAATCTTGCTTGAGGCACGCAGGTCCTGCTCGCCCTGCTCTGGCGGTGTGCGGTGCTGCAAGCACTTTACATCGTCCCCGCGACGCGTGCCCTCGCGTCGCGCGTTAGTGACTCAACGCGGGACGGGCATGTTATCGGGGCTGCTCATGTTGCCCTCCGGTTGACAGGGGGCGCGCCGAGCACGCCGTATATCTTTCCACAGCTGCTCTCCTCGAGGCACACCCAACCAAGTTTTCCCCACTAACCTCGAACCATCTCCACCTTTCCACTATTCCGTCCACTCAAACTCCAATTTGCTCCTATCCACACAGCTCTTCAGCTTGACCATCAACAATGCCCATCGACTGGAAATCCCAGGAGAGCTACCAGCGCCTGCTCGCCGCGCTTGTAGCTGCTAGCGACAACAGCGTACGCTCGATGGTTCCCTCTCCAAGTATCCACACTGACTGGTAATTCAGATTGACTACAAGAAGGTGGCCTACTTCTTCGGCCAGGGCGCGACCTACGATTCGATCGAAGGCCGCTTTCGCATCGCCAAGCGCATGGCGAACGATCTGAAGAAGGAAGCCGAAGACGAAGGTCGCCAGATGCCGACCACTAGGGTCAAGAGCGCCAACAGTACTCCGCGCAAGCCCAAGGCCAAGCCGAACAGCGAACACTGTAAGCCGCGAACACTGGTCTCTCGGGAAATGCTGATAAACTGACAAACCTCACCGCAGCTGTTGCATCGGGTCGCGTCGAGAAGTCACCTTCCAAGAAGCAGCGCAGGCCTACCACCAACAAGTTCAAGCAGGAGCCACAGACTCCGACCTCCCTCAACAGCGACGATCACGAGGGTACCGAGCAACAGCAGCCGTCGCACGCTGCGGAGGCTTTCCAGCACTCCAGCTCTTTCTTGTACGGCGACAACGAAGATTTCTTCAACAACAGCTTCGATACCGAGAGCGTTTAAGCTCCAAGCACAAGCACAAAGCAGTGATACTACTGTCCAGGGCATAGCGGAACGGATTCTGGACTGACTTGACACTGCCTCTTTCAGTGACGGGGCTATGGCTCTCATTTTGTTTTATCTCTGGCTCAATGGTCTACTTTAGCGTGGAGATGGTGTTTTGGCGTGCTATGGGCAATATCCGGGATACTGGGATCCGCTTCATGAGCTGGATCACCTCGGGTGGTATGGTTTGGTAATGGGTTTGGCTTTCAGTGAAAGTGGCGCATGATCACGCCAGAAACATGGATTTTATGGATAGACTTTCCTCGAAGGCACTATAAATTAGTGACGGACCATTGTCAATGTAATCATCTTCAATGGCAAAGAAAATTAGATTCGGCATTAGACATGTGCGACATGTGTTCAATTATGCTCAGGCATAATTATAGTCTTAATCTCGCAGCACACTCCCTCATTCTTAGTGGTTTAATGTTTAGCTCAACTACATTTTCACGCCCTGTTCTTAGAACAACATAGCAGTATAATCATGGGTTAATTAGTTGTAAATGATGTGGAGCGTGAGGCAGAGGGGCAGGTATTTATCCACGACCAATGGTAGGCCACGGGGACACGGCAGGATCAAAAGAAACGTGCGATGCGCTGACGGGCGCAAGATTTTAGGTAAAATGAGGGCGATCGGCAAAGGGCAAGATGTTCGACGCGTGCAGGTGGTTGGAAGGCTACATGTCTGTGCGGCACGCAGCTGTGCCCCTTGACTCTGGTTCACGCACATTTCTGTATCGCGATACAGACGGAGAACCCTGGCACCGCCAAATCTTGCTGGCGCGGGAGTGCAACGTTGTGAAGGGAGCCCGGCTGGAGCGGCGCGCGGCGACAGGTAGCATTGAGACGCGGCAGCGCGCATTTCACGCGTCGCGTCGCACCACGCCTGAAACGTTAAAGAGCTTGCAGCTGGCCTTGCCCCTGCCCGCGGTACACGGCGCGCTTCCTTGTGCTACATGCTGTCCGCGTCCCATTGGCTCGTCGCGGCTTGTCTTGGGAGATCCAGGTACGCTTGCGGAGCTGGTTGCGTGTGCGGAGAAATGGCGCGATGCGGTGCCATCGTGGGGCTTTACGACACTTTCCGCGCCCGCCATCCGCACCATGTATTCTCCTGCACTTTTATCGTCCATTGAGCGCATGAAAGCCGTCGTTTAACCAAGAAATCTTGATAAAAGGAATTACTAAAGCCCTTCCAAGCATTCTACAGCATTTTCTGCTTTTTTCCGGGCGGGAGGGGCGATTAAGGCGTTCGTTTAGATGGTGGTGTTCGGCAGGGCGGGCGCTCTCTCCGTGGATGTCCGTAAGCCGCCACGCGAGTACCGTTAGCTACGAACAACCCCAGCCGGAGGTGGGGACAACTGGCACTGGAGATAAGTAGGGAACCTTGGCTGAGCATTCATCGCCATGACGCCGAGCCATCATATCTCGTTGACGATTGGCCTGCATCGAAATTCAGCGGCCGCTTTGCTTCATTCTGGCTGTGCATCTCATCCCCGCCTACGGAGTTAGACGAGGCCGTGTTTCCTCGACGCGATAACGCGTATCTCGTTGCCCGCCGGCCTCTTCCTGTGCCCTTCGACGCGACCCGCGTAAAGTGCTCGCATCTAGCGCTCGGACGCGGGCTGAGCTCGCTGCTGTCCCGTCGCTTTTCGGCGCCGTTACGGGCCTGCGTGAAGCTCTGCCTACTTTGCCTGCACATCTCCACGCGCATGCGTTGACGTTGCGGCCGAGCTGTCTGCTTCACGCCAGCGCGTCTCTCTTCCCCTCGTGCACTGGCTACCTTGAACCTTAAATTTCCTGCCCTCTGCGCTCCTCTTCCTCCACCATTCCTCCACCACTGCACATTCGTCTTCTCGCTCCGATCTACAGCTTCGACTTTGCAACTTCTCCAACGCCAACGACAACCACATCGCCGCCAATATGCCTATGAAGTGGACACCCGATAAGGACCAGCTCGTGAGTGCCTCACTTTCAGCCTTTCATCCTATCAAGCCAGAGACTGATCAATCTCATATAGATGTTCATGATGCTCCTTAAAACTCACAATATCTCGATCAACTACGGCGCCATTGCTCAAGCCTGGCGTAAGTCACTTCGGGCCTCACCTCACTTCGCTACTCAAGGCTAACCAATTGCAAAGCTGACGACCAAGGCGAAAAGCCTACTCCTCGAGCCATCTCCGAGCGTCTCATCAAGATGAGGAAGCTCGTTTCCGCCGGCTCGAACGGATCCGCCGCCGCCGTCAAGCAGCCCCGCAGTGTCAATTCGACGCCCTCGAAGCCTAAGCCAGTGAGGCCCCCGGTCAGTGGCGGCGCTGGCACTCCGTCGAACAAGAGGCGCCGCGTCGACTACGACGGCGCCGACGACGACCGCACCATCAGCCGCCAGGAGCTGAGGGAGCTCGGCATCACCAACCGCACCTCGCCCACCCCGCGCCAGCCGCCTGCTCCTCCCGTCATAGCCGCGCGCCACAGCACCGTCGCCTCCACCGTCATGCCGACCAGCGAGACATCCCCTCCCCGCACCTTCGGCAACGGCCAGGCTCCTCCATCGCGCGCCCCGACCACCTCAGCCCGTCCTCCCAGCGCTGCTCCCGGCGCTGCTGCTGCTGCTGCTGCCACCGCTGCCCAGCGCGCGCTCTCGGCCAATGCACAGGCTTTCGCTGCCAGGACTCCGGTCAGCATGGAGCCGACCGCCGGCCTGGCTCGCCTGTCCGTCACGCCTGGTGGCGGTGGTGGCAGTGTGCGCCCTACTCCTCGCCGCGGTACGTCGGTGCTTGCTCCCATCAAGCTCGAGGACTCTGCCGACGACGACGACGCTCTGCAACCATATGACTTCGACGACGACTCGGACGTGTCCGACTGGGCCGAGGAGGTCTGAGCCGGTGTGCCGTGTGTGCCGCAGAACTGCTGCTTCGAGCACGTACAGCATGTCTTCCTCATCCACATCCCTCAAGTTCCTGGTCGGGCATGATTCCCCTCCGACTCCTGCTCTACATTCTGTTCTTTTCCAATACCTTTGAGGCGGCGTTTAAGGTAAGGTTGGGAAAATTGGGTTGATAATCGGTTAGCGGGGTCTGTTTTGGGAACTTGGATGGCACTGGAGATATCGTCCATTTGGATTTTCTCAACGCTCGTTCCCACCATGGTGTTTATATTGGTGGTGCATCGGAAAGTCGTCAGGTATAAGCCATTGCTTATCGATACCTGAACCTCCTTTACTTCTCTTTCTATATCCACGGCTACAACCCGCCTTATGACTAGGCGGTCTCGCGGGGAATAACCGCTACGGGACATTTTAAGTAGTCTAATAGAACTCTGTAGAATTTTCTCCCGTAATCTCATACTTGACTTGACATCCGTAGAGCGCTATGGGTATGTTTCCGCTAAGGATGTGTTCTCGCTATCGACAACATATTAATTAACTAAGACAACATCTATCGTCTTCTTTATTATAAGACATTTTGCTTGCTCAGCCGTACATCATTAAATCCGAGAGATGATGCTATAGTAAACTGGATTTCCGCATTTCCATCCTGGATTATATCCACTATTGTGGGATAATGCGCAGGTTCAACAGCTTTATTTCAGATAAATCACCATTTAATATTTCTAAATACTTGGGAGGACCTTGGTGGTCGACCTAAGGAACGAAACCCAAGTCTCCGAAGACATCTTCTCCCACCGCACCAAACGCCAAGCAAAGTGAGGGCGAGGCGGTCACCACCCCTCGTCTCCTTAGCCATCGAGCTTGCAGAATGAAAGCGTCGTTGGAGCTGGTACGTTTTTATCTTCAGAACTCCATCCAATTGCTGGTACGGCGGGAAGCCCGCGAAATTCGTCTCAGGTGATGGTGCTTCTGCGCATGGCTGCGGAGAACGCTGCGATAGGTGACATCTGATGCAGCCGCGGTTAAATTAGAAAGAAGAGGATAGAGTTACACGTAGTTAAGCGCTCAAAGGCGACGTGATCAGATGTAGTGACGTCAGTACACGGCAGCATTAGAAGCAGAAGCCATTTGGATTATTCGCCTCCGCCAACTGTATTTCGATCGCGGCTCATGAAAGTTTCAACAAGTTAAACGCGACATCAATTCTCTAAGAAAGAAGAGAAGAGATAAAAGAATCGTTCTATGCTTACGGTGCTTGCACATTTGGTCGAGAAACGATAAAGTTTTGCATCTTCCTCCTTTCTCAGCCAAACTCTCCAGATTCTATCCCGACATAATAGGCCAGAATCAGTGTAAAACTGTGGCTCATAGAGAAATCATGTTTCTGCGCTGTCGCATCATGTTTCAATGCTGCCTACGTTAAGTTTAACTATTGATGGACTCCAGTTGACCAGTTGCCCTCAAAAGCATTGAAGAAATAGTACGAGCGAGTCGGGCATGACTGCTTCCAGCAGCAGAATCCTCCACCCAAAATGAGCCGCCGGTGCCCCCTTTTAATCATACATAATGTGATTGATGCGCAGAGAAGAAGTCGGAGGGTGGGAGGACAGGCATTAATAAAGAGAAGAAAAGTCCGAGCTCCGAGCTATCACATGGACGCTTTGAGCTCTGATCCGCACGGTCGGTGCATGTGAGAAGTGCACTGCGCTGCATCTCTGAACTCAGTGTCATGAGTCCTCGAAGCAGAGGGCTCAAATCCATTGCTGGTAATGAGAATGTTGATGTTTGCGTCTCTTGCTTGCTACAATGTCAAAATATCCTAAACGCGTGCTACACCCACAGCTTACTACGGTCTCTCGCCGCGCCAAGAATAGCGCAGGCGCTTACTGTTCGAGACCGCCGAAGACCAAAGCACTGATGCATCCTTTTAGGAAGCTGCGTTGTATACTCTTCGTACTTCGCACTATCGTCCTCTACCAAGGCCGTCAACATGCGGTCAGATACTCACCGTCTCAAGTCTCGGATGCAGTACACATCTGATTGCCGTAGGGAGTCCAGGAAAGAAACTGGATCCACTGCGTTGCCGGATAGGGACTCCGGCGATGCGGGATAGGAAGGTAGTGAGAGATGTTGGTATCCATTATCGTGCTTGGACCTTTATGTAGGTGTAAGCATGCACCAAGAGCACGACATCTGCGGCTGAAAAAAGCTAATGCCGTCGTGAAGCGCGTTGGCTGTCTGAATTATCAATGAATCACTTGAGTGTGGCAAAAGACGTTTCGAGGCATCCTGATTCCATGATTTCTTCTTCGTGATGCTTGCACAGCGTCATTCGGCGGCCTGAATGTAGCAAAGAAACCAGCAGCCGGATGAGATTATTTCCAGTGGCGTGTGATTTTTGGTTTCGTCTTGCAGGGGTGTTGGTGAACGCGTCAGCCTTGTAAGCGAGCACCTCCTTGTTGGTAACCCTTCTTCTATAGATCTCTGCCGCCCGGCCCGGAACACGTTAGTGTAGACGGTAGTTTGCCTTCCGCTATAGTCTAGGATAGTATCTCCTGAGGGGGCAAAATGAGCAACGTGGAGGGATCTGTGCTGGATGCAAAGCCCAGGCGAGGTCCGAGGCAAAGCAAAGGTGCGTTTCAAGCTGCCACTTTGGTGTGAGATGCAGCCTCGGCCCCACCAAGCACAGGAGACACGCCCAGCCAGGCGGTTTGACGGGTTGCGGTAGCTTCTGGTGGTGCTGCGCGAGTAAACATGTGAGGAAATATGTGCGCTGTTACTGGTGGAGCAGTGGGCGGTTGAAGGAAGGATACATTAACAGAGCGGGGCCAATCATCGTGGATCCAATTCGCCTATGTCATATCGCCTAAGTATGCTTGCTACTCAACGCCCCAGTCTTACCGATTTGAGGAAGGGTAGATAACGCGGAAAGTCTCCGTGTATGTACGACAGCGCAGGAACCAAGCTCATGCGGCGAAGGAAGCCGCGGGTCTGGGCGCTGCGTAAGCCCGTCACACAAGCATCGGACAAGCACTTTGTACGACTGGCTGGCTAAAAGGAAGATATTTGATTCAAACCATGTTTCCAACTTTTCTCCGTCGGAAGCGCTCAGTTGAAGAGCGGCTTGGCGGAGGGTTTCATTTGCACCGGGCCGAGCGAGGGGTCGAGACATAGGAGCGGTGGAGTTCTGGCACATGCAATAAGCCAGCCAACTGGGAGTGTTGTTAAGGTGCTGACGACGACTTTTGCTTGGCGGAGATCCGGGCTGCGGGGGAGCAGTGCCGGTAAGGGAGTTGCCAAGCATTGCGCATCACCCTAGCGCTTCATCCGGCCTAACGCTCCGAAACTCGTTGTTTATCAGTAGCTGCGAGTGTGTGCCTGACCAATTAGCGGCGTTGTGTTTCAATGCACGTTGTGGAGAGTTTCGGGAGTTGCAGGGCGGTCCGTGGCGGGTGATGATACAGCAATGCCGCTGTGCCTGGTTCGCCAAGCCGCCGGACAGGAAGCTTGAGGCAGCCGCAAGGGTTGTGCTGCCATAGCGACACCATGATCGAACTTCCGCCTGCCTCGAACAGAATGGTTGCTACACTTGGCGTTCTGCTTTGCCGCCGCTAAGGTGAATCTGCCGTCAATTTGCGGAGACGAAGCGTACGTGGCGAGCAATCTCATCGCTTGGCACTGGTTCTCTGCGAGGTGACGGTGAAGTTGGATGTAGAGGTTCTTCTTCTGCAGGGCGAGATGGTGTGGTATAAAGCTGCTGCCCCAAGGCATTTCTGTTGTGACACCACCATCCACTCATTCCCTTCTCTTCACCACCCCAACGACTTCGCCGCAGCCCAGCTCTTCAGCCACCATGGTCAAGATCTCTGCCTCCCTCGTTTCCCTGGCTGTGAGCCTCTTCGCTGGCGGCGTCCTCGCCCACCCCGGCCACCATGGCACGACCGAGATGAAGTCTCGCGCCGAGTACATGGCCAACGCCAAGCGCACCTCGCTCTCGCACTGCGCCGATGTGCTCAAGGCTCGCGGCACCATGGACAAGATTGTTGAGCGCCGCCAGAGCAAGGTCGACCAGATCCGCGAGAAGCGTGGTATCAAGAAGAGGTCTCTGCTGAAGGCCCGCGACTTCGACGACGTTCTCAACACCGACCACGAGTCTAACCTCACCGGCATCACTCCCGAGACTGATCCGGCTACCTTCTTTGGTGACATGCCGTCTTGCGTCTTGTCTCCTGAGGTTACCGAGGGCCCGTACTACGTCAGTGGCGAGACGGTCCGCACAGACATGACCGAGAGCGAGCCTGGCGTGTGAGTACCCCTGTCTAGCATAGGGAGAAGTCTGTGGCTGACGGCTGGATGAACAGTGAGCTCTATGTTGACGTCATGATCCTGGACACGGAGACTTGCGAGCCGCTCGAGGGCGTGGCGCTTGACTTCTGGGCCTGCAACTCCACGGGTGTCTACTCTGGCGTGGTCGCCGGCGGCAACGGCAACAGCGCCGACGAGTCCAACCTCCAGAACAAGGCGCTCCGTGGCATCCAGTTCAGCGATGCCGACGGGTAAGAAAGCCTGTGCGCATGATGAAAGCCGGTACTAAGACTTGAGCGCTGCAGGGTCATCGACTTCCTTACCATCTTCCCCGGTCACTACACTGTAAGAGATCCAAAGACAGATGCATATTGGGCCTGCCGCTGACTGAATGATATAGGGAAGGACCAACCACATCCACGGTAAAACAAAGCAACTTAAGCATAAATAAAACACTTACTGACAGCGGTGTAGTCATGTCTCACCTCAGCGCGGAGCAGCTGGACAACGGCACCATCACGTCGGGCCAGGTCTCGCACGTCGGCCAGCTCTTCTTCGACCAGGATCTGATCGACCTCGTTGAGACGGCGTCGCCGTACGTGGACAATACTCAGGAGCAGGTACGACGGCCACTGGTCCGGACAGTGGAGCACAAGGCTGACACAAGCTTGACAGATGCTCAACGTGAACGACGGCATCATGGAGCAGGAGTCGGCGACCAGCGACCCTGTCGTGTCGTACGTCCTTCTGGGCGACACGATCGAGGAGGGCGTCTTCTCGTGGATCAGCTTCGGCGTCGACACGACCATCAACAAGACGGTCAGCGCGGCGTCGTCGTGCTACGCCGAGGGCTGCGTTGCCAACGAGAACTCGGGCGGCCCCGGCGGCCCGCCTCCTAACGGTACTTTCCCCTCGGGCTTCCCTACGCCGCCAGTGAGGAAGTAGAGTGGTCGTGACGGACGAACTGATTCGGACTGCAGCTGCCTAAGCCCCACGCGCGTTCGTACGAGCTACTTCGGAGACGGCGGAAACGGGTTGAAAGGAAAAGGCCAGAGTTGCGTGATGGGAGAGATTGGTTCTGGCTGAGGACCGGGCGGGTAGTCAGGTGTAGATACAAGAATTTCGATATCGGTGCAGCAGCTTGGTCATCTCCACTAAAACTGAATCAGCAATCAAGTGATGAGCGCACGATGGAGGTGATGTCGTCGGAGGTGAGGCTGGCGGCTAAAACAGACGGCTAAAGCGGCGGCGAAACCGCGGGACGAGAGCAGCATCGTCATCCCATCCGCCATCCGCAACGCTCCCCTCGACACATCGGATGATCGACATGGCCAACAGCCACGGCGCCCAGCACGACGGCTGCTAACTTCGGGAAGCATTCAGGCAGAATGGCTAGCGCAGAAATCTCGCATTCCGAGCCGCATTGCAGCCCTTTCTGGCCGAATCGGAGGCGTTCGGCACTCAGCTACCGGAGATGAACCGACCCCGCAGCCACTACCTTGCTACTCCACACTCTCCAAAGCGGTGTACGTGATTCAATGTCGTACGTGCGGAGATGTCACCCTACATCCGAGAATGGAATCCATACTTAAGCCGCCGAGCGCGGCTCTTAATTCTGCTTGCTCACGCCTTTCTCCCCCTTCTGTCTTGCAGTCATGTCGTTGCGGACGAGCATTGCAGGTGTCGCAGCTTTGGCTGCTCAAGCTCTGGCTGTGGAGCTCACCACTTTCGGCTTCCCGGACTGCGCCAATGGCCCCCTGAAGGACAACCTAGTCTGTGACAGCTCTGCCTGTACGTGCATGCCCTGGCTCTCTTTGGATTCCAAACTCACCAAAACTTTTCCATGCAGCTCCCCGCGACAGAGCCGCAGCCCTCGTCAATGAGCTCACTCTCGAGGAGAAGTTCAACAACACCGGCAACACCAGCCCCGGCGTGTCCCGCCTCGGCATCCCTGCCTACCAATGGTGGAATGAAGGTCCGTGTCCATTTCCCCCTCACCAAGACCAATGAACTAAACTCTTCTCGTAGCTCTCCACGGAGTGGCCTTCACTCTGCCTGGCAAGCCCATGACCGACTCGGGAAACTTTTCCTACGCCACGTCTTTCCCGCAGCCTATTCTTATGGGCGCCGCGTTTGATGACCAGTTGATTTACGATGTAGCGAGCGTCATCAGTACCGAGGCAAGGGCCTTCAGCAACGGTGGACGCTCTGGTCTGGACTACTGGGTGAGTTTCTCTTCAAGCAGTCGAATGCAGTGTGATTTGTGAACGTGTTGGCCTGACAGTCTGCCTCCAGACTCCCAATATCAACCCCTACAAAGACCCGAGATGGGGCCGTGGACAAGGTAATTTTTCTCTCTTGCAGCTTGAGCCGCAGAAGTTACCCCTGCAGGTATCAGATCTGGCATGAAGGATATCTTGCATCCCGGGGCGTTGAAGGTACCTGATTGGCTGACCCCTGCAGAAACACCTGGCGAGGACCCCTTCCACCTTGCCAGCTATGTCCAACACCTCATCCACGGTCTTGAAGGCAACCAAGACGACCCATACAAGAAGATTGTGGCAACTTGCAAGCACTTTACCGGCTACGACCTGGAGAACTGTAAGTAAAACAACAAAGACAAGGAAGTCATTCGCTAATCTTTCGGCTTGCAGGGAATGGAAACTTCCGATACCAGTTCGACGCAAAGATCAGCATGCAGGATATGGTCGAGTACTACATGCCTCCCTTCCAGGCATGTGCCAGGGAGGCCAAGGTTGGAGCTTTCATGTGCTCGTACAACGCTGTCAACGGCGTGCCGACCTGCGCCGACCCCTGGCTCCTGCAAACGGTGCTGCGCGAACACTGGGGATGGGATCAGGAGGACCAGTGGGTTGTCAGTGACTGCGATGCCATTCAAAACGTCTACCTCCCGCACGAGTGGGGTGCCACTCGCGAGGAAGCGGTCGCGGACTCTCTCAAGGCCGGAACGGGTAAGATACCATGATCCCTGCGGACATTTCACCTCTGACTGTCTTGTAGATCTTAACTGCGGCACTTACTACCAGAGATACCTCCCTGGAGCGTATGAGCAAGGCTTGATCAACGACACTGACATCAACAGAGCCTTGACACGGTAAGATGGCAATTGAGAATCAAGTTGGTTGAAGTACACCAGCTAACAGATATTGAAGGACGTTCGCCTCCCTCGTCAAGCTCGGATACTTCGACGCCGCCGAAGACCAGCCTTACCGCCAGATCGGCTGGTCGGACGTCAACACGCAGCACGCTCAGGATCTAGCGCTCAAGGCCGCTCAGGAGGGCATCGTTCTCCTCAAGAACGACGGCCTGCTGCCCCTCTCCCTGGATGGCGTCTCGTCCATCGCGCTGATCGGCTCGTGGGCCAACGCCACCGAGCAGATGCAAGGCAACTACTACGGCATCCCGCCGTACCTGCACTCCCCCCTATACGCCGCCCAGCAGCTCGGCGTGACGGTCAACTACGCCGAAGGCGCAAGCCAGGGCAACCCCACGACAGACGACTGGGGCGCCGAGTATGAGGCAGCCGCGAAGTCGGACGTCATCATCGTCGTGGGCGGCATCGACAACGACGTCGAGAGCGAGGAGCTGGACCGGGTCGCCATCGCGTGGTCGGGCCCGCAGCTGGACATGATCACGCAGCTGGCGACGTACGGCAAGCCGGTCATCGTCGTGCAGATGGGCGCGGGCCAGCTCGACTCGACGCCGCTGGTGGCCAACGCCAACGTCTCGGCGCTGCTCTGGGCCGGCTACCCGGGCCAGGACGGCGGCGTCGCCCTGTTCGACGTCATCACCGGCGCCGTCGCGCCCGCCGGCCGCCTGCCCGTGACGCAGTACCCGGCGCGCTTCACGCGCGAGGTGCCCATGACCGACATGGCGCTGCGGCCCTCTGACACCAGCGCCGGCCGCACCTACAAGTGGTACAACGGCACCGCCGTCTTCCCCTTCGGCTTCGGCCTGCACTACACCAACTTCTCCGCCGAAGTCACCTCCGGCGGCCCCGACGCCAAGACCTTCGCCATCGCCGACCTCGTGTCCTCCTGCGGCACCAACACCACCGCTAAGCTCGACCTCTGCCCCTTCACCTCCCTCGCCGTCTCCGTCACCAACACCGGCGCCGTCGACAGCGACTACGTCGCCCTCGCCTTCCTGACCGGCTCCTTCGGCCCCCTCCCGCGGCCCAAGTCTTCTCTCGTCGCCTACGACCGCCTGCACGCCATCGCGGCGGGTAGTTCCCAAACGGCGGCCCTCAACCTCACGCTCGGCAGCCTCGCGCGCGTCGACGAGAACGGCGACAAGGTCTTGTATCCCGGTGATTACGCCGTCCTCATCGACGTCCCCGACCAGCCGCTCGCCAGCGTCAACTTCACGCTGACTGGCGACGACGCGGGCACCGTGATTGAGTCGTGGCCGCGGCTGCCGACCGAGGGGCGTGAGGCTGCGGGCGTCGAGAACGTGCCAAAGGATTATTATGAGGGTGGCTACGGTAGCGTGCAGCAGGATCAGGAGGTTTTGTGAGAGATGGGAGGGCTAGTGTTTCGATCAGACTCTGACCGAAGACGATGATATGGATGTAATGCTTAAATCGTAATGTCAAGAAGAAGCTCTACGTGCAGTCTTGTGGAGATATGGTTTGAAGTGAAAGTGACGTTAGTCTAAGCGTTGAATACGTTGGCTGGACACAGAAGCTGGAAACCGTTATTCTCTCTTCTCTGTTCCAGACAAAGGCAATCGTGAAGTTTGCTTTACCAAAAGAGCTTAATAATGGCGATCCGGGAGAAGTCCCCGCTCGGAGCCAAAATCACGCGCTGTATCCGCCTCCTCTTCAATACTCTCCTTTCTAAAGATGTGCTCTCGACTGTCCTCCGAATACGGCCCATAATGTATGCCGTATTGGCACGACCGCACGGAGCTCCCTGCAAATATGATTTGCGCTGCTTGTCATTTTGACATGAAAAAGAGTTTAGTGTACGAGCATCAGGCAGTTAACTTCGTAGCCAGTAGAGCCGCTTTTTGGACCCACACATGTAAAAGCCATGTAGTTCCGTGTGTCATGTAACGGTTAAGATGCTCAACTATATGAGATTACTGTCTCGAGTCTTCGGTGCTCATAATTTCTTACGCTAGCTGACGATGCTTTGTAGTAACGACGATATAATCTATTTTGTTCACTTGATTCAGCTTCAATGTAGGCTTAGAAATAGGATTGAGAATAATTCGACTGCCTTTCTTAGTGGTAAAGTATCGTCACATCTCCAGCGGGGGTGGTGGGTGGGTGCGACGTTCGTTGTTGGATCGTTTATTGCGGAGGTGGGGAGATGCAGCGGAGGGTGAAAGTAGTCGCGGGAGAGGACGGCACAGACAGGAATGAGGACAGCGAGCCGCTGGTGCGGCTCTACATGTCCATCAATTGTCGCAAAACCGTAGTGATCTAGATTAAGTGCCTGCAGACCGTGGGCGTTGCCATGCTCTTCCTTCTCGGCTTCTACATCCTCTCCCTGCCGAGCTTCGCCGACGTCTTCAGCAGCCACAGGACCTATTCCAAATACCTGTTCACGTATCTTTCATCGCATCGCTGGATTGTCGTCAACAGACTGGACCGCGCGTAAGCCTGATAGTGGTTTCTTACTAATCTTCCGATAGCCACCGTTACATACTGAAGATCTAGGGCTTTTTAAAGAAGGTACGCAGGATTATCAATAGAGTATCTTCGGGAAGCGTATAATACATATACTGCCAGATTACTAAATACTAGTAAATGGCAAATGTAGTGGTAATAAGTGGTAGACGGAAGTGGTGGGTATTATGGAACTCACGGGTGGGTTATAATTTCCTCTAATCCATTACCGCTTGACTCTGCATCTGTTTAGGATACGTTGCTGGAAAGAGGGCTACTGTTCTTTTATTCCCCTTATATTAGACAAGGCAGACTTTGAGCTAGTCTTGCTTCTTCGGTATTGCTGAACATGAATTTTGTTACTAAAGGTGTCAAAAGCCTTAGGAGCACTTTGTAATGACGCTTCGAACTCTAGGATGCATTCAGGGGCCCGCTTCAATATTGTCACTGGAGGGATGTGTCTTGTAGAATCTTACGCTCACAACTTCAATCCCGCCGAAGCGCTGTCCTGAGTGTTTGATTGATGGCATTGTGCAGATACTTCTGTTAGGCGTTTGAATTCGATTAGCCTTGCGTGTCATTTTCGTGCGTCTGCAGACATCTCGGTGCTACTCTCAGTTCTCGCAGGCGTCTTACAAATCAATGTCCAAAATTAGTCTTTCTGAGTTCCAACATCTTCTCTACCTGTGTTAGATAGAATGTGCCTCTGACTCCGATTGCTCTTCAGTAGTGTGAGACATAATCTATTAAACTTTGACACTGATAAGACAGTGGCCAATCGTTACCGGAGCTCGGGATGTTCATCGTCCAAGCCGCGTATGCACGTTCGAGAAAGCGGGTCTGACAGCGCTTGTCAGCAGCGATCATGGGTTGCCAAGTTCATGCATGATTAGTAGGAGACTTAGCCGGTAACGTCTGGAATAATTTACTGTAGGTAAATGTTTTGAAGGAAAGAACGCGGAAATCAGTGCTATCTATACACGTATGTAAAGCGTTAGTGTTGGAATCTCAAGTTTTGTATCAAAGTATATTGCACGTTACAGACGCACAGGCCATGGAGACATGTATATAAGCGCCCCCTGCGGATTGAAATGGCTGTTGCTTCACTGCTGCCCTGGTGATCCACAGCTTTTGAACTCCGTCACTCCTTGTGTCTGCAGCCCCTCAACAGCCTTCAGCCCCGGGGTGGTGAACAGCCTGGGATGCATGTGCAATGTCTCACAGCACAATCGCTACAATGCTGTCAGCGAGACCTTCTTATCCTCTAACAACGAGTAGGCAAGCCGAAAACCAGCGAACCGACCGGTCGAACCAACCATCCAGCCGAACAGCCAGTCCGCCTGACGATAGTCGACTCATCAACCGAATCGATCGACTAGTTTCGATCGTTTCGCAAAATCGATTCCGAACACTTCAAGCCTTCGGGTCGGTTGGGGCGCCAGTGGAGTCTGCGTAGGACTGGTGGTTATATTCTAGGGAGGCTGCCTCACTACACTGGCAAGGGCAGGGCGATAAAGTCAGTGACCTGTATCAGGGACTGCAGCACTACACAAGGCGGTCATCAGGGTCTCCATAGCCGTCCCTCTGGGTGAATGTATAGGCAGAATAGTCGGTTAGCAGCTAGGAGGAGCTTTCGTGCTAAACGTCTAAGCTGCTGTGGTCTCACTCCCTAGGCGACAAAGCGGCGGCGCCCCACGACAGCAATGAGGGACGCCGCCACCAACACGTCAAGTCGTGGATGGGGCAAAAAAAAGAAATTTGGTCTCCACGCGTGCTTTCAGCTGTGAGAGTGGCGTGTTGGGAGGATCCCCAAGTCACCGATCCACAGAATCATGATAGTACAAGCGGTCCCCCCCCCTTAGCGCCGTATTATTCTGTTGAAAAAAAATGTCGTGCCCCTTCCGTCATCGTTGTCCCCGAATGATCCACAGTCTAAGAAACGTACCCACAAAGCTGGTGTAAAGTTCCCACAAGCCGGGACGCCCGCGGCTGGTCATGGTGCGCCCCAGCCGGCCGGGTGTAGTCGGGAAACGTTCCGAACGGCCCTTTTCACCGCTTCTTTGGACTTTTCTTCCGTCTTTTTTTTTTCTTCACTTGTGCCCCTTCGTTTCTAGTATTCATCAGCGCCGACCGCGTGGCCGCCGTAAAATGCGCGTCAAAGTGCCCCGCGACGCATGCGCGCACGGTGCAGCCGGCGTCATAGATTTTAGCTTTCTCTCTCTTACCGAGAAGGAGGAGGGAAGAAAAAAACAAAAAAGAAACGGGAAACAGCCCACTTGTTTCGGGGAAAAGGCGATCCTTGAGACAATCGGCTTTGGACACGTTGACGGAAAGGAAACGAGTGAAAAGAAAGGAAAGAAAAGTTTCCGATTCGGGGTCATGCTCCTGATCGGACGTCACCAGGTGTAGCGATTCATTCCTGTGACTGGGTGCGTGTGACCACATCCTCATGCATGATTAGCGAATCAATCTCTTGCACATTCGCTAGTTGTCTTGGCTATAGAAGTCATTCGCCCGTTGTAAAATGGTGAGGGAAAAGTGTCCAATAAGCCATCGTCGAGCAGCAGAAGGATTATTGAAGCCTTTGGGGTCTTCATCTTTTTTTCTTCTAGAACTAACGGAGAATTACCTTAAAACTCCAAATACGACACGGCCGCCGCAGTTATAGTACCCGGATATTAATGTTTGATCTACGCGAAGAGCCAGGTTCAAAACAAGTTTGAGAGCCCGGGTCTCGCCGCAAGGATTGAGGGGATAGAATGGTTGGGAAGGACATCCTCTCCTAATGTAGTAGTTCGCGCCGGAGTCCCTTTCGCGAGCGCTTCAATGCATGACGGGACAATGGCAACACCATAGTGGACGAAATATTATGACTTCCAATGTTAACATAATCTATATGGCTAACTATTTACACATACCAAGGGAGAGGGGGGTTGCAAGACCCTCCCCAGCAGGAGTGGTTCCATACAAAGAATGCAAATGATTTCTGCCTACTGAAACGACGAAGCCTCCCTTCCATTCCATCTACCAGACCCCCTCGCGCTCTTTGAACACCAGAACATGGACCTTTAAAACGACTCCAGTGAAAAAAATACAAAGTGAAAACGCCCGGCGCACCGGCCTCCATCAGCAGTTTCCTGCGGACGTAAAACTCCATGCTATTCCCATTTTTGTGATTCCATCTTCTCGTCACTACTCCTCCTCCTCCTAGCATGCCCAAATTCTTTGCTCTGGCCCCTTTAATTCTGAGATGCACAGCACCTCGAAATGGCCGAGATCCCAGCTCCTCCTCGCTGCCTCCACCTCCAGTACCAAATGTTGAATTTCGTGCTCCGCGCTCTGCAGGATATCTACCGACGTGCTTCCATGTCGCTGAAAATGCAGCACAAACGATCTGAGGGAAACAGAAGCGCCGCCCAAACATGAGTCTAGGCAGTGCACATGATAGCGGTCCATAACAGTAGAGTAATCGTCTAGGTCGTGATGTAGTTTCCATCGAAAGGAGAGGAAGAGAGAGAAGGGGGATGCGCAGCTCCTCCAGCTTTCTCTTCCTTCCTTTCCCCCTCTTTCAAAAAGCACGGCCTAGCAGCATCAATCGTCACTTGCTCCATACGCGACTATGCGCCACGAGCGCCCAGTCAATGTCGCGCCAGAGCTTGTACTTTTCTTTGACGTCGTCCTCGAACAGGCTGTCCAGTACACGGCGCCACACCTCCTCACGCCCGCGGCTACGGCCTTCGCAATACTCGCGCTCCGGCGGGCTATATCCTGCTGTCTCCCAATCCAGGATGCCAGTGATGCGCAGTGTCTTGGGGTCGACCATGATGTTAACCGGCTGTAGGTCGCCGTGCGTGAAGACCTTCTCGTCCGAATCATTCTCAGCCTGGATACGTGTCACTAGAGGCTCGTCGGTTTCGCTGAGCTCGCCCGTCGTGCGGCTGTTGCGCAGCGCCTCAACCACACCCGAGTTGTATTCAGCGCGTGTGTTGAACGGACCATACGTCTTCTGCTCGCCTGGACTGGCCAGGCACAGGTGCTTGAAGACAATGTCCTCGCAGGGGCCGCCGGGCCCGCTGCCAGGCTCGATGGCCGGAGTCTGCGGCGGCGGCGGGGGAGAGGCATCGCCAGGATGCGGACTGTATGCGTCAGAGCCGGCGCTGCTGCTGCCGGTGCTGCCACGGTGGTGATGGTGCGGGTGATGGTGGTCACCATAGTTCGCAACGCTGCTGCCGCCACCTAAGCTGCCGTACCAATCGCCCTTGAGCTCGCGCCACTGCGCGATGAAGCCGCGCAACTGCTCGATGATGAAGGCACGTTTCTCAGGGTCCAGTCGTTCCCATATCTCGCTGAGAGGCCTGCCCTCAATCTTCTCCATGAGAATGAAACCTAGCTCGTCCTTCATGAAGCTCTGGTAGACTTCTGGCACCGGCACGTTGGGCAGCTTCGCCTTCACGAAGCGCATAGCCTCTGCCTCGGCCATTCGAACCGTTGGTCCTTTCTTCAGGATTGCGTTCGCCGACGGCAGGTAGAAGATTCGCGGACCCAGCTTCTCCGGGAATAGGTCGACCGCGTTCTCCGGTATCAGCGGCACATCCTCCGAAAGGAGGCGCCACGGCCGACGAGGCACCCGGCTTCTGTAAGTATGCAACGTCCGTTAGGTTCATGCTCGTGATAGGTATGGGTGTTGATGACGCAAGAAGTGGGGCTTGAAGGGTGGAGGGGCAGAGCGGGGGGCTCGGGTAAGGCAAGTGTGTGCGAATGTAGCGGTGGAAGCAGGAGACTGTCCCAGGGGCGCTACGCTCATCTATACTTGACTGCTGGGTCGTGTGGAAAGAGTTCAGTGGGCTATCGTAAGCATACCTTGGGGTCGGCGCTGGTGTAGTTGTGCCCATAGCGACGATTTCCTTGGCCAGCGTTGAAAGTAATGCGCGCGTCTACGTGGATGCTTGGTGGAGTCTGCGTTGACTGCTGTTGCTGCTGCTTCTACGTCGTCTGCTGCTGCTGCTGCTCTTGACCGCTATTCTCCCAGCTCTTCCTCAGCGACGAGGTCAGATCCTGCGCGGCGGAACCCGGCCGGCGGCGCGGCTTAGACTGATTCGGCTCTGGCTCGAGTCGAACCCAACGACCCGGGCTCTGCAGAGAGAAGAGGGGGGAGAAACGGTGACCGGCGTCTGACGGCTGTGGACAAGAGCACGGCGGAAAGGACAGCGGCGGTAGGTTCCCTCTTGGCCGTCAGGTAGCGCCGGGCTTTCCGGAGGACCGGCGGTGGACGACGGATGGCAGCAGTAGCCCTTCCTGGCAAAGAGTGGTTTGGTTGGGGGTGTAAGAGCGTGTGGGGGTTCGCAAGGCTAGAGGGAGGAAGGAGTCGAGCGGCGCGGCACGACGGGAAGCGGTTGGTCTCCTGCAGGGTCTTTTTCGCAGTTGCTCAGCTGGTCTCCTGATCCCTGTCAATCCCGGCCCTTTCAACTTATTTTTTTTCTGGCTGCGCCGGGCAGGAAGGAGGTCGTTATGGAAGCCGAGTTGCTGACGTCGGTGGCGCGGTTTGTAACCAGCAGTATCCTGGATGCTGCAGGTCAGGGGTGGGAGCGGGAGGGCTCTTTTGCGGTCAGGTCGAAAGAAGTGTCGGGCTGCAAAAAGACGAGACGAGGCGCCCACGCGGCGGAACAGGCTGCGTTGAGCCGTTCTGCCCCGCCGGCACGAGAGCAAAAGGCGCTCGGATGCGGCCATCCTTGCCCCATGCAGTAGGGATCTGTACCAGACTTCTATCCAGACTGCCGGGTACTGCTTGTGGAAAGCTAAAATCAACCTTGACATTCTTCGCAGACTGAGGCCGGTTCAGATGTCTGCGGGCCGGTGCGGCCTCCCATAGAACTCCGCCAGCGCCAGCAGATGCGTCTACCAAAGCAAAGAATTTATACAGCTGCCCCCGACGCGATTCACGGTCACCTGACGATCCGCCGAGACACTACACCGACTTCCTCCCCGCCTTTTTCTTACCCTTCGGGCCGGCCCCGGCTTCGCCGTTGGCCTGTTTTGCGTCCTCATTTCCCGTTTTGACAGGCGCCTTGCCTTCCTTTTTGCTCGCCTTGTCACCCTTCGAGCTCTTGCTCTTGCTCTCCTTCGCCTCCTTCCTCTCCTTCCTCTCCTTCGCTACCTCACTCGCCTCCGTCTTCTCATCTGCCTTCTTCTCACCCTCTTCCGATGCCTTCTCGCTGTCCTTCTTCGCCTTTTTGCCCAATACTGCCCTCGGGTCCTTGCCCTTCTTCCTCATCTGGTGCTTGATGCTCCTCTCGATGATCTTCTCATCTTCCTCATCATCCCAGCCACCAAAGTCATCTTCCGTTTCCTTCCCGCTCTCATCCGTCGTGATAGGGGTCTTATCCGCAACCAGAGTATCATTCTCCTTTTTGGGCTTGTAGGTCTTTCCAGCCTTTGTGCTGGCGTTGGTGGCGCTGACAGCGTTGGCGGGAGTCGGCCCAATCTTCTTGAACTTGGCAACGAAGAAACCGTCCACGTTGTAGGCGTGCGGGTAGTAGCGTCGCGTCTCCTTGAGGCTCGCGTGGAACTGGCGTCCCTGGAAGCTGGTGAAACCCTCCTTTCCGAAAGTAAGACCGGTTGAAACAAGCTTGACATTCGGCCGCTTCTCAAGCGCATACTGCACCACACGCTCGTTCTCGTCAACCGTGACGGAACAGGTCGAGTAGACGATGTAACCGCCAGTCTTTGAAGCGTGGTCGACGCTGTCAATGGCGTGCAGGAGAAGCTGCTTCTGCAGGTGGGGCAGACGCATGAAATCCTGTTCGGTCTTGTTCGTCTTGACGCTAGCATCCTTGGCAATGACACCAGTTCCCGAGCAAGGAGCATCGAGCAGGACACGGTCGAAGCCACCAATGACGCGCGGGAACTCCATGGCATCGTAGTGGCAGACAATGGTGTTCTTGACACCCAGACGGTGAATGTTACCGATCAGACCCTTCGCACGGTCCTTGTTGGCATCGTTCGCGAAGATACAACCGGTGTTCTTCATGAGTGCAGCCATGTGTGTCGTTTTACCACCAGGAGCAGAGGCCATATCAAGAATACGCTCATTCTCTTGAGGCGCGAGAGCCATAACGGGGAGGAAAGAGGATGCAGCTTGAAGAATGTAGTGTCCAGCGAGGTATTCGGGAGTGGCACCAATGGGAACGGACGACTCGAAGATTTGAAGACCGACCTTGGACCACTTGCCAACTGGTTCAAGCGTCACGCCACGGTTGATGAGAGACTGCGCAAGCTGGCGACGGTGGGTGCGGAGTGTGTTTGTCCTGATGACAACGGGACGAGGAGTCTCGTTAGCCTCGAAGAATGCGAAAGCTTCGCTCGGGGGGAAAAGAGTCCAGAGCTTTTCCGCCATGAAAGGCGAGTATCCGTAGTAGGCACAAATGTCCTTGAGCACCTGGGCCGTGTACTCTGCTCTCGACCTGCCAGGCTCGGCCAGGTTCTTGAAATCATTCAGCACGCGGATGGTGTCGGTGATGCGAGTGCGGAGAAGCTGAAGATCGGGCGCAAGACCCACACCTGCACCATCTTCATCGTCGCTATCAGCGTCGCCAAGGATCTTGGGACGGTCGCCCGCAATGTTGGTCTGCATCGCAGCCTCCTCCAGTTCAGCCTGCGCCTCCGCCTCCTCTTGCGCCCTCTGCATATCGAGCCTCCGCGACAAGCCTTCGATATTGGCGGCCGTCAGTCGCTCCGCAGCATCCTCCTCATCATCTTCATCCTCCGACCACATGGCTTGCTTGCCAGGCATATCGTCGTCCGAGTCGACAACATCGTCTTCGTCCTCGTCCAAGAAATCGTCGCCGGAAGGCAACTCGTCGGAGTCAAGCTCGTCCAGTCCGGTTATATCCTCGTCATCGTCCTCCCACATTTCCTCGTCCTCATCTTCAGACTCCGGCACAGGCGCCTTCTTGGATTTTTTGCTCACGCCGTTGGCCTTGGACTTCTCCTTCGCAGCGGAGGCGGCCTTGCCATTGGTCTTGGGCTTGACATCCTCCTTGACCTTCTTCGCGGGTTTTACTGAGACGCCCTCGCCAGAGGTTCTGCGCTTCTTCGGCTTGCCGTTTTGTTGCACGGCGGGCTGGGGCTCGGGCGCGTCCTTGCGCTTGCGGGTGACGAGAGATTCATCTAGCGGGGCGGGCATGCCCTGCTTCTTCATGCGACGGCTGGGACCCATGTTTGCGGTGGGAAAAAGGTGAAGGGGGGAGAAATTTGTGAAAATCCCGGCAAAAAGACAAGCAGCAAAGCTTCGGCGCAGGCCTCAGATCGCAAAAAATCCGGGACCCAGTCCGTGCGTTGTGGCAGAATTCCCCACCGCCTTGATCGCTGAGGTCCCGCCAAGTCTAGCATCATCACCCAATTGCGCCAACATTAAGCTCCTCCCCCGCTCACGCGCTTTGCTCCTTCAACCGCCTGCCGCTGCCATTCTACAGCACATAAAGTTTCTGTCACCATGACGGAACTCGCATTCGCAAAGCAGTTCCTCACAGCGCTCGAGGCGCGCCCCGCCCGCCTCTCCAGCGACCATGTCGTGGACCCCAAGAGCTACCCAGCACAGCCGGCCGTACGTCCTCTCCCCCCCGGAAATGTTACGCCCTATCAAACATGAAGACACCTACTGCTCGAATTGCTCGCTGCCATATACTGACTTTCCCCGCCCAGTTCATCCTCCCGCGCATGCCTCAACCGAAGCGCAAACCCACCACCCGCAGCAGCAGCACCACCGAACCCACCTCAACGACCGCAGACGCAACTTCTGCCCCCACCGCCGCCGCCGAAGGGCCCCTCGCAACCGTCACCCTAAAGCCCACGCGCGCCACTCTCCCCACCTACACGCTCCCCGCGCCCGTCTCCATCGCCACGACCTCGATCCACGACCTCAAAGCCGCCTACGCCGCGGGCTCGGGCGCGTCGGACCTGCGCACCGACAAGATCAAGGTCCTGCACGCCAAGAAGCCCGTCAACGACACCAAGACGATCAAGGACGTGCTCGGCGCAGCGGCGGTCGATGCGGCGGCGGCGTCGTCGTCCCCGCTCGCCGTCGAGTTCAGCATCATGGTGCTCGGTGGAGGCGGGACGCCCTCCGCAGGCACGCCGGCCATCTCGACGCCTGAACGCGTCGCCAGCCCGCCGGTCGCCGTCCCTCCCGCTGCAGCTGCACCACCACCGCCGCAGCCTTCGCAGCCGGAAATCGAGATGGGCGAGGCGCCCGTGGCCGCGGGTCCGGAGGAGGCGGCCGGAATACTGCAGACGGATGAGTTCTGGGCGGACTTGAAGGGCTTCCTGGTGCAGAGATTGAAGGATGAAGGGGAAGGGGAGAGGTTGGCGGGCGTGTTCAAGGAAGCCTGGCAGCAGAAGGGTGGCAGCGCATAGTTTCCATTTCCATTTCCTTTCCTTTTTTAGTATCAGTCGCCTGAGAGAAGAGACACGACGAGATTCTCTTCTGGTCTGCGTTCGAGCGTTTCGATGAGAGAAGAAAAAAAGTTGGGTGTGTAATGCGATAGTGAGCGCTTGATACCGTTGGCGCAGCCCTCTAAGACTCCTCGGGACGAATACTAGATTCATGGAGACCTTCAAGACGGATACGAGCAGTACAGGCAGGGAGCACGTGCATACATATCAATGAAAACGAGTATTGCCAGAGTAAAGCATTTTCCTTCTATCATCCCAAACTTGTGCTATCAGGCAGGCAGGAGCCGCGCGGCAGCAGCAGCATTATTGCAAAGAACATCAACACGCCGCCCTTCCCCGCGACCATCTTCCACGACTGAGGGTATTCAACTGTTCCACACCGCCCAGCCGCCTCCACTAGCATGCCTCGTGAATGCTTCCAGAAACAAACAAGTGTTTGCGCTCATTTTGCTATCAAGAAAAAGAGTGCCTGTCTTGGTGACAGAACAGGCCATTTTTGCCTTTTTCCCCGCGAGCTTAGAAGCGGCCCTTGGAAACCTTCTCAATGACGGTCGCGAACTCGATGTCAGCATCGTCGTTGGCCTGGATGTCGAGAGCGATGCCGGTAAGGGCGCGCTTGATGGCGTCCTTGGAGGAAGAGTAAACCATCTTGGGCTGTACGCGATGTCAGTACCTGGATGCGCAAGAGTGAAATGATCATCCAAAGATTATGCTTACCCAGGGAGCAAGGTCATCAGGGATCCAGGAGAGGAAGGTGATCTTGTTCCTGTTTTGGCTCGTCAGCATCGTTGGCGTTCGGAGGGACGAGGGAGAAAATCAGCAAAAACGTACCTCAGACCCTCGCCGTAAGAGCCGGCAGCCGCGTCATACATGACATCGTAGACGGCGTACCGTGCACCCCTGCCCTCCTTGCCTGCCTTGTTCTTGGTCTTGGAGTTGAGCAGGAACTCGCGGAACCTGTTCCACTGCTCCTCTTCGCTCTCCTCAGACTTCTTCTCGGAGTGCTCGACGACAATCTCCTTGCCGTTGTCGGCGATCTGGTAGACGATCCACTTGAGCTCCTTGCCCAGCTTAAGGTCGTTGAAGATGCTGACGCAGTCCGGGGAGACCGAGACACTAAAAGCACGCGAGCGCAAGTTAGCAGCGAAGCGAAAAAGCGGTGGACGGCGTCATCGAGCGGAAGCGCTATCAATGATCGCGGCATGAGCAGTGGCGAGGGCGCGTCTGCTTTCGGCATCGTCGCGTGCGCGGGGCCGGGGCTGCGTAGATAGCGAGCGGCGACCGGGGCGCGCGAGCGAGGCGTTGAGGGGGAGGGGTAGGGGCAGGAATCACGAACCCGGAGGAAGCCTGCAGCGCGCGGACAAATTAGCATCTAACAACGACGAGGAAACCGCCGAGGACACTTACCATTGCGACTGTTATGTGAGGTGGTGAAGTTGGAGACGGAAGACTGTCAACAGAAGGAAACTTGTCAGCACCGTCGTCAGCGCATGTAGGCAGCGGGCGGGCGGGCAGCCAGGCGGTGGCGTCATGCGCAGGAGGGCGTCGAGCAGGAGGATGGGCGACTCACAGCGAGGAATGGAGCGTGCGAAGGCGCTTTGGGGAGTGCGGCGGAGGGGAATGGGTTGTGCGGGTGTGGATGCAAGAAGGTGTTGCGGACTGGAAGGAAGTTGTTCGGTAGAGGGGCAGAGAGCGGCCAGCTAGTGGGGACTGGAGATTGAGCCACTTTGACAGCCCTGTGCCGCCCAAGCACCCACCGCTGGTCTGCCATGGACGAGATCGCACCGTAAACAATGCTTGCCGCGTCCGCTGCTGCCGTTGCCCAGCATTCCCTCCAGGCTACAATGCATTGTTGCCGCCTAACGCCCTCTGAGCGCTGTTGTCCTGGAAATGCGACCGTGGCTCAGGCATCAAGGCTACGCTTCCATGGAACAGGAGCCGCCGCTTCCTCCCGCTGGCCGCGGCATCAATGCGCCACGGGTGCTCGACTCGACTGCCCCTCAATATTCATCTCCTGAGGCGATCCCGTCGGCGACCGGCTGCCCCCTCCTGAGCAGCGCCAATCACCAGGGTCTTCGGCTTTCAATAGCCTCTCGCTCGTCTGGTCCCGCGCGGCCTGCCGCCTGCGAGCCCCACGTTCTGCAGATGACATCACCCAGCTGCCCGATGCATCCCGAATCATCCCACCTGACAACAAAGTCGATGGCGCGGGGTCCTCAGAGCCTTTCATATCAACACCGCTTCGCATAGGAGAAACAATGGCCGTTTCCTGACTCTGAGGCGCACCGTGCCTAGAGCACACACACGCCGCTGCCTGCATCTTAATATAGGCAAGTCGATTGCACGCATGGAAGACGCCGTTCTCTCAAAGCGGCAGTTGCTACTATTAGTTGATTATATTGCTAATCACCACGTTCATGCGTCGCTGATTTACATTGTCACTCAACTTCATTGTTCTTTTTTGGTCGTTCGTCGCTTGGTAGATACAATATCATACAAATAAAAACTCCTCGCTCCGCCATGCCCAGTTGTAGCCAGAAACAATGAGTTTTATAAGAGCGGAGATGAGGTGCTAATAACTAACACAGGTTTTGAAAAGGTAGAGGTAGTAGACAGCGGGTATACAGGGTGACGGAGGAATGGAGAAACGCTTTTTCTGATCTTTTTTGTTTTAAGTTTTCTTTAGAGCGGGGCAGCAGTTTAGAACATGCCGCCGCCCATGCCGCCCATACCACCCATGCCACCCATGGGAGGAGCAGGGGCCTTCTCCTCAGGAGCCTCGACGATGGCGACCTCAGTGGTGCCAAGCAGCGAAGCAACACCGCTGGCGTCAACAAGAGCGGTCCTGGTGACCTTGAAGGGGTCGAGGATACCGGCCTGAATCATGTCGACGTACTCGCCCTTGGCGCTGTCGTAACCCTTGGTGAAGTCCTTGCCGAACTCGTCCATGAGCTTGCCAACAACGACGCTGCCCTCAGCACCAGCGTTCTCGACGATGGAGCGGGTAGGCTTGGTGATGGCGTTCTTGACAATCGAGATACCGAGCTGCTGGTCGAAGTTGGCGAAGGGGACGTTGTTCAGGGCGTTGGAGGCGGCCTTCAGGAGGGCGGTACCACCACCGGGGAGGATACCCTCCTCAACGGCGGCGCGGGTGGCGTTCAGAGCATCGACAATGCGGTCCTTCTTCTCGCCAACCTCGACCTCGGAGGCGCCGCCGACCTTGATGACGGCAACACCGCCAGAAAGCTTGGCAAGACGCTCCTGGAGCTTCTCCTTCTCGTAGTCGGAGGTGGTGGGGTCGTTCATGACGCCACGGATCTGCTCGCAACGCTGAGTAACGGCGTCCTTGGTGCCCTCACCGTTGAGGATGACAGTGTCCTCCTTGGTGATGGTGATGGAGCCGGTGGAACCGAGCTGGTCGGGGGTGAGGCGGTCGAGCTTGAGGTCAAGCTCGTCGGTGAAGACGGTACCGTTGGTGAGAACACCGAGATCGCCAAGGATGGACTTGCGGTTGTCACCGAAGCCGGGGGCCTTGACGGCGGCAACCTGGAGCTGGCCGCGGAGCTTGTTCAGAATGCAGACAGCCAGAGCCTCGCCGTCAATGTCCTCAGCAATGATGACAAGGGGACGGCGGAGCTGCTGAGAGGCCTCAAGAGCGGGGACGATGTCCTGAACGGCAGAGATCTTCTTCTCAGAAAGGAGGATGAGGGGCTTCTCAAACTCGACCTTCTGCTGCTTGGGGTCGGTGATGAAGTAGGGCGAGATGTAACCACGGTCAAACTTCATACCCTCGGTGATCTCGAGCTCGTCCTCGATGGTCTTGCCCTCCTTGACGGTGATGACACCCTCCTTGCCGACCTTCTCCATGGCGTTGGAGAGAAGCTGACCAATGTGGGTATCGCCGTTGGCGGAGATGGTGGCAACCTGGGAAATCTCCTCGCTGGTGGTGACATCCCTCTTGTTGGCGCGCAGGTATTCGACAACGGACTCGACAGCAGCCTGGATACCCCTCCTCAGGTCCATGGGGTTGCAGCCAGCGGCGACGTTCTTGACGGTCTCGGAGAAGATGGCGCGGGCCAGGACGGTGGCGGTGGTGGTACCGTCACCAGCAACCTCGTTGGTCTTCGAAGCAACATCCTGGATGAGGCGAGCGCCGAGGTTCTCGAACTTGTCCTTCAGCACAATCGACTTGGCGACAGTCACACCGTCTGCATCCTGTCAGCAACGTCCGGATGTATCCGCTATCCATCAAAAATCCTTACCCTTGGTGATCTTGGGCGAGCCGTAGCTCTGGTCGATAAGGACATTGCGGCCCTTGGGACCGAGAGTGGTGGAGACGGCCTTGGCGAGGGTCTCGACACCGTTGAGCAGAGCAGCGCGGCCCTCAACGCCGAACTTGAGCTCCTGTTGTTCGCAGTGACGTTAGCACGCTGCGGCGGAAGCGGCGGCGGCATTGGGAAGGCGGAAAGGCCATGGCGCAGGCCAATGGATTCGTACCTTGTGGGCGAAGCGCTGCTGGGTAAGGTTGAAGCTCCGCGAGCTCAGGGTAGAGGCGGCCGAGGCGCGCGCCCTCGAAGCAAGCATGCGCTGCATTGTGGATAGCGGAGGAGATGATGTGGCGGCGGAACGGGATAAGAGGACACACAACGACACCCAAGCCTGGAGCTCCTAGGACGCCGACCTAAATACGAGAGGTGCAAGGCGAAAAAGAGATGGCGACGGAGAGGAAGCGCGGTGTTGATGAATGAAAATCTTCAGAAGCAGCTAGAAACATGAGAAGCAGAACTTCAGGCCGATGGTCCGTGCGTCACGATCCGCGCTAGGCTCCGAGGCCTGCCATTGCAATTGCCATTGCCATCCGCCCGGCAGCAGTCATTGCGCCCCGCCACACTCATGGACGGAAATTCCAATGCGAAAGCAGATGTCTCCCTGTCTACCAAGCCAGCAGGCACGTTTTGGAAGCCGCAAACCTCGTCGTCGGCGTTCTGTCGATCACGCCGAGCGCCCGCTGCAGCTGTCGTACTTAGACTCTCGCGGCGCTTACCTCGGCCTTAACTCGCCTCTCCACACTCTGACTTGCCGATGGATCTCGCCCAATGGAAGCATGCAGAATTCTCTGGATCATCTTGCAAAGCTCTCATCGCGTCCCTGACTCAGCTTCTCCAGTCCCGTCCCCATCTTCCACCGCTTCCCGTGTCAGGCCTCTCCCTCCACAATTGGCTGCTGGGGATCTTTCAATGTCCGCGAAAGATACTGCATTTTTCCTACATGGGCAGTTGAAGCGATTATCCGGACGCGGATATAGGTAGTCAAGACTACACACAAGCGTCTATATATCGACTTCAGCTATTCATGCAAGTCATGCTTTATCTACGACGATATCTTTCGCCGACCCCTGTGCCTCCACAAGAACTGATCACATGCAAGTCATTCTAAGTTTGGTGCCGAAGCTTTTTATCATTCTTTAGTCTATACTAACAACATCAACCGCAATCCCAAGGACTCAACATAGCCAGCTTGTTTATTGTTCCAACCCACGCGTGTCCAGCAGGGTGCCAACCTTCCTGTTGTTGACAGAGATATGACCTATCCCTTACTGTTGCAACGAAGCGTGACGTGGAATGCCGACGGATATGAGACCCTTGAGTAAAAAAGAAGACAAAGGTGACGAAAAGGAAAAGAAGCCAAATCTCCGTATTCCTGCTAGCCTGCCGAAACAGCTCTATCAGTACTGACGAGATGTGGGTCAATTAGTATGGAGGAAACAAAAGCCCAAGAAATACGGCCCTCTTGTCAAGATCCTGCAATAAAGGTTCCGATCTGGATCATGCGGAAGGTCCAGGGAAGAGATGGACTTCTGATAAAAGACCTGGACAGCCAGTGGACCCAGGTTGTAACGGCTTCCTTACCCTGATGGAATAATCAAGAAAAAGAAGTTTCAGTTGGAAAAGAAGAAAAAGCTGGTAGAGCCAATCTACCAGGGCAGGTGTTGCATGAAAATAAGCAAGAAGTTATGTTGTAAAGAAAAGAATCTTAGGTTGTGGCTCTGGGGACGACTCTCAACACTCGGTGTCCTCCTGGATATCGTTGTCGCCAACCGGGCGCGGCTGCGCCGGCGTGATGTGAGATCCCTGGACATTGCTGCCAAATGAGTCCTGCGTGGAGCGGCCAAAGGAATCCGTGGCAGTATTCTGCGAACCAAACTGCACCATCTGCTCATCATTTTCGACATCCGGCTCTTCGCTCAAGCGATCCAAGTTCTGGAACGGCCTACGACCACCGCCAGGGCTGATGTAGTCACCACCAGTAGTAAGATTCCACAACGATTCATGAATGCCGGACGAGTTGCCAGCATAGTCAACAGAGCCCTCAAGGCTAGTGTTGTGAGTAGAAGCCCGGGAGCCGGTGTCTCGAAGGCTCAAGTTACGCATGGAGATCCCGGAGCTCATGTGGGAGTCAGCAGACTGTGGTGCGGACATCTGGCGCTTGATCCTGGCGCTCTGGGTGCCAGGCTGCGCCTGCTGGTTCAGGCCGGTCTGCCAAGGAGGCGGCATCTGCTGCTGAGCCAGCTGGGCCATCTGAGCCATCTGCAGTTGGGCCATCTGCGCTTGAGCCATTTGCTGCTCAGTCATTTGCATCTGGAAAGAGTCGCTGGAAACAAGGCCATGCTGCATGGCGTACGGGTTCATCATGTTTTGCATCGCCGCTGGAGGGATGAATGGCATGGACGCGCTATTCATCTGCATAGGTCCGTAGCCATATGGCGTCGACACCATTCCACCTCCTGCCATTCCTCCAAAGGAAGGCTGGCCAAGAGATGCGCGAGATCCTTGGTGAAAGTGGTTGGGCATGTTCTCACCTGGCGTGGTGGAGAATGTGGTGGTCGGGTCACTCTCCGGGATCTGGCTGAGCGACGGCCTACGCGAAATTGACTTGCGCACGCCATGGGCCTGACGACGCTTCGGGGTGGGCGTAGAAGGAGGAAGGCCTACATCATCTCCCGATCTCTTTCTGGTATGCTTGTGGCTACGAGTGCGGAGGTCACTGTTGCTCCGACTGCGCGGAGCAGGAGGACACTCCTTTGGAGTTCGCAGAATAGAGGGTGGAGTGACCGGCTCCGTGTACGACAGAGGTTGAGAGACCGGCGCCTGTTGGGAGGGCGGCGTGTGCGGGGCCTGCTTCTTCTGGCGTTGCGCTGCCAAGGAACCTGACCGACCGTGGTTGGCGAGAGAAGAGCGGTTGCGGGCTGGTGTCGGGCGGGTAGCCGGAGTATTTGTCTCCGTGTCGGGGACCGGGCTCGCCTCAGCTACATCTAAGTTGGTATGGAGGCCGTCGGTGCCTCCCTGTAGGCGTCGAACCGCAGGGGAAGGACGTTCGTGAATGTCCTTGGTTTGGCCAGTGACGAACTGAAAAGTAACAGAGGACAAAGAATCAGCAGTAACGTCTTCGATCCATTCTGCGGTTCGAAGTTCGGGATTGATGGTGTCTTCGTCCAAAGCAGATGTGTCACACTCGGGGGTCAGCAGGTTTGGACCGGAAGACGAGTCTTCGTGAGTCGGCAAACCATGCTGTCCCCGGGTGGCAATCGAGCCAATGGACTTGCGACCACGTACACGAGACTGGAAAAGAAAGCGCCGTTAGGCATGCCAAAGGATCTTGGGATGTTTGACTTACAGTAGGTGGTGTCTCCTCATCACCACCGTCGTAATCGTTCGAGGCATTCTTCAGACCGGCATTGGGAGGCCTTCCTGCGTTCTTTGCCTCCCGCACCTCTCGGGCTCCGTCCAGGATGCGCTTCAATTCAGCCTCGCAGTCCTGACGGGACTTCTCCTTGCCAGGACGTACCGGGGGTACAGGCAGGCCCTCCTTAAGTCTCTTAGCACGCAGCTTCGACATAGCCTGCTTGAAAGCCTCGCCAGTGGCACCTGGATGGACAATTGCGGCGGCTTCTTCCCAGGGAATATCGATACCCTTGACTTCGAGCGCCCAGGTCATGGCAAGAAGGGTATGGGCGTAAGTGTCATCTACGAGCGGTCAGGCTTGCATATAGTAGAGGGAGCCTCGCGTCTGACTTACCACTCCACCTAATCAGCTCACGCTTAGCAGCACGGTTCTTAGTAACGTAGGGCAAGCACCGGAGTGCACGATCGCCCTTAGCACGCGGCTGACCGAGTGACTGCTTGCGCTCGACATCGCGGTGAGCCTTCTTCAATGCACGTGGAAGCTGTTCCGAAGTCTGGTTCGTCTTCCGGAGGGTCGATTGGCCCTTCCGACGAGGCTTAGCCTTTGACGTAGCAAGTTGAGAAGACTTTGAATTGATCGGGCTCTTCTTTGGCAGGGCCGGTTTCGCAATGCGGCGCTTGACTTTTGGTCCTTCCTCGTAGTCGCTGTCGCCAGCAGCGTCGAGCTCGAAATCTCCATCTATGTCGTCGTCGTTATATTCGAAGCTCTCAGCGTTGGAGAAATCATCGTCTGCGTCGATGTCGTTATCCTCCATGCTGTGGTCCTCTGAGTTGGACTCTGCATCGTTCATATCGACTTCCGGGTTCGAGTATGAAAGAGCGTTTCCGAAATCTAAATCATCTCCAGACTGATCGGCCATCTCCATGTCTACAGCGCCATTCTCATGGTTGACAGCATTGTCGGTCATAACCGACTCTTGTGTGCCGTTCCCCACAGCCAATTCGTGGCGTTGGGCTGCAGCTACAAGTTAGTTCCTGGGAGGATCAGGGTGCTCAGACGCTTTGGAATATGTGGGTGAATGCGTACCTGTTTGCTTGACACGGCCCATCCTGTCCTCAGATGAGGCTAAGCTAGGCGTGAGAGAGCAGGCAAGAGTCTTGTATAAGATATCCTCTCGTTATGCCTCCACCCAAAAGTAGAGAGTCCAAGATCGGTCAAGAGTACAGCTGATCTTTGCCGAGGAACCCAGACAAACAAGTGGTCGAAGATTGCGTCGCGTCCGCGGTCGGACGTCGGCTTGAGTCTGCAAAGCGATATTGTCAGCTTCTGAAGGCGACAATGAGACTGATATTGCGCAGGGGCTTAGATCGTTGTAAGCGGCATCAATACGGTCAGAGGTGATGGGAATTGTGCTCGAGGCTACTACTAGCAAGTGCGCGCGAGCAAGTGTTGCTCGAAGCTCTGTCGGAATGCGACCGTACGCAAGCCGAGTTGCGGAGGAGACATCAATGGGTGTAGGTAAAGTGAGGCGGTAAGAAAAAATGCGCACATGCAGAGTGAGGCGGTGGTGGGTGCGGCAGCGAGCGCGGTCGCGGTCGCGCTCGAGCTGCTGCTGTTGTCCTCGATCGCGGCGCGGTGTTTGACAGAGGAAGACGAAAAGGAGCTCTGCTTACTTACCCTGAAGTGAAGTGCGCCTCGCCGCAGTATGCGCTGCTTGCCGGAAGACTGCGACGCGCAAGAGTGTGATGTGAGGGTGGTGGAGGTCGGGGTGTGGAGTGTTGGTGAAGCGCGAGGAGTAATAGATGGCGGACGCGACCAGCGAGCAGAGCGCGCACACGCGCACACGCGCATGCAATATCAGCCAGCACCATTCTGGATACAGACAGGTCGGCCTTACCATTTCGGTATGCGCGGCAGCTCTGAAGGAAAACTCAGGTACCCGCCGACTTAGGTATGGCTCAGAAGAATGCGGCAAACCCGACACGCGGCAATGCCTATGACCGTAAGCTGACCGGATTCACAGACAGGATCAATCCCACAGAGCGCAATAGCCACAGGGTCTGCGCTGCCTGGCGCATGATGCCCGCATTGTTGTGAGTATCGGCGGACCAACACAGTTCGTCATGCTCGCCCACTTTCTCCGCTGCTCAGCAGAACTACAACTGCGCCAGAAAAGCTACGTCATTCTATTTCTTTTATGACAGTCATGAGGTTCAGTGTGCCATACATGTGCGGCAATCCCACGTGCCTTTATGGTCATCCGCCTCTAGGTTCGGCAAACATTGCGCACAGTGTTTCGCATCCTTTCATGTATAGCCATTGTTTTTGCCATTTATGCACCGTCTAGAACATAACTAATTATCCGCATAACAATCGGGCGTAGGATCTAGCATTGATGCTTCGCTTCTTCCACGTCAGTCGCGGTGCGTTTTGGCCTCGTGTCCTGCAGCTATGATACCTCAACGTCCAAGCTTAAAGTAGATAGAGCTATACTATACGCCGATTGCTCACGTATTAATCGAGCATGTATCATGAAAATCTTCGATGCGAATGGTTGAGGATGGAAGTGTCGTTGGTAAGAGCGGCTGGGGAAAAACATTCGCCGGCGACAAATCCGCTTAGGTAGGTTCTCCCGGCATTCTTACATCCCTCTTTCTAGTATCTGCTCTCTTGCTCACTTCCCCTCGTTTACAAGCGAGTATGGACTGACCTCACATCTCTTTGTTGAAGTGATTGCCCTACCCCTTGTTTCTTCGCCATTGTGGAAGGTTCCACACCTTCGCTCAAAGATTCAAAATTCGTTACATATTCGTGTTCTTCTTCGTTCTAATACATGTGATCTACTGCTCCACTACAGGACAACGGTGCACTTACATTCTAAAAAGCAGGTGCAAGAGTGGCGCTCGATATCTCTCATGCTGCAGAGAGGCGCCGGAATAATTGAAATGGTCAGACTCTTCCAATAACTGGAAAGAAAGAGCATCACAGGATGGTAGGCTGCAGTGTATGTGTGGTGCCATCAGCCCCGAGCAAACTACCGAAAATGCGGAGCGGAAGAAAAAGGCGCATTCCCCGCTTCAACGGCGGCGTCCATGTCCCAGTCGGCGCCGGTGATCCCGACGACTGAGGGCGCAACCGGTCCTTCTGTTTACGACTTCCTGCAAGGAACTATGTACGCGAATCATCTCAAATTCCGCGGTCGTGCGGAATCAAATCCGAGGGCGTTTACCAGATGGACGAGGTGTGAACAGCGCTAAAGCACGATCCTTGTTGTTGGCGGCATGGCTCCCACTTTGGTACACCGCTTGCTAGGAGTGCATGACTCGACTCCTAGTTTTTCGAGCAATAATGGGTGCCATGTCAAAACGCCGCTATTCTCCAAGGCTCGCTTCTGACTCGCTAGCTGTCTCAGACACCATGTCTCGCGCGGTTTACTGGGCTCTAATAAATGTACGAAGCCCGACGCGCCCCTTGGAGTCCATACTTACACGGGAGTTACAGGAAACCGAGCCCGGATCTGGAACATCCTCGGGTTTCGCCTCTCGCCTGATCAGTTACAGTAGTCTAACCAGTGTACTATACATATTTCATGCCGGCCTCGAGTCTCTCCATCTAGTATTCTACGAACAGCACTTTGTAGCACCATGAAAATGGAGGAAGCGGATATGGTCATTGTCGGCGCTGGTGAGCACCAACCATACGGCTTACCTCTCTCAACCTGACACATTGATCAGGCTTCGCCGGCCTTGCCATGGGCAGGACGTATCTAATGCTCAACCCGGAGGTAAACCTACTGATCTTAGATGCCGGAACCGCCATCGGTGGAGTATGGGCTCCAGACCGGCTCTACCCGTTCCTCCGCGCCGTCAGCCAGCTCGGGCATTTCGAGTATAGCGACTTCCCCATGACGGGCTACGGCGTCGCACCAGAGGAGCACATGAAAGGCGAGGTGATCCAGCAGTACCTGCACGACTACGCCGACACCTTCGACCTCACGCGGCGCACGCGCCTCAACAGTGTCGTGCAAGAGGCCGAAGACAAGGGCGCTTCGGGATGGCTCCTCACCGTCTCGACGAAAGATGGCAACGGCGATCCCCAGACCTACCATCTTCTCGCCTCCAAGCTCGTCGTGGCAACCGGCCTGACATCGACCCCCAAAATCCCCTCCTTCCCAGGCCAGTCGCACTTCGACGCCCCCGTCATCCACAGCCGACACTTCGGCCACTACTCACCCCAAATCCTCCGCCCGGGCTCGCGCGTCGCCGTCCACTCGGGCAACAAGTCGGCCTGCGACGTCGTCTACGCGGCGGCGGCGTCGGGGGCGTCCGAGGTGCACTGGATCCTGCGCTCGTCGGGCCACGGGCCGTGCCTGATGGCGCCGCCGCGCAACGCGCGCAACGTGCTGGGCGAGGAGCTGCTCACGACGCGCGCCAGCACCTGGCAGATGAGCCCGTGCATCTGGGGCCCCGCCGACGGCTTCGGCTGGGTGCGGGCGCTGATCAACCGGACGGCGCGCGGCCAGGCGTGGATGCGCGCCGCCGCCCGCAACGGCCAGGCCGCCATCGAGAAGGCCAACGGCTACGGCTCGCACCCGGAGCTGGCGAAGCTGCGGCCGTGGACCGAGGTCTTCTGGATCGGCACGGGGAGGGGCCTGCTCAACTACGGGAAGCCCGACGTCCTGGACTTCGTGCGGGAAGGGCGGATCAAGGTGCACATCGCGGACGTGGAAAGCCTGGCGGAAGGCCGGACTATCAAGCTGTCGAACGGCGAGGAGCTCGCCGGCATCGATTCCTTTGTGTGCTGCACCGGCTGGAAGCACGAGCCCAACCTCCGCTTCACCCGCGACGCTGGGCAGCGCGATATCGCCGCCGAACTGGGTCTACCGCACGCGTACGACCCTGCCGTGGACGAAGACAACCGCAAAGCCGCTCTCCTCGCCCGCGCCGACAACGAAATCCTGACCGCCCTGCCGCGTCTGCGCGACCAACCGCCGCCCGCGACGTGCCCGCCACAGTATCTGGCCGCTCAGAAAACCGCCCTCAAGCCACGGAGAACCGAGGACGACGACATCCTCAACCAGCCGACCCGCTCCCTGGCCCGAGCCTACACCCTCTACCGCTTCATGGTCCCGCCCTCGCGCTCCCTCCCGCACCGCCACAACCACCACCACCACCGCACCATCGCCTTCGTCGGCTACGCGCGCACCGCCTCGACTGCGCTGATGGCGCAGACGCAAGCCCTCTGGCTGTCCGCCTTCTTCATGGGCCGCAGCCTGCCTGCCCTGAACCAGAACGGCGGTGGACAAGAGCAAGAAGAAGAGGTCGAGTACGAAGCCATCCTCCATGCACGCCAGGGCCGGTGGCGGCACCCGCTCGGCTTCGGCGCCGTCGTGCCCGACTTCACATACGACGCGCTGCCGTACATCGACCTGCTGCTGCGCGAGCTGGGATTGCCGCGCTGGCGGAAGCGGTGGAGTCCTCCCTCTTGGCTTTCGTTTCTGCCCGTGTCGGTGCCGTCGTTGTGGAGGGAAGTGTTCGAGTGGTACGGTCCCGTTGACTATCGCGGTTTGGTGGAGGAGTGGGCGGCAAAGGAGGGCATTCCCCTTAGTGGTGATGGTGGCAATGGAAAGGGAAAGAAAGGGGTTGTTGAGGGTAAAGGAGCGCTATTGCCATATAGTGCACTACTTAGCACGGCTATCCTTGGAGCTGTTCTTGCTGGGACGTGGTTCGGGATGGGGAGACCGAGGTGGGTGGAAGTCTCTGGAATGGTCAGACGTATCTTGTAGCGAATCAGCTTACTATCAGTTCATAGTGGGTGTAAATGTCAACCCCGACTTTTACAGAATAGTCTTCATATTACCTGTCTATCTGTCCTGCCTGCCTATCCGCCCACCGTTGCCGTAATGAATACATGAGAAAATCCTAGAACCGGACAACCATGAACAACAGTCACCAAGCTGCTGAAGACAGACAGTTTGGCAAAAAGCAGAATGAAATAAACACGGGTATCCGTTACTCCAACCTACTTACCATCCATCAAAAATCCGTGAAAGCCATTGTCAATCATGCCCTCAAAGGGAGTTCGAACGAGCAGGGCAACCGGACTGGAAAAGCACGTGTACAACAGCGCCTTCCTGAAATAAACCTATATCGAGCAGTCTACACCCTACAGGATCAAAAACACCATCTCGCCTTACCTACACAACGAGTCCAGAAGAATAGAAGTTACATGACAATGCACTTCTCTTCCTTACCAGGGCCTCCTTGTCCGCTGTGTCTTCTGCCGCCGGGGACACTAGGGCCCGCAGCACTGGCACTAAGCGTTGGCTGGCTTGTTCTTCTGCCGCGTCCGTTCGGCCTTCCGCCGATGAAATAGCTTTGACCCTGACTGGTTGACGAGTAAGCACTTTGACCACGACCATGACTGGGTGCGCCCGCTCCTTGCGGTAGATTCGGTAGACCTTGTCCGGGAACGTACGCTGGAGAGTTGGCAGCTTGCTCATAAGTTGGTGGTGGAGGTTCTTCTCCGTCGACCTGGGGCCGGTTGGTCTGGACGTTGTTGCGGCGCGGAGGGATGAGTGGCCGGGTGTCTGATCCGCGAATGGGATCTGTGACGCGACCAGGGCGCGATGCGTGAGAGTTTGCTTCGCTAGAAAGGAAGTTGTGGGACAATTCATTCTCTCGCCGGCGGCGTTCCTCTGCGTCACGGCGGTGGCGATCATCTTCCTCCTCTTGCAGCTGCAAAGCTAGGGCGAGATCTGCATCCTCTTGTTCAGTGGATGGAGTAGCACCAACAGTGCCGCTTTCCTGAGGATAAGTGATGCCCCCGCCGTTGGGAAAGCCACTAGTCTGGCGAGGAGGCTCGTCGTCGAGAAGGCTCCGAATCGGTCGCTCTGGAGCGGACCCTTGGCTGTGACTGACTGTCCGGAAATCACCAGAGAATAGCTCGCTTCCTCTACCGGTGACATCAACCAAGCTTTCCCAGACAATCTCCTCGTGGCTAGAGTAGCCTGCATCAGTAACCAGAGAGAAGACCTTTTGAGAGCGTGGCTCTTTGTAAATAGTGGAAAAGTGGTCGTTACGGAAGAGAATGGCGAATTGACCAGGCTGAATGCTATCCTTCATGGTCTTCAGGCCGTAATCGGTCAACTGCGTAGGGTATCTCTGCAGGAACTCTTTGATGGCTTGCAAATCCTGATACAGGTTCTGCTCTTGAGGCGATAGACCGGTTGTCGAGAGCTTTGCCTCTAGTTCTTCTTCGTGGAACTGGATGTTCTGTGCATCTTCATATGTCTTCGCAGAACGGCCAAAAGCAGCATGCGCGACCGAATCGGGTGGCGGCATCCATCCGTGAATCAAGGGAACTTTAAAGGTACTGTAGAGCCGCATCTCTCGAGTCTGCTCAAAACTACCCGGTTTGGCATTTCCTTGCGGCATAGGGTGGTCGATCAGACTTTCAGACTCGGTCGCGACAAATTGCGGGTTGACATTCATCCCGGTGTGCAACGCGAGTAGAAAAGCATACAGATCACCAACATCAGGCAATTCCTGAGCGGCGGTCCCTCGTTGGCCAGACATCAGCTCGTCGAACACGGCATCCAACAACAAGCCGAGGCTTATGGTCTCTCTTGTCTTCAAAGCTTCCACTAAGCTTGACTGCTGTCGCTGTGACGTGGAAAGGACCAGAGCATTGACGAGAGCCAGGAGAGGACAGGGGCCATTGGCATTTTGCGTCAAGACCGGGGCTTCGCGCAGGTTGTTGGTATGATTGTCAAACCACCTGATGTGCTTGATAGAATAGTTCTCCTTCCTTTGCTTTGTGCCTGGAGATTCTACTTCATGGCCTCCGGCAGTGGCGGCGGCGGCACCAGCAGTGTTGATGTTATGCGGACGCGACTGGCCGTGTTCAGCTGTAGTCGACGAAGTGCCGGGGCGAGGGGGTAGAGGTGGAGCGGTCTCCTCTGCAGGTTTGGCAGGAGGCTGTGCCTGTGCCTGTGCCTGTTCCTGTGCCTGTGCAGCGGCTTTTGCGGCTGCTTCACCTCTATGCCACTCCTCTTCCGCTTGTCTCTCCCTCTCCTCCTGCATAGCCCTCTCTTGTGCTTCAGCAGCCTCTCGCTCTCTTCTCTCCCTTTCGCTCTTTTCCCAAGCCTGCTGCTCTTGCCATGTGCGGCTTGGTTGAGCATCTGAGTCTTCCGGTAGGCCATAGGTTCGCGAGCTATGCGCGTCCAAAGAAGAGACATCCATACCAGGGTAAAAGGCACTGGAAGCATTAGAATCATGGCGTTGTGTAGCAGCCGTGGGGGATGTCGGGGCCGTAGCATCGGCCGTTGTCTGCTCAACAGTGTCTTCCGGGACACCCGGAGGAGGTCTAGCTGGCGGTGACTGCGCCTTGTTATCGACGGCGTTCGAGAGAGACATGCTTGAGAATTGTTCCACTGGGGTGTTGTTGTCCAAAGGCATTTCAATGGGTTCCTGTGGAATTGACTGCTGTGGTGACCATGGATTAGTCGCGCCGCCCTCTTGGCCTGAGGTCTGTTCGTTTGGTTGAGACTGGAGGCTCAAGTAAGGGTTTTGGGATTTGAGGGGTATGGTAGGCCGACGCTCTGGCGTAGCAGTAGTTGGAGTTTCAGGGACTGCGTTTACAGCAGGCGGAGGCGTGGCCACGGCGGGTGCTGGGGGTGAGGCGATGGCCGGGGGCGGCGTGGCCAGCGCAGGCGGCGGCGACGTCACTGAGGGTTGAGGCTCAGGCTTCTTCTCTTCAGTCTTCTCCTCAATTTTGGGCCTATCGTCCTCCGAGTCAATCGATATGCGTGGGGCCGGCGAGCCTCCCGGCGGACCTACCCTCAGCAATGTGGGAAGCTCATTGGGCTTCATTTGCTGGGATGAGGTCGCCTGATGGCCGCCAGGCCTCAGCGCAGCGGGAATATCGTGCTTCTTTTGGTCCTCATCATCGTCCTCGGGCTCATCCCAGTCGGAGGAGGAGCTGATATCGGAGTCACTCTCGTGGCGGCGGGCATCTTCGTGGTTGACAAACTGGTAGCTGTTGGTGTCGGCCGGGTGGGGATCGTGCAGAAATGGCGGTGGATGCTCGTCCGGCGGAGTGGTGGGATAGGGAGGGTTTTGAGCAGCCTGAGAGAGCGGGCGCGGTACAAGCTCGGGCTTGCGCACCATGGCGGCGGAGGTGCCTGAAGATCAGGCTTAGACGTGGCCCAGCTAGATTGGCGTTGAACCTGGGCTGCAGGCAGCTAACTGTTTCTCGCGGTCTGTGCAGGTGCGCTTCGGTGGAGGGTAGGAATCGCGCGGCAAGGTAGATAGAGGGCCTGGGAGCGATAATTTGGAAATGCAGCGGTAGGAGCTTGAGAGAGCAGCAATAAGTGGGAGCCTGGAGGTTATGAAGGCGCAGATTCGCTGGGGAAGGCAGATGTTGGCTAGTCGCGCTTGGGGCCAAGCTGTCGGAAGATGACGACGCGGCGACAGGCACCGCCACACGTCCGGGGAACAGCCCGGGGTGCCCTGAGCGTTGCCGCTCGGATTCTACGCATCGAAGCGCCGAATGCGAAACAAAATGGAGGATTCTTTGGACAGCGAAACACACGATCAATAGAGATCGCTGCCATACGTGTCTCACTTGCTTTCGGCTTCGCCACCTGCCGTGATGGCCACGCCCTGACACGCCTGGACCCTCGCCGCTAGGGAGGAATGTGCCAAGTGCGGCGGCGGCCGCGACTATTCTCGGATTCCAAGCCACTCACCGCCCGCGCTATTCTGCCGGTCGCAAAAGATAATTCACAGCTCTGCGCGAACTCTCCACCACCACGCCTCTGCTGCGCCACTGCCATTCCCACATCTCTCCCGCTGATCGCGTCCCAACGCAGCCACCGAGACATGTCCTGATCGCCGGCCGCTCAACCCAAACTGCCGCAGCCTCCCAACATGCACTCCCGCATCCGCCCCCACAGTTACGTCGTGCTGCGCCTGCCTTCAGGCCTGCTCAAGGTTCTCGAAATCGTCCCCAACACGTAGGTCGATCAGTCTGAGTGAGCCTTCACTTGTGCGCTCTGGACGCTAGATACTGACCCGAGCAGCACCGTCTCCATCGGGAAATTCGGTTCTTTTCCTGCAAACCAGTTGCTCGGCCGGCCCTTCAACGTAACATACGAAATTCTCGACCGCGAAGATGGCAAGGAACAGACCGAACTGCGCATAGTACCTGCCGCTGAATTGCACGAGGAGGTCATAAAATCCGAGGAAGCTCCTCCAACCGAAGGCACTCCCGATCCGACTCCAGACGGCGATGCAGGCGAACCTGGCGGAGTCGAGTTCGACATTGTGGGCGAGAATGGCGAGGTCCTGATGCGCAGCAACCGTCTGACAGTCGATGATCCCACTCGTCAAACCTTGTCTATGGAAGAGATCGAGGAGCTCAAGAAGGCAGGCACAGGCTCCGGGAAGGAGATTATCGCAAGGATCATGGCGGCACATAAGGCCCTTGACGAGAAAACGTCGTTTTCGCTAGCCAAGTACACGCTGCGGAAATCAAAGAAGTATCTCAAGCGCTTCACCGTCCTACCTATGGATGCCTCGATGCTTGGCGAAGTCATGATTGAACGTGAGGGCCACCGGGTCATGGACATTAGAGAGGAATCGCAAGGCTTGATTGGTGCCTGGGCAAATATACATTACGGAGGAGCGTGCGAGTTGCACCCGAGTGACACCCAAGAGGGTGCATTTGTTGGAGGAGGGCGCTGGCTCGTGGTGGACGACACGGGAGGCCTGGTTGTGGCATCTCTTGCTGAGAAGATGGGCGTTCTCTATCCGCCCGAAGAAGAAGATTTTGACGACAGCTCGGAGGAGGATGACGCTCAGCCGGAAGATGAGGAAATGGACGACGCCCCGGCCACGGAGAATCAACAAGAGGCTCAGGCAGGAGAGCAGCAATCAACAACGGGCGAAGGTGCCGATGGGAGCGCAGAAAAGCCAAAACCACTCCCTGCGCGCTCGAATCCAAAAGTCATCCCGGCTCAGTCCGCGCCAGTCAACAGCCTCACTCTTCTCCACGCTCACGCTCAACCAAACGTAGCCCTCCTGAAATACTTCGGATATGACGCCGCGTCACCCACACAGTCTCCCACTCATCCTCTCTACACGCACCTAAAGACACTCTCCTGGCTCCAGCTCATCAACCCGGAAGAAGACGTTGGCTACGCAGAACCTGAATCCGTCTCCCCGGAAGTCCTTGCCACATGGAAATCTGGCAAGCGCGGCACTTATTGGCGCAAGCGGCGCCGGTGGGAGCGCGTCAGGCGCGTGGTTGACGAGACCCGTTCCGGAGGCTTTGACGGATTGATTGTCGCTTCGTTTATGGAGCCTGCCACCATCCTTAAGCACACCGTTCCTCTTCTGCGCGGTGGCGCTCAGCTAGTCGTCTACAGCCCGACCATCGAACCGGTCACTGAGCTTATGGATCTGTACTCGCGCGAGCGAAAGACTGCATTTATCAATCGTACCATCAACGTCAAGCCTGGCACTAAGCCTTTCGATCCGGACACTGCGACTGAGGAAGAACGCAAAGAGTTCGAGGATGACTTTCCGCTTAACCCCACGCTCTTGCTTGCCCCGATGTTGCAGACGTCGAGAGTAAGAGCTTGGCAAGTTCTACCCGGCCGCACACATCCACTCATGACGAGCAAAGGCGGCCCGGAGGGCTTCATCTTCTCCGCAACGAAAGTCATGCCAGCAGCCGGCAGAGTGGAGGCGAGAGGAAAGTTTACGAAAAAGAAGAGAGTGGCTGTTGAAGACGAAGGACAGAAGGAAGCCAAAAAGGCCAAAGTCGAAGATGAAGACCAACAAACAACTGAGATTACAGATACGGCATAGGTTAGGAAGTCAAGTTGGAATTCTGTTAGATAGGCTTTTGGCTACCTGCGCCTCGAAGGCAGCAAAAAAAAAAAAAAAAAAAAAAAAAACTCAAGATGCCCTGGAGTTCATCATCAATTTCCCTGCTTGGCTTGCAGTGCCCTCGAGACGTTGAAAATCTGTTTAGACAATCTTTCTAACTGCAGTGCTCTACAGTATTATTGATCGAGTTTCTTGCCCAATACAGTGGATGCGCTTCTCCTATACCTTGGCTCTGAGCTATCTCCATTAGCTGCAAAAAAGTCTTCGAATTCGTCGAGCAGTGGGCCTGCGGCGACGGCCACCCATACTGCTGGAAGGAGGGGGCTGTAAGAGGGGGGAGGGAGGGAGATAAGATGACGGTACTAGAAAGAGGCTTTCATCTCGGGAACGATTGATGTGCTTTAATAGCTTTTTTGTGCTTCTCATAAGCAGCCACCTGGTCTTCGCGGCGCAGGTGCGCTCATAAATCACGGATGGTATTGCTCCAAAGTTTCCTTAATCGGAAGGCCTTTAATAGGATTCCTCGGTCCTGCTAACCTCTATTTATTTTCGTAAATGCTAACGCACAAGCCACATGAAGTCCCCTTGATACCTCGAAGGTACCGGGTCATTAATCCACATCGATGTTTCAAGATCATCTACGTAGAGCATAGTCACATACTCCAACCTACATCTCCGGTAAGCACCGTCTTGCTGTTTTGACTTTTCCATGGTCACAATGACTGCAGGGCAGCCCTGTAAACCTTCATCAAGAACAACCTCGATTGGGTAACGGAGGATGATGCCGATTTCCTTCGTTTCCTTCCTCACCAAGGTACCCCACCAGTCGTCCGGAACACCATACTCGTCCATGTCTGAACCATCGTTTGTCAGGTAGAACTCTTGGCCAAGAATCTCCACATTGACTTTACCACGCCCTTGTTCATCCTCCTGTTTCCAGTCTGGGGATAGTAAGATCCCAGGGCTTTGTACTTTCAACCCTTCAGATGTTGGTATGGAATACCCTTCTGTTAGGGAAATCACTTCGTTCTCCGAGCCGAGGAAAGATGACGGCATCCATCGACATCTCTCTGCTTGCAGGCGTGACCTTGCTTGTTGAAACAGAATGCTCGTCGGTACGCCTTTGAACGACCCGAGGAACTTCTTCATCCGTTCCTCGCCGCGTAATCCGACAAGGCTATCAACCGGCCGATCCAGTATTCCGGAGAGGCAAATCGTCTCGTCCTCCATTCGCGTAGTCTTCCTCCAGCGGAGAGGTCCACTGAGGACTTCCAGGTCGTAGGCGTCGCGATACTCGATGGTGTCTTGTCCAAACTCAAGGTTTGCTCTTCGAGCGTCTGCAAAATCTTCAAGATCCTGAACAGCCGAGAAGGTCTGCTGCAATACCGGATCCAGCCAGCTGGCTCTAGTTCGCATTTCTTCGTCGGACGTGTAATGGTGATCCTTATTGCGGCTGCCGCGTGTTGTGGCTAGTGGAACGGTAGAAGTTGGTTCACCCCAATGAGGATTATCCAGCAGAAAGTTTTGACAGCAGTGGTGCCACATCTCGCGGGAGGTCATGGCCATATCGGAGAGTTGGTAGTGCAAGCTTTTTGCCAGCGCAGCTTCCTGAAAGGTCCACAATCGACGTATCCAGCTGCTGGATATGACTCTTGCAAACATTTCGACTGCAGTTGCCCCCTTTTCCGGAGAGGAAAACGTATTGTCCAATACAAGGACTTTATCTGCTTGCTTATAGGTGAAACGCATGGCTTTGATCGCGGACGACCTCGCACTTGGTTGTAACGGTACACACACGGTGTCTATCCAGAATGGAACAGGCTCTGTTGATTCGGGGTACAGATCGTTCACCAATCGTTGAATGCGCAGCAGCTGACATTTCGGCAATCCGTTGCGCTTGGGGTTTCCCATGCCACTACGTAGACTGAGTGTTTGCATCTCTGAAAAGGGGGGAGGGCCTACGGCTACTCACTCTGACCACACGTGCGATATGGCAACGTAGCGTCCCGGACTCCTCGTTGTCTGCGGAATGCTGCAGTCACCGTAGAAAACCGCACGCCTCTCAGACGATAGCTCAATCGGCTGATCGCCGCCGTTCTGGACAGTCCCTTGGGCCGAAAGGATGGAAACGTGTAATGATGGTCTCTCTGACGTCTCCGTTACCGTGATCACAGGTGTCTGGCCAGCTTTCACCAGTCCGGACAGTCGACGGTTCCAGGGCGTTTCGAACACGAGCTCAAAACAGGTCTTGTCCTGCGGGCACAAATCGGCGTGCCTCGTACGGTATCTTCCTTTATCCAACCGCTCCGTGATGCATTCGTTCTCGGTGCACCTCCAGGCTTCGTGGCCTGCGCGAACGGCTTGACGGTTGGTAGAACCCAGGTGGAAAATCGTAGATGGTCCGTAACCCTGACCAATCAACATATGCACCTCTCGGCGACACCACCCACTTTTTAATAGCCTCCACTGCAAATATCTGCCGGGGGACCAGGAAAATCTTGGGGCATCATCCAAGAAGTAGCTCGACCAGGTGTCAAGGAGGTCCGCAGCAATAATGAGCGATGCATGCAAGACCTCGTCGTCGGCCACGGAACAGAGCTCACAGACATCCAAGGCATCCGAGCAAGGGCACTGGTCGGATTGAGCTGGCTTGAACAAATGACAATGTGGAGGTCCTGGCTCGCCCTCGTACTCTCTTACAGATTCGATTCTGGAGTACACTTCACGTGCTGACCGAAGGTAGGACCGGACCGTTTCGCACTTCTGCTTCCTGGAATCCTCGGTGAAACTTGCGATGTTTGCCTCCCACTTCTTTGAAACTTGGAGAAGCTTTTTGGTGGAGATGTAGCTGATGTCGTCGTGCTTGGCTGCTGCTGGCTCGAGGAAGTCTTCAACGCGCACCATGATGCCCCCCTCTTTGAGAGTTTCGATGAGTAGTCCGAAGAACAGCCATGATTGGAGAAGCGCCAACGCATCCTCGTAGGTGGTCGTTCGTCGGAAGCGTCCGTCTATCCACTCGTTGGCGTCGAACCTTTTGCGTGACGGGAAGTCATGGAAGCCAAGGTAATCGTAGCGGAGCCGTGGCTTGAACTGAGCCAGGTACGGGATCCTTCGTTCGGTGTGCGGATATGGTTTGGAAGGCACCGGGATATGGTCCATGGTTCAATGAGGTGTTGAAAGGTTGGCAAGTAGATGAGGGAATAAGTGTCCCCCGGTTTGGGGGCTGTATATGACTGAGGCTGAAGGTGGGGGCGAGCGGAAGCGAGCCAATAGGTGAGGACACAATCTCTCTTGTCTTACCTTATAAGAAGAAGACTTGGGACTCGTAGGGCTCTTGGTAGTCCAACAAAAGATTGAAATTGTTAAAGAATGAATAGCCAGAGCGCTACGCGTCTGCAGAGACCACACAGGGGAAAGATGCCGCTAACGATGGAAATGCCACCGATGCGCCCCTGCGACAGCCCGGATGTCAAAGCGCGCGAGCCCCAGGTGGTTTGTCAGTGCCGATCTTACAGCATTGGATGTTCATCCAAAACCTTTGCAAGTCCACGGTAGCCGATGAACATCTCCTGAGGATCGTACTTCTCCCTGATTTGCAAAAACCGCCTTAAAGCATTGTCTGTCATCACCTACAGTCCGAGAGTAAGTTTAGCTGCCCGCTTTCGGATTCCACTTGTCCAGCTATATAAGACTACACTTACTTTTGTGATGCGATGGTTCTCATCAAAATCGGCAACATATTGACCGACCGATACGGGCTGCGCTCGGCTATACGCATCGTAAATCCACTTTTTCATTTCTTCATCCTTGGCCGGATCATGCCAGCACGTCATGGTCGAGACGTGATACTGCTGCGGAAGGCACATCGCCTGGTCTTCCTCGTCCGGGTAATAGTCTGAAATGTAAAGGCACCCAACTGACTTTCGAGTCGGTAAGTCACAGAAGGCTGGTTTGATTGCTTCAATAAGCTAGTACGAATATCAGTCGTTATCCCAATAGAGATATCTGATGAGGGATGAGGACTTACTTGACTCCTTGGCGCTTTTGGGTCATTGAATATACTGTCACACTGCCACCTCTCTCCATTGGCTCCAGGATTCAAGTCGTCCTGCGCTTTGAACAGTTCTTCCCATGTCGTCTCCTTGACCGGCAGATTAGCCACGACTCTTTTGGCTATCCCCTCGGGGACTTGCTCCCATGGCCACAGCAAGGTTTCCGCCTCAGCTAAAGAGTCTGCCCACGCAGTGCAATTCACCACCAACAGCAAGCTTCCATCTCCTACCTCATCCTGCGCACCTTCTTCCGCACGATTCGTATAACAAGTCACTATGGCCGTCTCGACCCCGTACTTGGGTGAGGCAGTCGCATCCGTCTCAAGTGCCCACTCCATCACCTCTTCAAACCCCCTACTCCTCTCTTCCCCCTCCTCCTCTTTCGCCGTGCCACCACCACCACCAAGCCCAAACACCAGCGTCCGACCCCAAACCCTCCTCATCCTCACCGTCCGGCCCCAAATCCTCGTCACGACCCCAAAAAACGCCAACCCCCCACCCCTCGCCGCCCAAAACAAATCCTCATTCTCCATCCGACTCGCCACGCGCACCTCCCCATCCGGCGTCACAACCTCCAACCTCTCCACCCACTCTCCCACCGTCGCGCCCCACCCACGCATGAACCAGCCCTGGCCGCCCGCACACACGAACCCGCCCACGCCGACGGACGGACTGTGCCCGAACGGCCAGAAGCGGCCGCCGAGCTCGTCACGCATCCACGGCGCCAGGCGCGCGGCCGTCGCGCCGGGGCCGAACGAGACGAGCCGCGTGCGGCGGTCGTACGCGAATTCCGCGTTCAGGTGCAGCGTGTCGAGCAACAGGCCGCCGGCGACGAGCGCGGGCGCCGCGAAGTTGTGCCCGCCGCTGCGCACGCCGACGTGCAGGTTGCGCGCGCGCGCGGCGCGGATGCAGGCGGCGGCGTCGGCCGTGGTGCGCGGGAAGACGATTTCGAGGGGCTGGGCGGCCGGGAGGCGGGCGTTGAAGAAGCGGGTGCGCAGGGGTTCGTAGAGGTTGTTGGAGGCGGTGATGGGGTCGGAGAGGATGGGGGGGAGGTTGGGTGGGAGTGGCATGTTGTTTTTCGTCTCCGTTTTTTTTTTTTTACAAGAAAAATAATTGATGTTGCGACTACTATGCTTTTTTTTCTGTTTGGTGTTGTTGCTTTCCTGCTCCGCTCTTTCTCTTGCTTCAGAAAATGGGTGCTGTACGGATTGTCGAGGAAAAGAGAAAGGTTTTAACTTGAATTGAACAAATTGCGGAACATGTATGCAGTTCCATTTGTTTATCTATTGCGGCGCAGCAATTGATTAATCTGGAAAAAGTGGAGTACAAACTTCCCCCATCTCAACGCAAAATGTCCGATGTAATTTTGTGGTGATGTCTCGGAGATGTGGGGTACGAAATGTGCCTTTGCGGGGCAATATGGGGTAGGAAGAAGGTGGGATCCAAAAACGATTCTGATTTTTGAGAAGAACATGTAGGATTTGCAATTAAAAGGTGGTCTGGTCTGTATTAACAGAATTCTATGCGGGTTTTCTATCGTTATCAGAGCTCGATGCTTTACCTCCTCCCCCCTACAAATCCACTACCACCTCCACTCTCATCTCCACTAGGTCGAGTTCTTTCCTAATTCAGCAATATGACGGAAGTAATCCCTGGCTAGCACTCAACCACCCATGATGTCGAGTTGCTCGACCAATGGATAAGCTTCGATAAGAGCCCAAGGAGTTGAAGTGTGGGAGTGGATCTGGTGTAGGACCGAGGAGATACATACAAAAATAAAACAATACTCATATATATTTTGGCCAGTAGATGGTCGTGGCATCAAGGTAGCCAGTGACCACTTGCCAATGAACAGTGGGTAGCACGCAATGTGGACATAGCGGCCTAACGGTAATCCGGGATACTACCCCGCTTCACTGCTGTGTTTAAAGATACGAGTTAACGCATACTGACTCAGTAAATCAACTGGCATTGTGAGTCAGTACCTTCCAATTCAAATCCGATACGCTTACCTGAGCCGACTAAGGCAAGAGTCGAGTCTGAAAAGCAAGTGGTCCACATTCAAGCACTTTCTCAAAAGGATTCCATCTCCATGCTGACCAATTCACCCATAACTTGGCACGACTAAGGCAAGAACTCGTAAAGTCATCCATATCATACTCGTAATCGTTTCCAGTACATCGACAAGTGAGCGATCAGCCCATCTATCGCTTCACCTCATTCGATACGCCTACTCGCCTGGCCTCATTTCTTACACCACCGCGGAAACTAGACTATCTCCACTAATCAAGCCCAGAAAAAAAAATCTCTAGCAAATTCCACTAGTTTGCACCAGAAACCAGACCATCATATCACTCCACTGCCACCGCATCCCCACTTAATGGCGGGCCGACCTGACGCTCGCTTCCTCAACTTCCTTTGGCGTGGCTGCCGCAGCAGCCGCAGCGGCTTCCCTCTTAGCAGCAGCCCTCCTCCGGTAGAACCAGAAGAAGATACCAGCGCCGATGATGGACAAGCCACCGAGGATAGAGCCGATGGCAATGCCGGCCTTGTCCGAGGTGGAGAGACCGCTACTGCTGCTGCTGCTGCTGCTGCCGCTGTTGCTATTGCTGGAAGAGGAAGAAGTACCAGTTGCGGTGGCAGTGCTGCTGCTGGCAGAAGAGGAAGCAGAGCCGGAGTTGAAGTCGCTGGCGGTGACGTTGAAGCAGGGAACTTGAGCGTCGAAGGCGACGGCCTCAACGAAGGTCTGGAGATAGAAACAATAATGTCAGAGTACTGTCCAAAAAGAGGTAAAATATGAGAAGGTAGGACTTACGATGTCGGCGCAGGCGTAAAAGGTCTCGTTCTTGCCGTCCTCATAGCTGGACCAGTACTCGAGCTGGATGGTGGCGTTTGTTCCGGCAGAAAGAGTGTCGGGCAAGTCCTCGAGCTTGTAGCACTGGTGACCCGGCTGGACGGAAGAGACGTTGCTGACAACCTGCTCAGTGAAGTCGCTCTCGCTGGTCGGGTCTGCTTTGTGGTCAGCAAAGAGCAAATCACAAATTGAAAAGGTAACGTACTGTTGCCGACAGCGAGGTGGAACTCGACGTTCCAAGCATCGTCGGCAATGGTCAGAGCAACGGAGCCCTGGTCTGTGTAATAAGGTTAGCGTCAGTGTCGCAATGCGAAGTGATCTGCGGGGAAGTTACCCAGCGGGAATTCAGTGCGGTTGGTTACACCAGCACTGCTGCCGCAGGGAGCAGTGTTGTCCTGCGAGGCATCCCACACACGGTCGGATGGCCAGAGGAATGCGACAGGGCCCATGACTGTTCCCTCAGCTCCAGCGCCGTGAACTTCAGCGGCGGCGGCCAGCTGCTGCAGAGCGCAGCCGGCGAGAAGAGCGACGGTGACGCGGGGCGAAATCATGTTGAAGACAAGCTGCAAGGGAATTGAAGGCAGTCAAGATTGTCGCTGTCAGGCAGTTGGGTCCGTGTGGTGAGCTCGCTTTGCGATGGGAGCTCTGGGAAGATATATAGATGGGGTGGGGCGTGGTGTGGTGGTGAAGTCGGAAAGAGGTGGGCCGGAGTATCACAGCCGTTTGCCTCGCCGATTGCTACCTTGGCTCAAACCCTTGCCGCGCAGTTTTGGCGGTGTTGGCAGACTCGTCCTGGCAGGAAGCGGCAGTGGTGATGATTGGCCGGTTCGCTTAGCATTACCGTCTGCTGTCGGGCCCGTTTGTACTGCATGGAACCACCTCGCTGTCCGCCCAGAACCTGCCGCCTTCGAACCCGCTCGTATCGCTGTTAGCGAGGCTGCGCTAATGCAGAACTTGGTGCCTCCGCCGCTGGCTTGTGAAAGGCACGCCAGGACGGCCAAGCAGCGCGGGTATTGGCCGAATCTAATCAGATCGTGTGTCATCTGATAAGATTCAAACTCTGATCAGCCGATATCGTCGCCGAGCCGGCTCCACCTTCCCCAGTCCGCAACCAATCCATGCCAGCTGCCTACCTGCCTGCCCTCCGACACGCCTGGCCCAAGCGACGCCTCTTAATTGCTCTGATGCGCCACTGCAACCCGAGGATGCAGACTCTCGCCCGGCGTTGCTCCATCCGGCTCGCTTCCATGGATCATTGAAGGCGAATGGCTCGTGGTCTCCACGAGAGATTCATGCCAGACTCCACCAATTCTCGACCGCTCGGATCGGCATTGTCGGCTCTAACTTAGCTCCGACAGCGCTCCCGAAGCTCTGGTAAAGCTCTCTTGGACGCGGAAAACGCTGCCGTTCGTCCTATTCAGAGCGCCTAGCATATAAACCCCGGTCATCTCCGATCCCGAAGTACCTGTCCATCACCCGGCGATACCCTCTCTTCTTCCATCCTTCTCCTCACTTCCTCTCCCAAATATCCACAATGCTTGCCAAGAAGTGCCTTCTCCTCGCTGCTGTCGCCGCCAATGCGGCTTCGGGCCTTATGTTCGATCCAGATTGGCCGCTGGGTCTGATTCTCAAGCGCCAGGACGACATGTCTGAGGCAGAGTACAACTGCCACGACAATTGCGGTAAGCTGTCACGAGCATCTCACGCATGACACGACAACTGAACCATACCAAAGGCCAGGCGATCAAGGCGGGTCGCGGCGACGATCCGTGCAACGACGAGACATTCCTGCACGACTATGACGCCTGTCTCCAGTGCGCCGGCGAGGACAACGTCGACATCTGGAAGTACTACGGCGGCAGCTTGAGCTCCGTTGCCGCATCGTGCGGACTGTCCACCACGCCCCTCACCGGCACTCAGGCCGCCGTGTCCGCTGCCATCACCGCGACTTCTGCCGCCTCGGCTACCGGCGCCGCCAGTGCTTCTGCGACTGCCACTGCTGTCACCACTCCTTCTGCTAGCAACTCGACCGCTTCAGGTACTTCCGCGGCTGCTTCCACGGGCAGTTCGGCTTCCGGCTCTGCTGCCGCATCGACCGCTGCTGCGTCGACCGCCGCCGCTGCTACGGTTTCTTCTACTGCTGTAAGTAACCTCGTTCTTGTTGTTCTGACTGCAATACCTAACTTCTCTTTAGAGCTCTACCGCGGCTGCCTCCGCAGCTGCCTCTGCGAGCGCGACTGGAGCAGCAAGCATCGCAAGCCTCAGCTGGGTCCCGATCATGGGTTCTCTTTCCGCGCTGGGCTACTTTGTTCTCGGATTTTAAGCAAGTCGACGTACACATACCGTGACATGATGATAATTCCGTTGATCGTTTCCTGTATTTCTATTCAAAAATAATGTAACGAATATCTACGTACCGTTTTACCCAATGTATACTATAGTTGCGAGAAGGTTGTGGTTCTCGGTGTTATTTGCTTGTTTCTTACTTCTCACGTGGATGTCCTCCCCGCTGCATGATTGGAGAGTTCTGCATCCTCGACCAGTCGTGCAGCATCTCCATATTCTCCAATGACGTTCTAACCTCATCTCCAGCTCGATCGACCATCTCTGCTTGATACTCGTCGACGGCCGCCTGCCAGGTCGTCTCTCCGGCCACAGCCGCCTTAAGGCATTTGGTCAACATCGCCGCATCGGCAATACCATGGTTCAACCCCTGTCCGCGCTCTGCCATCCATCTGCATCAGCATAAATCGCCCACCGTCCTCAAACAGAACAAGATGCGTGTCAGTGACTCACGAAATGTCATAGGGTGCGCGGCATCGCCCACAAGCACTATCCTGCCCTCCTTACTGTCCCACGGCACCGGTATCCAATACGAAAGCCTGTTCTCGTAGACTGGCGTGCCGTCTGGGATCCACAGGTTCGCTGAGCGGAAGGGTTCACCGAAAGTCTCAGCTCGCTTCTTCAAATTTGCCAGTGACACAGCCTCTTTCTCATCTTCCTCTTTTTCCTTTTCGCCTTTCTTCGTCTTCCTTCGCCAAGTGGTCTGCAGTTGGAACGTCCAGCTTGCGGGTTCGTCTGGATCTGGAACATCCTGGACTGTGGGAGAAAGGCGAAGAAGTGTCAGCATCACCAATGCAACTTCCGTCCTAGAAGGTTCGCCCGCTTGAGACACTCACTCGAAATCCACAACCAATACCCATCCGGATGAATTCCCATCGCCATGATGGGGTGCGCCTGGCGGACGAACCTTGCTTTCTCGGCGTCGCCGTACCGCACATGCAGGTTGACGGCGGTGACGGGCACGCTCGCCGCGCGCGCGCGTTCAGCACCGAAAAGGTGCGTCCGTACAGTCGATTGCGCCCCGTCAGCACCGACGAGCAGCGTGCCGGTGGTTGAGGATCCGTCGGCGAAGGTTGCAGTAACAGTGTTGGCGGTTTGGTAGGTGATATCCTTTAGCGTCTTGCCGTACTTTGAGGGAAAGAGACATGAAAGTTAGCTGGAATGCGGTGGTAAGGAAGGAGATGGAGAGAAATTCATTCGGTTTGTGATGCCAAGAAGAGTCTTTTGCTTCCTGTTTACCTCAACATTGATACCTTGCGCGCAAAAGGTTCGAAACTTCCGTCTTGACACGCGGTACATGTGTAGCAGCGGCACGCTCTTCAGCAGTTCGCCCGTGGCCCCGTTGAGCGTAGGCAGCACGCCCGGGTCCGGAGGCTCGAAATATGGATCTTTTCAGCACACTCTTTCATCGGCGACGGGCTTTTTCAATAGGTAGACCATAAGGGGTATCAGAAATGCAGATTTCACGCCATATGCAAGAATAAAAGCGGTTTAGGGAAAAATGAGGTATGTATATACTTACCTACGGCAGCTTCATGAACACGGTGGTACAGCTCCTCCGGCAGGCAGTCCTTCAACAGTGGCAAACCCCATTGGATGGACATTCCCCATTCCCGGGGGCGATAGTGCGAGGCAGAAGGCTCGGATTCGAAGACGCTGCACGCAATGCCGCTCTATTCATTCAAATCAGACATGGCATTTCTTGTTCAATTGCATAGCCAGTGGATTACTTTTTTGAGGCCCTGAGCAATCAACAGACCAGTGATTCCTGTGGAGAGTGAGTTTCGGAGTTGGCCATGTGCTCTGTGTGAGCGGGGGAGTCTAGCAGCGCTGACAACACTTACCAGCCCCGATGATTAGGACATGCGGAGAATGTGCTTCAGCCATCCTTGATGTCTTTGCGTCCCGGAATTGATGATGCTTGGAACACAAGGAACGACAAGACTTTGACAATCTGCACTTGCGGGGTTGTAGGAAAGAGAAAGATGGGGTAGCCCCACAGCCATGCACGTAAGGGTATACTCAAGCGAGGCGGCAAGGGTACGCAGAGCAGTAAGATCAGATAGCGAAAGAGGCTGGTTGGTCATGCAGTGAGATTAAAGTGCATGTTGAAGCCCACAAAGTATATTCCTATTGCATCATCTACTTTTGGGTTCAGCTAATCTATCCGCTCATGCCATCACCACTATGCGACTCCTTCACCAGCGGTTATATGGCACCAGAGCTTATTGTAAGAAGCAGTGTACTAAACGCTCACATTTAATCCTCGAATTTACTGCATATCACATGCAAGGCTGACTCCTTACTCGGCCACTACTAACCAGCTTTCAATGAATTTTATTATCTTTTTGACTATCCCTGCGCCGGTGTTGTTCACATACCTAGCAAACGAATAACAATGCAGCTGCACCATTCCGCACAAATGCAACGCGCGTTCTATTGATGTACAACCCCACTTTCCTTATTCAGAGAAGGTAGATCGGATGGCGCAATCCCGGCAGCCCCTCCAATGACCGCCTCTCAGGCCACCGCAGTTATTTGAACACTTTTCCCACTTCTACTGCGTCTTTAATCGACGGTCTCAGCATCACCTCGCAGCTTCAGACTGCCACCGACCGAGCAATGGCTCAACCGAAAAACATTCTGCTCCTTGTCGCCGATGACCTCGGAAGGGAGCAGATGGGCTGCTATGGCTGCAAGGCCATTAAAACGCCCCACTTGGATGCCCTCTCTGCTTCCGGGACTCAATTCGATATGGCATTCACCAGCACGGCCTCGTGCAGCGGCAGCCGGACCGTCATCTACACTGGCTTGCACACGCACGAGACCGGGAGCTATGGCCTCAACCACGAGCGCAACGGCTTTCAGACATTTGCAAACATCGAAACGGCGCCCGAGGCTTTTAACAAGATCGGCTATAAAACCGGGATTCTTGGTAAGATCCACGTCGGCCCCGATGATAGATATCCGTGGCAGGTGCAAGAGGAGAGTGATTCGAGGAACGTGGCGTACATAGCGGACAGGGCCTCTGCCTTTTTCCGCGGGGCGCAGGACGAGAGTAAGCCTTTCTTCCTTACTGTCGGCTTCGTCGATCCGCACCGGCACATACCACATCGAGGAGGCTTCGGAAACGTGGAGGGGAACCACGATCCGAGATTGAAGGATCACGTTTACAAGCCCGAAGACGTCGAAGTGCCGTCCTTTCTCAGCGATATCCCAGAGGTTCGTCAAGAGCTGGCAGAGTACTATCGTGCCATCACGCGGATGGATCAGGGCGTTGGACTCATCCTCGCTGCACTGGATGCTGCGGGCCAAAGGGACAACACGCTCGTCCTATTCCTCAGCGACAACGGTCCGCCCTTCATCAACTCGAAGACCACTCTCTTCGAGGCCGGCGTGCGCCTCCCCTTCCTCCTCCGGGCTCCCGGAATCAGTGCACCCGGAAGTGTCAACCCCAACCTGGTCTCCTACGTCGACATCCTTCCAACGTTCCTCGACTGGGCCGGACACGATGGAGCCAACGCGCCCGAGGGAAAGGTCCAGCGTCGTGGAAGATCCATCCTGAGCGTGCTCGGCAAGGACAGTCAGGACGAGGCATGGGGCCAAGTCTTCGGCTCCCACACGTTCCACGAAATCACGAATTACTGGCCCACGAGGTACATGCGGAACCGACGCTTCAAGTACCACAGGAACGTCTGCTGGAAGCTCGACTTCCCCATGGCAATGGACCTGTACGCATCGCTCTCGTTCGAGGGCATGCGGAACTCGTCGCCTCCGATGATCGGCAAGCGCAAGTTCAGGGACTACATCCAGCGGCCGCCCGAGGAGCTGTACGATCTGGTGAATGATCCTCTGGAGCTGGAGAATCTGGCGGGGAGGCCGGAATTTCAAGACACGCTGAAGGAGATGCGGAAGGCTCTTGAGGAGTGGCAGCTGGAGACCAGGGATCTCTGGCTGTGGAGGGATGGGACGGCTGTCGTCCTCTACACGGCTGACCGCTACAACTACGCGCGTGAGGGTCTGCGGATTCCGGATAGGTTCGATCAGGATGCTGAGAACCCGGGTACCCAGAACGTGGAGTTTTTCCCTTTGAAAGAGTAGGGATTGCACACATAATCCACGAAATTCATCATTGAAGGGCATCTTTTATCACCTTGGTAATCGTTTTATGTGCATGTTAAAGCCTACACAGTATATGACTGCATTCAACGGATGCAAGATTGACATCTCACAGAAAGCGTCAGTCCTACATCAAAACATGCCAAACGATTTCAGATAAAAAAAATATTCACATTGAAAAAAATTCCTATCCTACGAAGCGAAAAGTAAAAAAAACCAAACAACAACCCTACTACGCCGCCGTGCAAGCCGCCGCCCCCTTACTCGTCTTACTCACGACGCTGACGACAGTGCTCGTGCTCTTCACCGTCGTCGTGTCGACAACCGTGCTCTGCACCACCGCCGTCGCGCTGGGGCCGAGCGTCGTCTTGACCGTCTTCCACACCGTCGCCGTCGTCGCCGGCGCCGTCGACACGACCGTGCTCGTCGCGACCCTGGATACGGTGACGACGCGCGTGCTGGCGGGGACGGTCGTCGTGGATTTGACGACGGCGGTGGCGAGGGACGTCGTCGTCACGGCGCCGGCTGCGGTGACGGAGGTGGTGGACGTCCGCGTGGAGAGCTGGGTGACGGTGGTGGTTGAGGTCGAGGCTTTGAGGGTGGTGGTTTTGCCGGTGAGCTTGGTGGTGGTCGTCGTGGTGACGGTCGTGCGGCTGGGGAGGGTGGTGGCGGCGGATTTGGTGGCCCAGGAGGTGGTGAGGGTGGTGATGGTGGTGGGTTTGAGGGTGGTGAGGGAGCCGGTGGTTTTGGTGAGGGTGAGGACGGTGGTGGTGGTGGAGCGGGCGGGGAGCGTGGCGGTTGAGGTTTTGACGAAGGAGGTTAGGGTGGAGATGATGGTGGTGGTGATGTCGCCGGCGGCGCGTGGCTGGAGGTGGCGGCGGGCGTGGGCGGTCGGGATGCAGGAGAGGGTTGTGGTGGTCTTCTTCGTGGTTGTCTTGACAGAGGTGACAGTGACGTAGGATGTCGCTGCCTTTGTTGTCTTGGTCGACGTGCCACCGGTTCCAGAGGTGATTGTCGTCGTCGAGGTGACTTGTGAGGACTTCGGCTTTGAGACACTGGTGATGGTGATGGTGGATCCGAGGCTCAAGGTGGATGTCACTGGGTCAAGTGTCTTGGTGATGACGCTCACGGAGGTGATTGTGCTCTTGATAGTGGTGGTCTCAGGTGCTTTGGTGGAGGTGACCAGAATCGTCGTCGTATCCTTAAGAGTTGAGGTGACTGTAGTGGGAGCGGGCGTGACCGTGAGTCCGACATCGCTGGTAACAACCACCGTAGAAGTCTGAGTTACATCCGGCTGAGAGACAGTTTCACCAATAGTGGTTGTGCTCTTCACTGTGCTGGTCTTGTATGTAGGATCAGGGGTTACAGTGACACCATTGTCCTGCGTAGTCGTTTGGGTTGAAGTGATTGTCGAATCCGCGGCAGTCAAGGTCGTGAAGAGTGTTTCCTTATCAGTCGTGAGCTTGGTGATGTAAATGGTACTTGGGATGTACGAAGATGAGGAAACCAGAGTGCTGAAAGTCGTGGGAAGAGCGGACGATGAAATTGCAGACGATGTAGGAACACTCCCAGCAACAAATGGATTCACATCCACGTGGGTGAAGTTGATCCAGGATGTGATTGAGAAGAAGTTGGACAGCTGGAATTGGACGGCATCCGCAGCTGAAAGTTGAGTGGAAAACTTCGCACGCCCAGAGATGCTCGCGCCAGGCCCAGTATTCCCGTACTCGGCGAAAGTGACTCCGTCAGTCTGAGGGCTCGACTTAGACCATTGACTCCAGCCGGAAGATTCGACACAAGAATCAAGATACGTCTCGATGTACGCAACCCGCGCGAGGTTGTTCCAAGGCCGTCCAAGGCTAATTTCCTTGAAGGGTCCGGTACCTGGTGCAGGCTTGACAGTGCACTGATCAAACACGAAACCAGCGGCCGTCGTGTTGGTTGCGCGCTTACTGGCAGTCAAACTGACATCATCAGTGTTTGGCGAAATAGTCGAGCTGAGGAAGTAGGCTGCGCCGGAGCCCCAGATCATGTCGATGTTGCCAACGATGAGGGACTTGAAGGCGAAGAGATAGCCGTTGATGAGCAGCGAATCCTGGTTTCCGTAAACCTGGCAGCCATACAGCGAAGCATACTTGCTGGACTTGACGCCGAAGCCGAGAGAAGCATAATCCTCTGTAGTACCAAATGAGTTCTTGAAGTTGATATTGTAGGCCTGGAAGTAGTTGCCCGTGGCGTACACAGTGGCGCTATCAGAGTTGGAGGCATCGGCCTGGGTGTCAATTCCCTTGTTGAAGTCGATCGTCACCTCGTTCTGAGAGTAGTCGTCCGTAGCATTCGAGTAGCCAATGAAGACAGTAGTTCCAGACTTGCTCAGTACAAGTTGTTCATTGTACACTCCTGGGTAAATGAAGATGGTGCCAACCTTGCTGCTCGACGTTGGCAGGGCATTCAGAGCACTCTGGATGGTGTCGTAAGTTGTCACACCCTCGATGGCCGTCTTGGACACGATAAATGCACCCGCTGGCGGAGTAGTGCCGTCGTACACAGAGGTTCCATTAACCGTAGTCGGTGTGGTCGAAGATGAAGCTGCTACAGTGGGTGTGGTAATCGAGTCCCAGTACGTCATGTCGATCCAGTCCGACGGCGAGTCCATGACTGCAGACAGAGTGTACGTGTCGGAAGTCAGCAGGGTGCAGCTACCAAACGCGGTACGCGCTGCAGCGTTGTTCTCCCAGTTACCTGGACCAGTGTTGTTATACTCGGCAAAGGTAACGTAGGCGGTTCGCGGGTCTGTAGTCGACCAGACCTTCCAACCGGCAGGCTGGATGATGTTGTCAAGGTACGAGTTCTTAATGACAACCAAAGCATACTGGCTGTAAGGACGGCCGAGGTAGACGGATTGCGTAAGATCAACGGTGGCAGTGGAGGCAGCGGTAAACAGACATTGGTCGAAGATGTAGCCTCCAACGGCGCTGGAGGAAGCACGACTGTGGGCCGTAATTGCGGACTTCTGCCTCTTGGCACCGATGGTGCAACCCTTGAAGTACGCCTTGGAATAGCCCCAGATGAAGTCGATAGCACCATCAATGTAACAGGACTCGTAGTACTGGTAGCCGTTGGTGCTTCCGGTCAACAAAGTATCCTGCCATCCAATGAAGCTGCATCCGTAGAATGCGATCCGCGAACCATAGATAGAACCAGCCAAGGTGACGTAAGACGAAAGCGATCCATCCAGATTGTCCGAGTTGATGATATCAACATTGTACACGGCGATCTTCGTTCCGGACGTGGAGAACGTGGCAGTCTCGGCATCAGAATGACCAGTCGGTAGAGGCGAGACCGACAATCCGCGCGATTGAGTCAGAATAACCTTGTTCGCCTTGTAGGTCTGACCAGCATTACCATCCTGCGCACCAATGATCTGCACAGGACCGGGCCTGTTGACAGCAGGAGGTTGCTCGTTGTAAGTGCCGGGGTATATGAAGATAATCTGCGTGGATGTGTCGGACGGCAGAGCTGCCAGAGCATCGGTGAGACTGCTGTAAGATCCGTTGACAGAGCCTCCAACGGACACCAGCACTGCTCCCGCTGGCGGAGTTACTCCGCTCGAGGGGTGTGCCCAAGTCGCCGTTGCAGAAGGGACTGCAGAGGTCGTTGTCGTCGAAGGACTTGTGCTTGATGCACTCGCTCCAGAAACGTCGTAGGACGGAGCGTAGTTGTACGCATCCATGTCGAGCCATGCTGTGCTACCGATCCAAGACCCCAGACTATAGGCGGCAGCTTGAGATTCGGTCAAGTTGGTTGCGAAAGATGCACGAGAGCTCGACCAGCTTCCGGGACCGGTGTTATTGAACTCTCCAAACAGGATGTTGTCCGTCTGTGGGTTACTTGTCTGCCACACAGACCAGCCCGCAGAGCTGATGTGCTTGTCGATGAAAGAGTTCATGTACACAGCAATACTGTAGCTTGAGTACGGGCGGCCAAGGTAGCTCGTGCCGAAAGTAGATCCGTACGTGCTCGTGTAGGTGACGTAGCACTTGTCAAAGACATAGCCGCCGGTGGCCGTAGCCGAGGCACGGCTCATTGCGGAAATGTAACCGCCAGCCGTATTAGATGCGATATAACACTGGTGGAAATATGCCGTTGAGAAGCCCCAAATGTAATCAATCGAGCCTTCGATGTAGCAGTTGGAGAAGACTTGGGTGCCCTTGTTAGCAAGAAGGGTATCCTGGTAGCCGATGAACTTGCAGCCATAAGCAGCCATGTTCGTTCCGTAGAAGTCGGCAGCCAACGCAGCCGTGTTCTTTGTCTGCGGGTACGTGTTGACGAAGTTGATGTTGTACAGCGCGAGGCCGGAGCCATCAGTCTTCTTGGCATTGATGACGGGGGTCAACTCGTTCTGGCCCGCGCTCGTAAGAACACCATAGGAGAACTGAATAGTGACTTGGTTTTGGGAGAAGTCATTGGCAAACGCCGTTTCGCCACGGAGGGTGACCTTGCCACTCCGGTTGATGATGAACTGCTCCTCGTACGTACCAGCGCGGATGGAGATGGTGTATTCCTTGCCATCATTTGGAAGCGCTGCAATGGCCGCCGTCACGTTCCCATATTCACCGTCAGCAGGTGTCTTTGCAACAACGAGCGTATTCGTTGCAGTGGCTGCAGCAGAGGTGCTTGACGCAGAGACAGATGCCGAGGTCGACGCTGATGGCGTAGATGATGGGCTCAGCGAGCTGGAGGAGATCACGGTGCCATAAACGCTGTCTGGGAATGCTGCAGCAGGCGCAACGGCGGCCGTGTCGATCGAAAGTGATCCAAGCACATTTTCGGCCGTGTACGCCGAGGTGTCGGTCAGGATCTGCGAGACTCTCGACGCCGTTGCCGCTCCAGGTCCGGAGTTGCTGGCCTCAACAAACGTGACATTGGTCGTCTTCGACGCGATCAGCCACCCAACCGAAGCGATGTGGGCGTCCAGGTAGGAGTTAATCACGGCAACACGCGCCGAAGTCGTGTAGTCGCGGCCTAGGTAGGTGCTTGCCTTCAGCACGTTGGTGTCCTTGGGCACGAACACGCACGTGTCGAAGACGAATTGAGAAGGTGCGTACTGTGACTGGTAGGACTGTGCCGAGATGGACTGGCCAGATGCCGTGCCAGTGCTGACGATCTTGGAGTTGTAAAAGTAAGCGCCGCCTTGGCCCCACACAATATCTGTAGTGCCGGTGATCTTGCAGCCAGAGAAATAGTGCGATCCGAGGTTGAGCAGCAGAGCTCCCTGCGAGGATGTAATCCCACAATTGTAGTAGTAAACATATTTGGCCTTCGTGGACAAAGCCACAGCGTTATAGCCTGTAGTGGCGGGGTAATCGTTCTCAAAGTTGATGTTGTAGAAAGTGATGCTCTTGCTGTAGTACTGCGTCGCTTGGAACGGGGCAGTAGCAGAAGAACCTCCATTGCTCGAGAGCACGCCGGATGAAGACTTGATGATGACCTTGTTACTTGATTGATCGAGCTCGGCGGAAGACTCTCCGCGGAAAACGGTGGCTCCCACACGTGTGAAGACAATCTGCTCACTGTATGTACCGGCAAGGATGTAGACATACTCCGTCTTGGACGTATCCAAAGACATGTCGTTAATAGCGGCGGCGATGCTGGTGTAGTTGGCACAAGATCCAGCCGGACCTACGACGCGAGCAGTCGTAGGAACAGAAGATGGCAGAGAGCAACCAGAGGCTGAGCTACTTGCTGCAGTAGCGGAACTCGTGGTTGTTGAGGAGGAAGTGCTTCCGTCTGACGTTTGGCTGCTGGAAGAAACCGAGGAAGCAGCAGATGAGGTGCCCGAAGTAGTAATCGTGCTCGCAGACTCGCTTGTGGAAGCCACAGAGCTCAAAGATGAACTCGAAGATACCAAAGCAGTATTACCAGAGCTTGAAAGGGAAGATGTGCCGGTGTTCGTCACGGAGCTGGATGAAAGAGTGGATGCTGAGCTCACAGATGAAGAGGACACCGAGCTGGCTGATATCGACGAGCTCGCCTGGCTAGAAGACGAGGAGGATGTAGATGACATCACGGCTGCCGTGCTTGCCTTAGCAACTTGCGAAGCATCTGACTCCTGGATGATCGAGATAGCCGAGGAGTCAATCCAGTTGGTGTTCGATGTGGCGACCGAAGTAGGAGCCTTCGCGAAGACCTGGTCCGCAGTGAATTGAGACAGCTGATCAATGCTCAAGCTTGTCACGTACGAAGCCCTCGCGGCCGAGTTAGCAGCGTAAGCTCCGGCACCGGTGTTACCAAATTCGCCGTAGAAATTGGTCGAACGTTGTGTATTCGCGTTGACGTAGACACCTGTATTGACGATAAAGCTAGGCAGAGCGGAGTTCCTCCAAACGACAACGGAGCCATCACCATTGCCAGCAACAAGGTAGATCCTGGAAACTGTGGACCCAGACTTCGGGGTCACAGTGCAAGAATCGAAGACAACGGTAGAGTTGCTGCTCACCAAATTGTTGGACGACACCCCCTTGTTATAAACTAACAAGGCATTACTGGCTGTAGGAGTGATGGTAGAGCCATAGATGTACATGTTGGGTGTGTTGTAGATCAGCTTCCCTTGCGCCTCGATGTACGAGTTGTATATGAACGTGGTGCCGGTAGATGAAGAGATACCCAAGGCACCGGCGGAGACGAACTGGCAGTTGTAGAAGGCATTCTTGGGGCCACTCAGCGATACGGCGGGTCCGGCAGTACCGGGATTGACGAAGTTGATGTTCTTCCATGTCGTGCCCAAGCTAGCGGCTGTGTTCCAGGAAAGGGGGAGCCCTGAGTTCGAAACCACGACTTTGTTTTGGGAGTAGTCGTCTGGTGAAGATGCTTCGCCAATGACAGTGACAGCAGCAGTAGCTTGCACTACAATGGAATCCGTATAGGTACCCGCTTTAATGGTTACTGTGGGAATGCCGCTGTTCTGAGCATAGGAGAGGGCGGGGCTGATGGCAGTGAACTGTCCACTCCCGTCTGTTGCAACGGTGATGACCGAGCGTGCTGCTGAAAAGCATGTTAGCGTGGTGCCCGTAGTAATTGATGTGTTTCAGTTGGATTACCTGACGCAGTAGACGATGCGACCGAAGACAGGGACGATGCAATCGAAGACAGAGAAGACGATGCAATCGAAGACAGAGGAGAAGACGCAATCGAAGACACAGGAGACGAGGATGATGCAGAGACAGAAGAGGTTGCCGAGAGGGTGACTTCAGAGGAAGCATGATCCGTGCATCCACATGGCAAAGTGGAAGAGGTTGAAAGAATTGGGGTCGAGGAAGGGTCGGTCGATGATGCGGAGATACTAGACGTCGAAGAAGAGTCCGTCTGCGCAGCGGCCATACAGGCAGCTGCAAGTATCAGGAACCGCCGCATCTTGGATTGTCTGCCTCTCCGCAAAGAGGCAAAGAAAACGAAGGGGACAGAATGGGCTCCGCAGCAACAAAGGCACAACGGACGACCGCACTCCCAAATAAAGCAATCGAAATGGCATGTTTTTTTGCGAGCTGAAGAATGGGCGTCGCCACTGGCCTCATCGTGGCTGCTGAACGTTGCTGGCAGACGCCCATGGCGTTGCAATAGCGCCCAGCCTTTGAGCGGAACTGACAAGAAGCCATGTATAGACCAATTCTAGTAAGAAGTCCGAGGATTTTCAGCCGCACTACCGGCAAGGGCCGCAATGGACGGTGCGGATAAGCGTTCTAGGCGCAAGTATGGCTGGCTCAATGCTGCGGGCTCGGCCGGGATACAAGCTCATGGAGATAGCCGCGGCCATCGGTAAATATGGGGGTTCAGTCGGTACCAGAGAACGATCAAAAGCGGGTACGTATTCCCTGCGATAGACGATGGTCTGATCCGGCAAGCTCCGGTTCAGTGAGGATGCTCGCGTGCTCCGGGAATTTACATGACGATAGGCTTTCTGCCACAGGTCAGTGGCGGCAACTGTGTCACGAACGTTTATTTCAACCACACTACGTCGCCCATTAGCTAAAGAGATGGGTAGATGTGGTGCGGATACAGTGGTGGAACAATTGTGCAGAAGTATTCAGAGTGGAACGCTACGTTCCAGAAGCAGGACCTGACTCGCTGTGGTAGAACAGCAAAGGGTCATGTCTGGTCGGAAAGTGGCCAAAGCCGACACGAGAGAGTGGCTGCGCACTAGGCCATGCAGGTACAAATGTACACGAGGATAGCGGGCAGCCACGCGACGAAGAAGGACGGTGTTGTCAAGTGCCGATGAATCGCAGCCGGCTTCGGCCGCAACCGATTCCACCAATCCGCTCGCTCCACCTCCGCCGTCTTTTTTCACGCCAAAATAACCACCGAGTTTCCTCCACCCTACATTCCTACCTAGCTGGCTAGGCCCCCGGGCTTACCGCAACCCGGGTGATGCACCCAAGGATCTCTTGCATCGTCTTTCCCTTTCTGTCGCCTTGCCACCTGCGTAGCCCGACAAATTCTTCGTATTTTCCCAACGCTGCTCCATCCCCGACCATCGAGCATGTCCAAAAGCAGGCATACTATGAAAATCTCCCGCCTTAACAGATCGATGCGCAGCAGATCAGACCCTGGGAATACCCCGCATTCAGCTCTTCCTGAGATGTGCTACGCGAAGTCCCCGCGGCTTGTATTCCGTCCTACCATCAGCCTTCTTTTCCGGCCAATCAGTATTCGGGGTCGTGTCATCGGAGATCGCCATGTATCTTGAGCAGTGATACATTCTTTCACCCTTAATATATTTGACCAAAAGTCCGAACACCTCTGTTCCTTGTTCTTGACAGCCCACGTAACCAAGTGCTTTCAGATACTAGGCATCTCGACGAATGGTTACTTCATGAACGACAGGTCTGTAAGAGACCTGAACGCTTTAGTATGCAAAGTCACTACAGGGCTATCACTGGACAGCTCCAGGCAGTGTTTCATAATGCTGACAAATAAGCATGTCGGCTCTGTTGCCTGACGAGCGCGTATCACAATAGTAGCCAATCAGAAGCACGCATCCACGCTTCACTCCGTCGTACAGAGGTGGGGGCCAGCTTGCTGCGCCGCTCGACCCAAGTTCCTGTGAACTTCAGCCTTCTGTCGTCCGTATCATTTCCAGCTTTACGTTTGAAATCCTCATCATGGCTTTGACAACATACGCGGCGAACTGTCACTGCGGGCGTGTGCAATTCACTGCAACGCTCCCAGACATCACCACCGATGCAGTCGTCCGATGCAACTGCTCCATCTGCAGCAAGAACGGCTACCTGCTTGTCTACCCAAAAGCGACAGACGTCAAATTCACTGCCGGCGAAGGACGTCTGGGCGAGTACCGTTTCGGCAACAAGAAGAAGCCGCACAAATTTTGCATGTTATGTGGCACCAGCATCCTGATTGATTTCTCAAGCTCCGACTTCGCGGCTGAGAAGGAGTTTACCGCAGTGAACGTACGCGTGCAGCCTCTCTAGCTGAGGCAAAATTTTCTGGTAGCTGACTTGTTTTCCAGATCCGCACTTTCCAAGGAATCGAGGATCTCATGGATAAGCTCAAGTTTCGCGATGTCGACGGCAAGAACAAACTCCAACCACCATACTCCATTCCCAAAATACAATAGCCGGCCTTCAAAACAATTCTGTTCTCCACTTTAGGAGAATCGCCGCTGATGAAGCGCATTGTTGGTGAGAGCACTATGGAGTTACGCGGGTCTCCACCATCCCCTTTCTGGGCAGTCAAGTACCTGAAAGTCGATTGAATCCGCAGTCTAAGCAAGAGATCCGGCACCTTTTCAATTTCTGAGACAATTTGGGTTCGTGTTTGGACGGATTACTCAAATTAGACTCCGGGTCACCAGCATGTCCCTAAATACAGAGGACATTACCACAGGTTGGGAGTTATAAGAGCAAGATCTCCTCTGTTAAGGTCATCAGAACAGCTGCAAGTCTTTTCTATTGCTCTATCATTTACTACCCGGATCGTATAATAATCGCCTCCCCCTGCATCATCGCATACCACGCACCATCCAGCTCCGCAAATTGCCTCCACGCCGCGCTCAGCCTCTCCAGTCCCTCCCTAGTCGTATAACCCCTGCCCACCGCATGTTCCGCAAACTCACTCATCACGACTCTATCCGCCCGCATCCCACACAACTCCCTCAACTCGTCCTTGTTCCCCCAACACTCACTCCCCACCCCGGCACTCACCTCCTCCGGCCTGAACCCCGCCTGCAGCGCATAACTCAGCAGCCTCCTCCCCGCATTCGGCTCCAAGCCCGCATCCCTCGCCATCCGCAGCCACAACTCATACCACTCCCCCAACACCTTCCCCGGTTCGTCCTCCTCGGGACAAAACCACACCTGCGCATCCCCCTCCCTCAGCGCGACGATCCCGCCGTCCGGCCGCGCGACGCGGCGCATCTCGCGCACCGCGCGCACCGGGTCTGCGACGTGCTGCACCACCTGGTTCGCGTGCACGACGTCAAAAGCGCCGTCAGCAAAGGGCAACGCGTACGCGTCGGCCTGCCAGAACGAGATGGCGTTACTACTCACACCCGCGCGCTCGGCGTGGGCGCGCGCGACGGCGAGGACGGAGGCGCTGTAGTCGACGCCGATGACGTGCCCGCCGCCGCTGCTGCTGTCGTTGGTGTTGGGGTTGTTGGAGTCTGAAGGGCTGCTGGCTGCTGGGCCGGCGACGATGGTGGCTAGGTCAGTGGTGATGGTGCCCGGCCCGCAGCCGACGTCGAGGACGCGCATCCCGCGGCGCAGGTGGGGTAGGAGGTGAGGGCAGCTGTTGCGGGCGGTGCGGGAGCTGTGCGAGCGGAGGACTGAGGCGTGGTGGCCGTGGAGGTAGGGTTTAGACGTGGATGCGTCGTCGTTGTCGGCCGAGGATGTCATTGTCATTACGCTTATTTTGATGAAAGTGTCTGGTTCATATTTACTGTGGTCTTTGTTTGTTATTTAGATGGGGGCGATGGATGCTCTAAAATGGGGTAAATAGGACGGAGCTGAGCGGAGTTGAGCGGAGTTGAGTAACAATTTGTGGGGAGGGTCCAAACATGAAAAGCCGTGCCTGAACGCATCTGCATCTATACCCTTGCAAATGTGGTGGGCCTTGCGATAAAAGGAAGCTCCTTGCGATAGGTCGGCAGCTGGTTCTCATGGTGTTGAGGGGTTCCGATGTACGCGGGCCGCAATTACGTCACTGATTGTAGGAACGAAGCTTTTAAGTACGAACCTAGCTGCGAGCTTGTTCGTAATGCTTGTTCTGCTTCCTTCGCTGGTCATTCGTCTCCGCCACGACACGCGGCCACTTTTTCGTGGGAAGGCGCAGCTCATGCGCCCACTTGATTGCGTGTGCTGCGAGACGTCATAGTCACACTACTGGGGCCTAAAAATGCCACCGCAGAGCGCACCCACCCAAATTCACCATCAACCCAATATTCACCATGGATTACCGCAGTGGACCAGTCCAAGAGTTTTATCAGCCGGAGCCTGCAGAAAGGCAAGAGGAGGAAGAGGAAAAACCGCGGCAGCAACCGCCACGTCCCCAACAACCACAAGAAGAGGAAGAAAAAGTGGAGGAAGAGGAAGAGGAAAAGCCACCACCATACCCGCCCCGTCCCCAGCAGAAACAAGAGCAGGAAAAGCAGGAGGAGGAGGAAGAAGAGGAAAAACCACCGCCATACCCGCCTCGTCCCGAGCAACAACAAATAGCGGAATATCAACCGCCGCTTCCACCCCGCCGGATCCGCCAAACTTTCGAAAATGACGACCCTTCCAACCCCATTCACTATACCCGTGACCCTCACAAGCTAATCGCCTACCTCATTCCCTTTCCCAAGCCAATTTTGAAGGACACACCGCCAGAGAAAATACCCGATCGATTCATCATCTACACACCACCGCCTCCGCCACTCTCGAAGCCGGCGGAAGGCGAGAAGGAGGAGAAGATGCACAAAGTGCAACGCAAGTGGCAGGAAGAAGTCCGCGAAGCAAAGACCAGCACGGCCAAGACAACGAGCTGGAAGGGAATCAAAAGCAAAGCAACCCGGGGCATCGACTGGGCCGTCAACCAAACCACCACCTCGAACCTCGACTTCATCAACCGGCTCGGCGGCGGCGGCACCAGCAGCGGCACCAGCAGCCCCAAGAAAAAAGATCCCGCTGCCTCCGCCGCCACCGACACCCACCACGACGACGGCGTCCACGAGGACCCGACGACCAAGAAAACGGTCGGCCTGACCGACATGGTCATCGTCTACCCGCCTGCCTCTGTCGCCAGCGCCGCCAGCGCCGCCGGCGGCAGCAGCGAGACGACGACGGCGACGACGACGGTGCGCGACCCGGAAGAAGCCATGCGCGCCGAGTTCGTCAGCAGCATGCTGCGCACCAAGAGCAAGGCGCAGCGCGACGCCGTGCTGGCCACGGGCCTGCTGCCCGTCTCGTTCGCCGTCGACGTGCTCGCCACCGTCGTGTGGCCCTTCGGCGGCCTGGTCGAGATCGACGCCGTGTGGATGTACTCGTCCATCCGCGGCGCCAAGATCGCGCGTTCCACCACCAAGCGGCTCGCCTCCTCTTCCTCTTCCTCCGGTGATGGTGCTGGTGGTGATGGCGAAAAGGCGGGCGAGGGTAACGACGACGACGACGACGATGACAAGGAGGAGGGCAAGCTGAAGCTGAGCTTCGTCCCCTCGAAGCGGCTGGATGTTCTGCGCCGCTACCTCGCCGCGCGCTGCCACGAGCGCGATCCGAAGCTCTTCGCCAGCGCCGGCGGCCCCAGTCCCACTGAGACGGAGGTCCTCGAGGCCATCGGCTGGGCCCCGAGCCAGACCCAGGGGGAGAAGCGGAACTGGGAGGACGAGCAGTGGGAGGTTGCCGAGGTGAAGGATGACTTCCGCCAAGTCATAGCCAAAGCTGCGAGGGAGTGGGATAAGTGGTGTAAAGCCTTCGCGAAGGATCCGGAGAAGGCGCTAAAGAAGTAGAGGGGTGGTTCCCGAGAAATTCGTCTTCGACATGTCTGAACTCAAGAGGCTGTTACTGTTACAAGTCTCAACATACCATTTGCTTTCGACTTTGAGGACTAATGTTTTCTGTTTTCCAAATCTTGCCACAATTCGCAAGTTATGTCCAGCTTTCTTATTGTTTTTTTTTATACACAATACCCAACGCCGAGAATGAAAAAAAGATGCGGGAGTTGACCCACGAACGCACTTGCGTCGGATTGGATGATACCTCAAAGTCTATCATGATGTTCTCACTAACATCTAAAAGACCGATTCTTGGCCATCTCTCTCATGGATGGCATCTCTGATAGCCGAAGTCTAGCTTATTGCTACCACTTACTCTCTCCGGCTATAGTGTCTTATCTTGTCCTTCGTCACGGCCATGCTACTTTCCACTACTTTTATCACAAAACTCTCCTTCTACTCAAAGCCTTTCACCCAGGCTTCCCCGCTCCTGTTTATCGTCGTACTTCCCCTTCGAATTTCACCCTGTACGCCCTCCTGCCGCAACGTGCTCTTCCGCCCTCAATACTCCCCAACATCCCGGTCATCATCAGAGTCCGAATCATAAAGACCCTTCCACATGAAGAAGTCGTTCCATTCTTCCTCGCTTTCGAATTCGGACTTGTCGTACATTTCCGGCAGTGGGGCGCGCAGCTCGCGGTGCACGGCGGCGGTGGTGCGCCAGCCGATCCAGCCGGCGTGCTCCCAATCGACGACGCCGACGATGCGGTCTTGTCCGTCGATGCGGTCGACGATGATGTTCGAGGTGCTCAGATCGTTGTGGGCGAAGCGAAAGTCCGAGTCGGGCGAGTCGAGGGAGTAGTGGTGCTCCTCCTTGTCGTCGTCCTCGTCGTCGAAGAAGACATTGCCTCCTTTCCGGTTTCCGAAGCTTGGGCGCGATACCGGGGCATTCGAGGACGTAACACCCTCCTCCTCGTCGAAGCCACTATCCTTGCGCTTGCCGCCAACACCGCCATTACCCCAACCAATACCCGCGCGCGCGCCCACAAACGACTTCGGCTTCTGCGCCACGGACGACGGCGGCGGCGGGAGCATCAGCTTCCTCTCCCTCGGCGTGAGCGCCCTGGCCCAAATCGCGCTGTAGCTGTCCACAACATACGACCTCTTCTTCCCCTTCTTCTCCTCCCCAGTACGAACCCTCCAATCATCGTCGACCACGCACTCCGCCAGCGTCTTCGCGAACCTCCTCGCCTGCCGCCTCAACGCCCTCTTCGCCGCGCCGTCCAAATACCCCCACGCCACCTCCAGAGTCACGCCGGGCAGCCGCTCCTGCACCAGCACATCGCCGCCCAGCAGCTTCCCCGCGAAATAGACGCGCGGAACACGCACTCCTTCCGCTTTTCCCGTCTCCATGACGGCCTTGCGCACCAGCGCGATGGCCGCGACCTCGTTGGCGTCGACGAGGCTGTAGTCGCGGCGCTTGCGGCTGAGCGGCGCGAGGTGGTTCGTCTTGACGATGCAGCCGCCGACGGCGAAGATCCAGCGGCCGAGCGCGACGGCGGACGAGGCGGCGGCGTCGGTGTTGCCCTCCTCGGAGGAAGCGTCGACCGGCGACAGCATCAGCGTGTCCGCGTTGCACCGCGTCCGGAGCACCTCCTCCCAGTACCGGATGCTGGCCGGCGTCTGCGACATGATGTGCGCGGCGTCCGGCTGGAAGTCGGTCGGCGACGGCGCGTAGCGGCCGTAGTGCGGGAGGTCGCGGAAGGGGTCGTCGGCCGGGACGCGGGAGAGGTCGGTTTCGTAGGGGTTGATGGTGGCCGGGATCATGGCGGGCAAGGGTGAGGGGGAGGGTATCATGGAAGGGGGCGTGAGAGGGAGGTCTTTGTTCTTGTTTGGGTAAAGAGATGGTGGTGGCGGGGCACCGTAACTGCTGTTTTGGCAGGGCGAGGGGGAAGGGCCCGGCGTCGGGACTTCGACAAGTGGAAGAAGGTGGCCGTCGGGCGCGATGGCGGTCGGTGCGAGCTTTGAAATTGGCTGGGGTTGAGCGACCATGGTTGCTGATAAAGGAACAATGTGACTGTGTTAAGGGCGGCAAAGTTCGTGGCTGAGAATGCTACGTCAGTAGACTGACTTGAGGTGGAAAGTAGGAATAGGTGTTAGTGGAGGGTGAAACGGGAAAATATGGACAAAAGAGGCAGTGCCGAGTTACACAACGGCTGAAGGTACGGTCAGACAGCATGTGCGAAGTGAGAGGTTGACGTTGACAAGCCGATCTAGAAGCACACTTATCGTGATGTGTATATACGTGTGCATGCAGGCCCGTCCTTCCGAACGTCGGCCGAAGTCCACGTACTTCCAATCATCGCTGATTGCCCTGCCTGGTGCCTCTTTGTGTGACTGAGAACAAGAAACGTTGAATCACAGTAGAAACGAGCTAAGCAGAAAGGCCTTCTTTTTTTCTTTTTTGTGTCCCAACTCCTGAAACGTGGAAGCCTCTGAAACAAAGGATTGACCACTCACGTTGACGTTAATATGCTAGCCGAGTAGCTTGCAGTAATCCCGGAATGCAGGCAAGAAGTGAAGTCACAGGAGAATGGAATTATTGTGCCAGCAAAAAAAGCTGATGTGGGAAGGACACTGACGAGAGGGGGCGTGGACAGAAAGTATACGAAGCCAAGCGGGCCATGCCATTGCTTCCAGTTCCAGCCCGCTCCATCCGGTGCTGAGCTGCGTCGCCGGCGCGCGTGGCGGCCCCTTGCAGCAGCTGCCCAACCCCGCAAGAAGGAATGGACGAGGGCCGTTCACTGCCGCCTCGCCTGACCACCGGCCAGTCGTGTGGCCGCGCAGCCAGCACGGCTCACGGCCCAAAGACCAAGCTGCTGCGGTAACCCAGGATCTGGAACCTTTTGTCTCCTCAAACCTGGTCAAGACCCAACAGTACGGGAATAAGCTCAGACTTTCCCGGGAGGCTCGGCAGACCCGGTCGCAGAGCAGGGGGGCGAATGGTGATGAATGGGCGGACGCAGGGATCCCGAAGGCGAGTCAGCAGCGGCCATCATCGTGACTGGATGGGTGACACTTCTCTTGCCGCTAACGGCACCCCTGTCTTCCCCGGCCTGGGCTAGACCCATCTGGTGGCACCAAACTCTCGCCATCTGTACCATCCACACACATTTGTTGGTCCCCCGCCCCCGCTCCCGTCTCCGTAGCGCTAGCTAGTCTTCCCCGTCACTAACGCCTTCAGCCTCACCTTCCTACCCTCAAGCCTCGTTATCTGCCACCCAATGAGAAGGCACGCTCCGAAATCGTTTGTGCAGCAGCCCTAACAGCCGCTTTACCGCTCTTCTGCCCTGGGAGTTGTTCGACATCCGGTATCGGATTCCTCGCACTTCAACTATTACGGTTGGAATGTCCTTTTTGATTTACTTCTCTCTCAGAAATAAGAAGAATATCCGCCCTTTGTGCCTTTTTCCGATTATACTCAACATGCAGCAACGATGCGAATCCGTGCCCCCAAAATGACGAGGCCCCGAAGAAGTGCAATCAAGACCACATTGCGCCCCAATGCCAATGCTTTCTGGAGATCCCGGGCCAAGCAAAGCCGGATGACTGCATAGCGACCGGGCGGGAATAAGACACCCAGACGGAGATAAGAGCGAAAGTAAAAGCCGTAAGTTTCATACAAGAAGTTGAAGAAGAGGGAAGAGAAAATGATTATGTGGTATTCGTGCCCATCAAGTAGTAGAAAAAAACGAGGTGAGAGGAAGAGGGATTACTACACCGTCAACGCGTCTTGAGTCAGTAACGAAAACGAAAATCAACGCCCCTCTCCCTCCTCTCTTTTGAATACGTGGGGGTGTGTAGACCCCGGAAATGCCCAATCAACATCCATCAACTATGTGGGCAAATGCCGTCCCTGTTTTCGTGGCGGGGTTCCCGACGCCTTGCACGTCCAGAAGCCAGCTTGCTGCATCGTCTCATCCGTCATCCATCGTTGCGGTCCATCCTTATCTTTCTCCAGCCTACGCGTGAATGATGCTTCTGACAAACACCTTTACGACACCGTCACCGCCTGCAGAAACGACCAGACGACCGTCTTGACTCCATACGACGCTGCAAACTCCTTCTCCGCGCATTATGCGATGGCTCGAGATTTCCTGCGTGCAAATACGCTTTTCGAGCGACCAGAAACGGATCGACGCGTCGTGGCCCGCTGACACAGCCTCGCGGCCGTCAGGCGACAAGTGAAGTGCGGAAATCGCGGCAGGATGCGCGAGCATCGAGTATGTACATTGGCCTGGGTCCAAATTAGCAAAAAAAAGATATTTGGGTCATCTCTCGACTTACCGCTGTTGGCATCGAAGAACCGAATGAACCTGTCTTCGTGCCCGCTGATGACGACACCTTCGACGCCGCCGGCTGTGCCTGTCGCACCGTGTAACCCTCCTTCATCCTCCCCGCTTCCACGGCCGGCCTCAGCGCTCGACGCGCCCTCAATTGATGGAACCGCAGCAACTGTGTTGACGCCCGTCTTGCTCGTGCCATCGTATGTCTCTCCGCTAGCCATGCCGATAATCTCCTCACCGGTGCGAGTGTCGAAAATAAGAATGGAGGCGTCGGTGTATGAGACCACGATAGTCTCACCCGTCTTGGACAGCGGGGTGATACACGTCGGGGAAGGTACACCTGCACGCTCAATAGAGTGAACAAGGGTATAATGGAAAGGCGTGGAGGTGGCCACGCTAGGCTGGGGCGAGGACGGAAAGTTTGAACCAGAGGTAACTGAGTGCCTGCGGCTACCGCCAACTCCACGTCTTGAGCCTGCTGAAGGTGACACAAGCTGAGGAGGTGCGCTAACGGCCCAGATCTTGATGGTACCATCGGCCGAGCCGGAAGCCAAGAGCACTCGCTCAGGGCCACCAAAGTTGCTGGCGCTTCCACCGAACACCTGCCCGCAGTTCGACGGTAGGACACAAACTGCCCAAACGGCATCCGTGTGGCCGTCCAGTGTTGCCTTCGGATCGACACGACCTCTTTCCCAGACCCTGACAGTCGAATCCTGCCCGCCGGAGAATATCCATCCATCGCCCGTGACTCTGCCACCGGTAGAGAAGCTTGCGTTGGATGCCGCAAGAGACGTCACAACACCCTCGTGTCCTCTGTGGGTGAAATAGCTTTGGATATCAATGTCGGTACCAAGAGGACCATGCTGCCCGGCGACATAGCTGGCTGGTATTATCCATCTCTTGATCGTGCCATCGTCGCCAGCAGTGCAGATCTCGGGCTCCGAAGGCGTGCCTCCTCCCGTGAAAATGACTGAGCGGACGACGTCAAGATGGCCGCGCAGAGCAAACCGGACTTTGAACTGCTGAGGATCAGTCTTGGCGCCCTGTGCGGAAGCGTCTGTCTCGTTTCCTTGACTCCTCCTCCGTGACATTGATTGTGCTCCCGAACTCTTTCTCCTGTGTGATTGCGGACCAGAGCGGGGAGGAGACTTGGCCGGAATGCTGTTGGCGCTCGGGAAGGCGTCCGTGTCCGGTCTCCGTGGCGGCGGAATATCCGGTGGCGGCTCAGCCGGCGGGGCGGTGTCGTCAAAATTCCAGCCATCTGGATCTTCCGTCACAGTGCTCTGGACAGCACCCTGCTCGGCCTCTCTCGCAGGGAGTGGACGACCATAGCTATCGTAGCTGTGCGTAACCTTCTCCACCTCCTCCTCAGCAATGTTCGAAAAGCTGGGTTCGACTTCGATGTGTGACTGGGTTTCTACAGCGGACACGGGGATTTGGGGGAGAGGCTGGTTGCTCGGCGGCTCTCTCGTCATAAAAGGGGCTTGCTGGGGCAACTGCGATGTGTGCGTGAGATTAGGTACATCAGCTAGAGACGGCACGGGTGGCGGCTGATGGTTGGGAATCGGTGCCTGCTGCGGCAGGCCCATAGCCATGCTCTTTTGGCGCTGTTGCTGCATGTATGCCTCCTCCATGGACTGATCGTGATTCAGGAAACCGGAAGAATTGGCCAACGAATGTAATTGAGCGTGGGTGGGCGGAGGATGAGCTGGTGGCTGCAAGAGGTAGGTAATCTCCTCGACACATTTTGTGAGGAACTGTCTCGACTTGTCGCGCTGGGCTTCACGCTCATGCTCGGGCGAATCGTGGGCTTCGGGGTCTATGTCGAGGAACGAGTTGTGGTGCTTGTTCGCGGCTGTCGTAGGATATCAGTAGCTGTACCAGATCGAAGGGGGTATTCACATACGCTTCCTCTTGAGGTCCGGGCTAGCGCGCTCTTTGCCCTTGTCCTGGTCGGCGGGCTTCTCGCCGGCAGCGTGAGCCTTGTTCTTCTGGCGCTCGTTCCTCAATGCGTTCTCCAGCATCTTGACGTGTTTTTCCAGCTGTTCGTTGAGACGCTTGGCGCTGCGAACCTCGCCCTCCTGCTTCGCGATCTTTGCTTTCATCTCGGCGCGTTCGATGTCCCAGGCATTGCGGGCTCTCTCGTGGTTGTGCCATTCGAGCTGGAGGAAGCGCATCACGCCTGGGAGGAGCAGTGTCAGCTACGCACGGACGGGCTCGGGGGACGGGTGTTGGGAGCTTCGACGAACCCTGTAATGTGTACTCGGTGCCGACAGGGCCCTGGTTGTCGCCCTGCTGGGCGGCGCCGTTACCCATGGCGGAGGGGCTCTGCCAGGCCATGACGCCCGGCGATGTCAGAAACGGCGGGCGGTGTTGAGTGGTGGCACGGGCATGCAGGTCGCGATCAAGGCGCGGAGGAGGTTGGCGGTTGAGCGGATAAAGTGCCGGAGCGTCGCGCACGGTCTAAACGTGAACGCGGGCGGGGCAAGTGGAGCAGGGATTCAGTCTATTCCGTCGGGCATGCAGGCAGAGGCGACGGCAAGTTGTTGGGCGCTTGCCAAAGTGGAGAGTCTGGAGAGGTGTCGGCGGCCGCGAGAGAGGTGGCAGATCCGCGTCGCGCTTGTCGGGCGCAGCTCGGCCCGTCAGCTGCGTACCAGGACAGCTGCCGGTCCGGAGAGAAACTCTACTGCAACAACACCTGCGCCCGTCGTGATGCGCATGTTCCAGCGACTACCTGCCGCTCTCATTGCACATCTACCGCATTGACCAGCCGAGGGCCAATGTCTGCATCCATCCGGAGGTGCACGCCAAGGCCGTACTCGTCGAGGACAGCAGCCCTTGTATCCTTCGAAACAGTCCAAAAGCAGCGACATGAGCCTGCCAAAACGCCAAGCCGCTAGGGATGTTGCCTTTATGCCTGCATCTCCCCGTGGTAGCATCATCGTCTTGCTTCCATCGCTGTTCTGGTCGGCACCATCTCCGTGAGCGCTGCCTTGTCGCATTGCGCCTAGCGTTTCCCGAAACCGTTCATCGCGCGACGCCTCAACCCATCGTCAGTCTTACCATTATGTTCCTTCGGCAACTCGTCTCTGTGGACGTCGAATATGAGGCTTTCGCCTGATGCGATGGCGCTAAAGTAGTACCGCGGGAAGGCGCAGCGCACGGGGCGGTGAGCGAAGAACCGCCTCCGCCTTGAAAAGCCAGCTCATCGACCTCATGACCAGCGAGTGTTTTTTCAACAAAACCGGAAAAGCGCTCCGGCATAGAGGCGTGACCTTGAGGAGCTCAAGGAAATGCTGGCCTTGACCCTAGGCTTGGGCGAAGAGAAGTACCAAGTCACATCATGTGTCGGATAATAATGGGGATGTACCATGTTCTACCACTCAGACATGGACGAGATCGCTATTAGCCAACTAACGCTCGATTGTTGACCCTAACTACTGGCCCCAACGGCCACTATCGGGCTCGAGCTGAAGCACGTCATTAGTTGTCTTCAGACACTTAACGCCAATCAACTGACTACAATTGGTCCCAATACCAAACTGCCGTCTTCACTCGCTCTTGAAGCCCCATGCCTCATAGCTAGAACCCTGCTCGTAATGGTCAGGGTGACCAGCTCGGCAGAATATTCGATGGATGTTTGAGACATCCACAGCCTAATACCATACCATCACCACGAGTATAATGAATGCATTACTACTCTCCTCATTCTACTTCTAATAGAGGAACGTACTGGTGTAAAAAGACTCTGGCTGGAGGTGGGTATCCTTGGGTGAGTTGGTCCTCTGGCCCCCCTTACTTTTCTAGGTGCTCGATGGATTCCACGGTTACACAGGATACTCCGGTTACAATTCCATGGATACATGTCGATAAAGTGCTGAGTCGATCGAACCAGGCTGCTTTCATGAGTGAGATTCTCCAGATTCGAACACAAGGCCCTAGAGTAGGATGCTTATCCCAGGAACCTTGGTCAACACTGGGGAAGAGTATTTATTTCCGAAGCAGGAATTGCCAACTACGTATCGCGGGTTCGCTAATGCGTCATATTCCATGATCGTGGTATATGAACATGTTTAATTGTCTTTACAGATAATCTTCAAAGGGCCTTCTAATCCCCAACGCACCCAAATGCTACGTAAAACTTCGTGGTATAATATGCGGCGTGAGCCATGCAACCCTCTCTCTTCCCAGAAGCCAACCATCTCTTAATGTCAAAAAGAAACCGTTTCAGTGCGCCGACCAATGCTTATCATCAACCATGAAGGAGACAAAGGATATAAAAGGAGACAACCGCCTTCAGAAGACTCATTAACACATCTCCTCCGGGCTGCCAGGGCGCCTCTCAGGCTCGCCCTTGATACAAAGCTCGGCGAGATCCATGAAGATGGTGCCATCCTCATTGATGTCGCGCTCGGTGATGCCGTATCGGCCGGTGCTAAGGCTCCAAGTACGGTTGCCGGTGCACATGCAGCGGCAGTTGTCGACGAAGCGGCGAATGTCGTACGCATGCTGAGGATAACGCTGCAGCAGGCGCTCGGCACACTCGTCCATCTCGGCAGAACGGTCGGCGACGTACTGGGCGACATGGTCGACAGCCGCCGGGAGGTCAGAGACCAGCTTGTTGGCGAGAAGGATGGGAATCAGGGACTCGACAGCATTGATGGCCTGGCAGACACCAACGTTAGTATCAACAAAGAAAGAGCGGGGGAGAAACAACTTACAACTTCCTTCTTGATGGAGTACAGGTCGTTCAGTCCGGACAGGTGGATGTTGGTGTTGCGCTCGATGGTCTTCATGTCTTCATCCTCCCAAATGGCCGCGGGCAAGGCCATGTCACCAAAACCGTACTCGATCAGCGAAGTACAGATGTTGACAGCGCTGGAACCCAGGCGGTACTTCCAGAACTGCTCAAGGGTAGGCAGGTCACGCGACAACAGTCGGCGGCGCTGCTCGTCCTCGGTGCCCTTCATGAAGCGATCCACCTCAGCGAAGAAACGCTGCCTCTGCTCCACCGTGTATGCCTCCCGCAGCGCGTCGCCGACAACCTCGAAGTTGCGGATGATCTTGTTGGAGGGGGGTGTGGCGCTGCGTGGCGCCAATCCGAGGGTCTCCTTGACGAACTGGATCGTCTCGAAGCGGTAGGTTTGCGCGCTCTCGAGGTCATCACCCATGGAACCTAGCGACGAGTCGATCTCGTCGTCCCACGTGAAGACCCAGGCGCAGAAGAGACATGCGATACGGCACCGCTCGTAGCTGGCGTACGGCCACTCGGTGGCACCGAAGAGGCCGAAGTCTGCGCGCTTGGAGATCTGGAGTGCTCTGCCCTCGCCGAGAGTCCTGTTGGAGTTGTGTCAGTCACGAATTGCCGGCAGACTACTACACCATGCTGAAGGTAAAGCATGAGAGAACAGGGAGACGGTAAGTGCTTACTCTTCCAACCAGGCGTGGACGTCCTTACGGATCTGGTCCAGATGCGGGCTGCACTCGACAGGCCAGTCCCGGAAACAACCCTTCAAGTCCGGGATGATAAAGGTGCTGCGACGCAGCTGCTGGAGAACTTGTTCTCTGGGGTCGAAAGTCATGGATGCCATTGTTGTGATTGTTCAGTTGCTGGGTAGTGAAGTAAGGAAGGAAGAAGTACCATGCCAGCAGGATAAAGGGTCTTATATCTTCTTCGTCTCATGTCTACTCAGCTTCCTTCAGGGCGAGGCCACCCCTTCATCGTCCTCATGACACAGCCCCGAAGGATCAAAAAGCGAATAGAGAAGAGCATACAATGTTTGGAGTCATCGTCTTCTGACCGAGCAAAAACCGTCAGGCAGACATAATCACGGTGGAACTCTTGACCGAAATCGAGGCTCAAGGTGCGAAGATGCGCAGCAGGGAGGCATGTTCCGATGTGAATCGATCGTCTCCAACAGTTCTGAACCAACCATTGTTGGCTGCCTGTGAAACCCAGCGATCTTGACTCGCGTATCCAGTCCGTTTTAGCGTACTGTTTCTATTTCACGTTGCTGACTTGCAGAAAAGCCAGCTCGGTAACCCGACTCGGTATCCCGTACGTCATCCACAGGGTCGGCAGTGGGGGGATGGGGGCCAAGGGTACGCCAAATGCCGTGCAGAACATTGTCAAACGCTGTCCAGGATTCGGCCTTGAGATCTGCCCGCAAGCCACGCGGTGGCGAAAGTGGAGTGCTCTATTCCGGGCGTGGGTAGGAGGGCTCACGGCTAGGTCTGTGAGTGGTTGGATGTGGGTTTTCTAGAAGGATTCGCCCAGTTCCGTGGCGCAGGGAACGGACGGATGTTGTGCTGCCTGGGCTTTCACCCATGTTGATCCCTGCACAGGCCGCTTCTTCAGCCCGCCAAGCCTCCCTCCCCAGGTATTGGCCCCCATACTCAGCCACACCTCTTGAGCCTCATAGAGGCCGCACACCGCGGGACCGTTTTACAGGCTCCCATACACTGCCGCACTCTGCTGAAGGATCAGGATGAGTCTACAGTCACTCTGCTGCGGCCAGCCCTCGACGCCGCATGATGAAGGAGCCGATTCTACGCGCTGCTGCTCACCCAGACCCTGAATAACCATCCAATCGTTCACACGCTCTCCATCTCGTACGAGCGCCACTTCTTAGTTCTTACCTCGAAAATTCTTGCTCGAAAAACTAACAATGAGCCATCGCACGTTCGAATGGAAAATAAAGTTTTTGACAGGTTTGACCAATGCAGGTACATATGTTGAATTAAGCGTACAATGAGTGTGTTGCACGACCTTTTCCTTACATTCGGTAGAAATTCAAGTTGTAAACCCACTTGAACGGTTCTGTGCTCCCTCTGCAGTATGGGATTTTCGAATCCTGCGCGGTTGAGGCTGAGGGGGATCCTCGAGGGAACCGGATAAGACGGCGCCATACCGCAGTTGTGTAACGCGGGTGTAGCATCTTTGTGTAACGACGGTCGCGAGATATTCTTGCAGTTCCAACATGGAATGCCTTAGATGTGGCGCCTTGTGGTTGTGACACACTGCACGCGCCCGGGAATAAGCGGGGGTTTAGCGATTCTTCAGCTTCCTTCGTTAGTGAGTCTTTATTTTTTCTATTTTGCAGATACGGTGGAATACGGTGGATGCGAATCCCTCCAACCTTCCCGCCGGATCTTTTTTTTTGTCTTGCTTCTCTCAGCCCAGCTGCAGAACGCTCGCCAGACGACCAATCCTCTGCCGCCCTGCTCCATCTGACAACGCACCGTAATAGATAGTCAGCCTCGTCCCTGCATCCGGCTTACTGCCCCACACTTGTCTTCCACTTTAGGAATTTCTTGTTCTTTTTATGTGCATCTCGGTTTCCGAATCTGATCGTTTCTTATTCCCGTTTGAATCAAACCCTCTTATTTATCTTCTCACCGCTCTGGCAGTCGCGATAACCTTTTCCTCGACGACCGCCTCTCTGCCCTTAGTTCCTCTCCATGCCATCCACCTGCAGCTCACAAACCCATGACCAACATGCCCGGCAACAAGAGCCCCGCCACAACCAGCACTACCAGCATTTTCCCCTCCCCGAAGAAAGGCCCCTTCCCCCCGCCACTACTGTAGCGAATAGAAACATTTTTGGAACCGCTCCCATTTTCATCCCCACCATCGGAGCCGCCGTCGCCGACAGGCGCTCTTTGGTATATTCCAACGCTCGAAGGGATATCGTCGCGTCGGGAAAGGGCGACGATGTCTTTTGGGATAAGGATGGGAGAGGTGGGGACAAGTACGAAGGAATATGCGGTTGCGCCGGATTGGGTAGAGGTGGCAGTGGTGATGGCAGTTATTGTCGTTGTCATCCCTAGTACGAGTGTAGAGAGGAGCATAATGAGTAGGCAAAGGAACAGAGTGCGCATTGTTTGATGAGTTGGCGGTATGGAGAGATTCTCGTTCGTGGGGAATACAAAATGGAAGGTAGAAGGACCATTCACCCGTCTCCTCTGTTGAAAAGCAGTTCTAAAATGGAAACGACCGATACGCGAAGAGCGCGATGAAGCTTGTTTTACGAGAAGGGCGAAAACTACCGTGGACGAACGACGGAGAAAGGGAATTCACACTCATCTTCCATTACCAAAGCAAAGGGATGGAAATATCACGGCCAATTTTCCTCGGTGGACGATTGCGGCTTATCGAGAAAACCAGCATCCCTCAATGTCGTCATGTCTTCGGGATCCAGATTACTGTCCATCGCTCGCGAACCACCGGTCACGTTAGCGCAGCAAGCCACGCTTGCAATCGGAAGGACAGCAAAGCCGGTGTGACAGCTCGTTGATAGGGCTCGAAGGTACATGGGTACATGACACATGACAGCAAGAAGGATTTGAAAGCTGCGCCTCAGATGAGGGAAAAGCGGCGTGCCCGCTTGGTCATCAGGCATCGGTGTCTGCCTGCAACACGGAGCAAGGACAAACGAGGACTTGAGGAGGACAGGCGGTACAAAGGGCCGTCTCCCAGCGCATCGCTGCAACCGAACAATGAGTGAGCCAGCTAGTTATTAGCGACTTCTGCCGCGCAAAGAGGCGGGGTTGTTGAGAGGTAGGGTGGCTGGAGATGCGTCGGCGATAAGCAAGACAGCCTGATCTACGCCGCACAGCGCCCAGTCCGAAGGCGGCCTAGCCCGGAGGAGGCCGCAAGTAAAGCTTTCGCGCATTGTCATCATCAGCGTCATATTCGCAAAGTCGCAAGCCCAAAGCGCGAAACCAACCACCCAGGCAACACCTCCAGTCCATTCAACCCCGTCCGATTCGCGCTTCCGTATTGGTCATTCGAATTGCAGCAGTCTAGACCACGCACCATGGACTCCCTCGGCAACCTCGACCTTACCAAGCTCTCCGACCGCGACAAGCAGGAGCTGCAGCAATTCGTCGTCAACGAGTCGCAAAAGGCCAAGATCCAAGCATGTACGCATTCCATCTTCTAAGCACCAATGCCACTCCATCTCCACGACTACTCACCTACCTCCAACCTCAAACTATCTCCCTCCAGCCCAGCACGTCAATCCACCAGCGAGATGCTTCATGGCTGACTTTCCAATCACGAAAACAGCGATTCACAGCCTCACCGACGTCTGTTTCCGCAAGTGTGTCACCAGCAAGATCTCGTCGGGCAAGCTGGACAAATACGAAGAGCCGTGCATGTCGAACTGCGTCGACCGCTTCATTGACGCCAACCACGTCGTGCTCAAGCAGCTCGAGACGTTGCGCACCTCTAGCTAAACAAATAAAAAAAAAAGAGACACGGCTCTAAGAAGATCCAATGCGGACCGAGTCGAGCAAGACAGGTCGTATAGTTGTAGTTGAGGATGTATGGGCTGAGGAGGATGAAGGCATATGCGACTGGGCAGCAACGTTTGTTAAACCCGAGGAACTGGGGCAAACCCCCATCCGCAGCGGATGACTTCAGATGTACTAGTTGGAATATGGCTCGGACATGTGTTATCAGGCGCAGGCATTGTATCATAATCAAAGACAGGATCCTCTCTACTCTGGGCATTGTAGAGAGGTGTTCGTCATGAACGGTAACGGAGACTAGGCATAGACAATCACATCACAACTCAGCTCAAGAAGAACGGAAACGTGCTTCATTGGCTCATCGAACGAAGCGGGTATCGAAGAATTGATGGTTTTTCCCTTCATGACAGTAGATTGGCTGTTCCGAGCGCTATCCACGTTTTGACCCAGATGACTTTTACTCCCGGCAGTGATATAAAGCCCGCAACAACAGCCGCAAAACTCCTGCCTCTCATCCCAGCTTTTTTGATCCTTTATTTCAAAGATTCGTCGCTTAGACGATCTGGAGCTTGGTGGCGGCAATGTCGAGAGCATCGACATCGGGAGTAAGGCGGGCGAAGGCCTTCTTCTTGCCGTCAGGGCTGCAGAGAAAATTTGTTAGCTCGGAAATCGGCAATTTCAGGGGACGAAAAGCGTACCGGATGAGGGTGTTGACCTTGATGGTCTCGATGTCGTAGAGGTTCTTGAGGGCCTCCTTGATCTGGCGCTTGTTCGCCTTGACGTCGACGATGAAGACGAGGGTGTTGTGCTCCTCAATCTTCTTCATGGCGCTCTCGGTGTTGAGCGGGTGGATGATGACCTTGGAGGCATCGAGGCGAGGCTGGCTCGGGATCGACTTGCGCGGGTACTTGGGGGCGCGCGAGAGCTGGAGGGTCTTCGGGCGGTGGAAGGTGGTGCTCTTGCGGACCTTGCGGACCTTGTGCGAGTTGACCTAATTTTGCGCGTGAGCAAAACAGGCCGTGAGCGATGTACGTGCTCACACGCCACTGGTAGGGGTCCTTACACCCTTGAGGGTAGCCTTAGCCGCGGCCGAGGCCTTAGCGGAGGGCTTGGAGGCTGTACACAAAATATTAGCTGGTGTTTCTTCGTCAAAGATGCGCGCGTTCTGGAAAACTTCGCTGGAGTTGCGGATGGGCGCAATGCTGCAAATCCGATCCGCGGCCAGGCCAGTCGTTCGCGATTGAGGGTGTGCCGTCACATACTCTTAGCCTTGGGAGCCATTTCTACTGTTGTCGTCCGGGCTGTCGTGAAGTCGTCGTCGGATGCAGAAGAGAGGGAGGGCGCGAATTTCGACTTAACGTTGAGCGAAGACCTCGCTTGACGCGCCAAACGAGGACTAGTGCAGTCGAGGCTCCGCCAAGACTTCGTGCGATCGGCCCGAGCGTCGCAACAAGCGTCGCCGACAATTATTCGGTCTTTCTTCCATCGTTCACTCCCATGATGATATATAGTCTCAATGGTCGCGGCGAAGCGCAAGGCCAAGAAGCCGGGCCTCCTCTCCCATGGCCGCAGCCCGCACATAAACACCAAGAAGACCGCCGCAAACATCTCCGCGAAAGCGACTGCGACCATCATCCGTACCCACCACCAGCTGCAGAAAGCGCACGCTCAGGCCGTCAAAGCAGGCGACCATGCCAAGGCTGCAGAGATTCAGAAGAAGATCGACGAGCAGGGAGGACTGAAGACATACCAGGCGGCCAGCATCACGGGCCAGAGCTCCGAGCGCGGCGGAGACAGCAGCCGCGTTCTTGTCGACTGGCTGCAGGAGCTGGGCCTGCCGTCTGCGTATCCCGAAACCGAGCGAGGTGATGCGGAGGGAAGGAAATGCAAGGTCCTCGAGGTGGGTGCACTCTCGACAGAGAACGCCTGTTCCAAGCGCCGCTATCTCGCCGTTGAGCGCATCGACCTGCACTCGCAGGCCCCTGGCATCCTTCAGCAGGATTTCATGGAGAGACCACTCGCGACATCGGACAAGGAGCGCTTCGACATCATATCATTGTCACTAGTCCTTAACTACGTTCCCGACGCAGAGGGGCGCGGTGACATGCTCAAACGGACACGCACTTTTTTGCGCAGAACCAGGGACCTGGATCACGATGGAGCTGATCTTGTGACCGGTCTCCCGACACCCTGTTTGTTCCTGGTTTTGCCCGCACCCTGCGTCACAAATTCCCGTTATCTCGATCGACAACGCCTCGAGCAAATCATGAACAGCCTCGGCTACGTTTTGCTTCGAGAGAAGATAACGGCTAAATTGATTTACCAGCTTTGGAAGCTTGCAGAAAAGAAGTTGGGGAAGGATCAGAAATATCCAAAGGTCGAGGTGAATCCAGGTGTGAAAAGGAACAACTTTTGTGTCATAGTGAAATGAATTTGCAGTTGCGTACCCAGAAACGAGCGGAAAAGGCATTAATCGGTGTGACTCTTAAGGAACATAGGAGCAATCTGTCAAAATGAGACTGCGCTTAATCGCAGCAGACTATGTCCTTCCATACCCTACACTCCTGCATGGGCATTTGGAGCAAGTAATCAGATACAGACGAACGTTTGAAATAGTACAAAAATATCCGGACATAGGCTTCAACTACCCACATAAGTAAGGCGCAACATTTCTGGAGTGACGATTGAGAAGCTGAATTTTTTTTTACGATCCTAAGAAACACACAATTCCCTGTGGCGTATCACAGATGAAATGAAATGCGTAAATCGCCAGACTTTTCCTCAAACGCCAAATAAAGACGTGGTATCTAGGGGGTTTTCTTTTTTCGTGCAAATATCGAATAGAAAGCAGATCGGTGGGGCATATTTTAGAACAATCAAAACAGCATTCGTATATAAAACTTTAAACAGGACAAATCCAACTGTACAATTTCCGTGGGCGCCATTAAATTTCCTCTGAAAGGCAAGAAATGGTGGTCATTCTATGAACAGCAAAGCTTTTGGCACAGTCGTGACTGACATACATCATCACGATGAGACGATCACATCCTTGGGCAAGCAGGCGAATATCGTACTGACAACGGCCATAATGGCGCTGAGGACTAGAAGTGCCCAGTTGCCCCAGTATTCCCATCGCCCAATCTTGTCGCCGAACAGTTTGAGATGAAAGGCAAGCGGCAGGATGAGACAGACGGAGAAACAGGCAACTGCACCCAGGAGAGTCATGATTCGGTCGAATTCCGGGAAGACAATAGCGATGATGACGAAGACCGCGGTCGTGAACAGGCGAATGGCAATCTTGAGAATGCCCCTGGTGAGACCGGATGACCCGTGTAGACTCGACGTAGCCGCAAGAGTTCGTGGATCGAGACCGAACAACAGCTCAATGGTGCTGACAATAGGGCGGGCACTGAAAACGTTAGTAAAAGGAACTGCTACGTTCTTAGCGATACTCACTTCAACGGGACCTTGGTCAAGGGAATAATGGCAATGAAGACGATAATAAGAATAGACAATGTACGCGGGTAGCCATCCGTGAGCAGAATGTTGGACGTAATCTCATCGCGGACGCCATCTCCAAACATGAGGAGACCGATCACAGCCATACTCAAATCTAGGAGAAAAGTAAAAGAGTAGGTAATTTTGACACCCTTGCGATATTTGTATGGGTGGCGCATGTCCCTGTAAATGTTAGGAAAGACGCTGTGGCCTCCCCAAGGTGCTGATTTCAAATTAGCATTAACAATTTTTGTAGTCTTTTGGGAGCGCTTACACATTAGAAGACCAAAACCAAGCGGAACGGTAGCCCAATGTTCGGGGAACAGGTATGTCGTGGCCGGCTCTTGAAGGGATCCGGGCTGGTGGGGTTTGATCGCTCCGTCAATGAAGACTATAGAAACGACTAAATACTAGTCAGCATTTCTGCAATAGTCTTTTGGGAAAAATCCGATACTTACTTCCTAGACAGCAAAGAATTCCGAGCACACTCGTAAAACTGAGAAAACGGAGGGGGAGAAAGTTCAAGGGTACCAAAATGATTCCACAAGCAATTTTCCAACCTAGATCGCTGAGGACCGGAGCCAGAGCAGCCAGACTATCCGCAAAAAGGACAACCAGAGCCACGCAAGCTGCCAGCAGCTCAAGAGTGAACAGTATGCTAACAAGAACACGTGCGCGGTGGCCAAACGAGACGTATGCAAGGTCGGCAAAAGTTATGAGTGAGTTATCAATGTCAAGGCATTTTGCCAAAAGTTTGGCAGTGTACTGGGTCGTGATGGCCGAGAAAACGAAGAACGTCAGGCCAATAACCCACCCGGTGTACTTCATGGCCAAAGGCAAGCTCAGCAGACCGATTCCGATGAGCACGTTGACCGAATTGAAGACGGTCTGAGGGAGCGTGGACTGGCCAACAACGACGTTGATGAGATGGCCATCCTCTTCAACTTGCTTCACGAGTAAAGGCTCGCGGTCCTGGTCTGGCTGGGTTGTGCCTTTCAGCTGCTGTTCACTGAACAATCTCGCTGCCTGACGGATTGCAGCATCATTAGTGCCCCGGAAGCTGCCATAACGCGTGCCATAGCTGCTGCCAAACGGCGATGATAAGGAAGGCTCAATGGAAAAAATGCTTTGGTCGCGGAAAGAACCCCTTCTCGACGGGTCGTCGATCGGGGGAGCGTCGAGATCCTCGTCAGTGGCGACGGCATTATCAGATGATCTGCGGCCTCCCGTTGCAAAGGCTTCATGCAGGAGCGATCGCCGCTCGCCGGGAGTGGATTCGATATCGCCGTTCCTCTCGTCAGCAGCACCCTCGCCCTCTGAGAAGCGAAACGCGCGCCCTTCTATGGGCTGGACTTCGTAGAATCCGGCGGCGCGCTGCCAAGAGCGGGCGAAATTATCGATACTGTTCACACCGCCGGCATGGCGGATCGAGTTGAAGCGCATCGACATGGATGATCTGATTGGCTAGTCAGCAGGCGCCGTTCAGCATATTTGCAGATAACAAGTACCTTCTCTCGCGCAGCTGGTGGGCGAAGCCGCTGCTCTCAGCGCGCGGCGGTCTCTCATCGTCGTCGTTCCATTGAATGCTGGTGTTGGAGTTGAACGATGCGCGGCCGTCGTACTCGTCCCACGAGGTGGGCTGCTTGCGCGGAACATTCATGGCGGAGTCTCTCTCCACACTTCACACGGGCGACTGTGGGAATGATTGAGAAAAAAGTTTTGAAGGAACTCGAGGGCACGCGACCTGGGGCAGCGGCTTGGTTTAAAACAGGGCACTCGAGGGTCGCGACGGGCCTTGGGCCACGGCTAGACTCGGGCGCCGGTAGCGCTTTATCTGCGAGCAACTAGGGTTCGACTGACAAGGTCAAATCCGATATGGTAATTGCGGCACACGAGATGCGCGGCTGGTGGAGCAGAGCGGTGCAATCGACGCGCCCGTGGCTGGTAGAAAGGCACAGAAGAGCGGGCGGGTGGACATGCTCCGCGCTGGCGAACTCGTGAGCGCGACGGCGACACAACATGAGGAAACTCATGGAGCTCGGACGCTAAGATAGCAGCCTACACAGTACGAGTCGCGCACCCGCCCTGCTGGGCGTCGCGTGAATCACCGCAGCCGGTGGCAAGCAGGCAGCGCCTGGCGGCGCAGCCCGGAAAAGTATGACGGCCATGACTGCGGGCCGCTTGCGCCCTCCGCCCGTGCTTGGGATTGGGCGGGCAAAGCATGACGCTGGGCAAGCGAGCGCCCCGGAAAATTGACTGTGCGCAAAACATCTGCCGCCCAGCACCAGACCCATTGCCAGTCCTCGCGCTCGTCCTCGTGTCTGACGTCCCTCCCAAAGCGCACCCGCCGCCCTCAGCTGCCTGCGGTGCTTGCCTCCGGGCCTGACCTACTTAAGCCAGCCCCCGCCAGCAAAACTCACTCCGACCCCTCACAACCCTTGGCACGTCCCGCCACGCAACGTCGCCATCATGAGCGCCCCTCAGGCGAACGACGCCGAGAAGAACATCGAGATATGGAAGGTCAAGAAGCTCATCAAGCGCCTCGAGGCCGCCCGCGGCAACGGCACCAGCATGATCTCGCTCATCATCCGTACGCCGCCCACCTGCCCCGCAGCCTGACGCTCGCGCATGCTGACTGCCGCCCAAAGCCCCCAAGGACCAGGTTTCGCGTGCCGCGAAGATGTTGGCTGAAGAATTCGTGAGTCCCGCGCCGCCCGCATGCAACGCGCCCGCCGCTGACCGCGCCCCAGGGTACCGCCTCCAACATCAAGTCGCGCGTCAACCGTCTCTCTGTCCTGTCCGCCATCACCTCGACCCAGCAGCGCCTGAAGCTCTACTCCAAGGTCCCGCCCAATGGCCTGGTCATCTACTGCGGTGAAATCATCACCCAGGAAGGCAAGGAGCGCAAGATCAACATCGACTTCGAGCCCTTCAAGCCCATCAACACTTCGCTCTACCTTTGCGACAACAAGTTCCACACCGAGGCGCTGAGCGAGCTGCTGGAGTCGGACCAGAAGTTCGGCTTCATCATCATGGACGGTAACGGCGCGCTGTTCGGCACGCTCAGCGGCAACACGCGCGAGATTGTCCACAAGTTCTCCGTCGACCTGCCCAAGAAGCACGGTCGTGGTGGTCAGTCCGCTCTGCGTTTCGCCCGTCTGCGTGAGGAGAAGCGTCACAACTACGTGCGCAAGGTCGCCGAATTGGCCGTCCAGAACTTCATCACCAACGACAAGGTCAACGTTGCCGGCCTGATTCTCGCCGGTTCCGCCGACTTCAAGAACGACCTGAACGCCTCCGATCTCTTCGACCAGCGTCTCCAGGCCAAGGTCATCAAGGTCGTCGACGTGTCCTACGGTGGCGAGAACGGCTTCAACCAGGCCATCGAACTGGCCTCCGAGACGCTGAGCAACGTCAAGTTCATCCAGGAGAAGAAGCTGATCAACAGGTACTTCGAGGAGATCAGCCAGGACAGCGGCAAGGTCTGCTACGGCATCGAAGATACCCTCAAGGCCATGGAGCTCGGCGCCTGCGAAATTCTCATCGTCTACGAGAACCTGGAGGTCACACGCTGGACTCTGAAGGATTCGGAGGGTGCTGAGATCATCCTGCACACGACCAAGCTGCAGGAGGAGGACCGTTCCCAGTTCTTGGACAAGTGCACGGGCCAGGAGATGGAAATCGTCGACCAGATGCCCTTCCTCGAGTGGCTGGCCGAGAAGTACCGTGACTTCGGTGCCACGCTGGAGTTCGTCTCGGACCGTTCCAGCGAGGGTAACCAGTTCGTCAAGGGTTTCGGTGGTATCGGTGCCATTCTCCGCTACAAGGTCAACTTTGAGCAGCTGGCCGACTACAGTGACGACGACGAGTTCTACGATGGTAAGACTTGATACCCCCTTTTCGGAGTACGCGCGAGCTGACACGATGCCAGATTGACGGTTTTGCACCCTCGCAGAGAGCGAGGTAGCAAGTCCAGAGATCGCTACTCCCGGCACTCTGACGGCTCCTCGCTTCGAGCGTCGTGTCGACGCTCAGGAGCCCCGGGAAGACAGCCACTTCGGCCTCCCGGCATGCCGCTCCAGGTTGTAAAGGGAGTCTTGAACCAGCCACACGAAGATCAACGGCAAGTTCCCCCGTGCTTGTCGGGCGTGCGACCAAAGTTAACAGTGTTCCAGATGGCCGTGAGGAAGAGCCAGATGTGCGTGATCTGGGCAGGTCCGCTCGCTGAGAAAAGCTCGACAGAGGCACGACTCGACTTGAAGGCAAGGCAGCGCGCAGGAGCGCAAGCAATCCATCCGAGACGAGGCAGAGGCGAGCAGGTCGGAGAATCGCTCTTTTAAATGGCCGATTCGGGGATCTTTTGTGCTATTTTGCGTTATGATTTCAGATTGTTGTTAGCAAAGTCCTGCCGGACGGAAACTACGTAGCAATCATTCCGTGCTTTCGTCCAAGCGTGCGCGTCGCGTATCGAGTGATGATGGTGTTGATGTTGAACCCTGAAGCTCGGCCTCACTCACCTATCACAAAAAGAGCCGATGTCGCTAGCGCCGTTTGCGCCAGATTTTGGCGACGCGGAGAATGTCAAAGCGCCTCCCCGGAGCTGTCTTCTTAGAGATGTCATCGCGAAGGGCGCGAGCCTGTGACTTCATCTGCCGACCGCCTCTCTCGTGCAGCCCTCGACCGTGAGTGACCTCCGGACAATAGAAACGGCCAACATGGCCGAACAAGAGACGGTCGCCTTTCTCGGCCCAACGGCCTCCTATACGCACCAGGTAATTATTCGATCCATTGCTATTTATTACGGACCATCAACACTCTTATGGTGTCGTTGTCGCCAGAATTTTCTCCTATCTCAGACCTCTACGTTCAGTATTCCTCCCTTTGGGTTTCAAGAAAATTCTTTACGCAGATTCTACACCAGTAACAATGGCGTCACTGGTTACATTCGAAAAGTTCAACTCAAGCAGCATTTGGCTAATCCATCTCAGGCGGCGCTTGACTCCTTTGACGAGTCCAAATACACCTTCCAGCCTGTGGTCAACATTGAGGATGTCTTCTCCGTTGTCCAAGCCGGCACCGCGCACTACGGCGTCGTGCCCATCGAGAATTCCTCCAACGGCGCCGTCATCTTCACGCTCGACCTCTTCGCCGATCTGAAGGACCGCTACCCGGACATCCTCATCTGCGGCGAAGCCTACGTCCGCATCGAGCACTGCTTGCTCGGCTACGCCCCTTCGTCCCCCAAGACGGCGGCGTTGTCGTCGGCCGCCGCCGCCCTCTTCCACGACTCGACGACCACGGGCTCGCCGGCCTCATCGTCGGGCGTGGCGACGCCCACGCTGGACGCGCCGGCCCCGTCGAAGCCGCGCACGAAGCCGCTGGCGGACCTGAGCGGCATCAAGAAGCTGTACTCGCACCCGCAGGCGTGGGGCCAGTGCAAGAACTTCCTCAATGCGCACCTGCGCGGCGTCGAGCGGCAGGACTGCTCGTCGACGTCGCGCGCGGCCGAAGAGGCAGCCAAGGACCGCACGGGCGCCAGCGCAGCCGTCAGCAGCGCGACGGCAGCGAAGCTGCACGGGCTGGACTACCTGGCCAAAGGTATCAACGACCGCGATGACAACACGACGCGGTTCTTCGTGCTCAGGCGGCGCGTGGTGAGCGAGGCGGAGGAGGAAGGGGACGCGGGGAAGGACGGGTTCTCGGCGTTCAGGCCGAGGGACTGGGCTGACGGCCAGAGCGACGGCGATGAGGCGGACATGGAGGCGTGGAAGAGCTTGGTCGGTTTCACCGTCGATCACAACGACCCCGGCGCCCTGGCGGACTCGCTCGCCGTGTTCAAGCCGTACAAGCTGAATTTGACGAGCATCAACACCCGGCCCAGCGGCGTAGAGAAGTGGAACTACATTTTCTTCGTCGAATTCCGCGGCCGGAGGCTGGCGGGCCGAGAGGGCGCTGTCAACGCGGCACTGAGGGATTTGGGAGGCGTGGCGAGAAATTGGCGGTGGTTGGGCAGCTGGGAGAGCAAGTCGGCTACATGAAGGACGTGACGATACGAGAAGTCACGAAAACAAAAGTCTTCCTTATGTTGCTTCTAGGATTTCAACAGGGCCTTGAAGCCGAAAATGCGACCAGTACTAGCAGTTACCATGATGTAACGGCATACCAGATTGGAACATGGTATATGGGCGTTGAGCTCGGCAATAACGCGGAAATAGGTAGAAGACTAGTTGCCGCGGCGTCTTTCATTGTTCCCCGACCGGCAACTCGATTGCTTTCCCCGCAACCACTGCCCGCAAGCTACGACATGTCAGCCTGCGCAGCGTTGTATTATATATCCCCTCGTCCTCAGCCCTCCAGCCAGTCCAATTGACCCTTATAAGCTATGAATTGATCTCCCATACACACAGAAAGCTACCAAGAAGTTCAATAATGTCGACAGCTAAGCTCCTCCCCCGCCGCCCCGCCGCTGCCGCCGCCGCTGCCTCCTCCGCACGGCTATTCTCCACCAGCAGCTCCCGCCTCTCCTCGACCTACGCGCACCTCTCGCACGAGCTCCCCGCGCGCCGTCTGCCTCCCATCTACAGCGACCTGGCGCCGGGCAACTCTCACACGCTCGGCATCTCGCTGTCGTCCTTCCTGCCCGCGAGCTGGACGGCGTCCAGCGCCACGACCGCACTGCCCGCCAACGCCCTCGGCGCCCCGGCCTTGCCGCGCGCGTCTTCAAGCCTCGAGCTGCCGCCCGCGCACCACCTCGTCTACTTCAACCCCGTCATCCCCGCCGACAAGCTCCTGCCCGACGGCACCGACCCGCTGCAGAGCCCCGGCGCGCCGTTCGTGCGCCGCATGTGGGCCGGCGGATATGTGCGGTTTGCGGGAGGCGAGGGCGAGAAGAAGGAGGGCCCGGTGGTGCTGGATGGGCAGAGGTGGGTGTGTGTGGAGGGCATAAGGGACGTCGCGGTGAAGGGCAAGGAGGGCGAGGAGAAGGTGTTCGTGGGGATAGAGAGGCGGATTGGCCGGGCGCTGGAAGGAGAGGGCGGCGAACATGGTGGTTCGGAGGAGGAGGAGAGGGTCCGGCGCAGGCTGTGGACGGAGAGGGAGGAGGATTGGGGCGAGGCGAGTCTGGTGGAGAGGAGGAACATCGTCTTCATGCGTGAGAGAACGCCGGAGGAGGCGAAGGTGGAAGTGAATAAGGCAAGGGGGAAGATGCTGTTTCGTAGGTGCCTCCTTCATATGTTTATCACATTCGCATTCAGACCGTGGTGTGTACCCAGAAGCTTTGGCATGCTGACGTTGATATCCCACCCACAGCCCAGAATCCCCCCGACTTCACGCACACTCTCATGCCCACACCTTCTCTCCTCTTCCGTTACAGTGCTCTAACCTTCAACGCTCACGCCATCCACCTTGACCCTCACTACTGTCGCACCGTCGAGGGCCACCGCAACCTTCTCTTCCACGGTCCGCTCTCCTTCTCACTGCTAGTCACCCTGCTTCAGAACAACCTTCCCGCCGGCCGCCGCATCGCGCAGCTCGAGTACCGCAATCTGGCTCCGCTGTATTGCGATGAGCCGGTCAAGCTATGCGGAAGGAAGGCGGACTCCACAAATGGCAAGGCTAACAAAGGGGATAAGTATGAGGTTTGGGCCGAGACTCCTGAGGGCGGATTGGCGGTGAAGGGGACCGCATACACGATCGCTGCGTAAGAGTAAATGCTGGAAGCTGGGGATTACTGTATATTTCAGACCATTGTAGAAAAACAAGATAGGGGAAGAGAGTCACAAAATTTCAAACAGGAATGCCCATGCAACTAAGCTCCACTCTAGGGCCCCGGTTTCAGCCCGCCTCGCATTCTTAGCAGCCCTTTTTTTGACGTAAGTTTTCTTAGAGGAATCAAAAGGTCAGGCCAGTAATCCTTTTTTTAGCATCTCAAATCGTGTCAGTAATGGTATTTATCCCCTGTAGAGACTTGGGCTATAGTACTTTTTGACTAAGTCCATGCTCTTTCTATTCGGTGATGCATATCAAAAGTAGCACCCTATCAGGCATTCCCTGTCTTGGATGGCTATCACAATAGTATTGTTGTGATTCGATTTTGTTATCGGCGCTCCCTTTCAACATTATCTAAAAAGTACCCTAGATATGCACCATAGCTTCCTGATATTCTTCCTCTGTAGTATTCGGCCAGCAAGATGCACGAGCATACGAACTAGAGCAAGACGTCTTGCCATGTCACGTTGGAAAAAGGAGGAACATCCACCTCGCAGATGGATCCCGGCTCCGGCAGTGTTCCGTTGTCAAAGTAGACTTGCGTTGCTTTCGCGGTACAACGCGAGACTTGCGCAGGCGAGCAATGCTAGAAAGGAGAAAACGGGCCATCTGTTGTCAGCACTGGTATCCAAATGGAGGCTGGAGGATAAGAGCAGACATACCCCGAAACCATGATGTTCCAGCACAACGCTTCCCTCCAGACTCGCACTGGCGTTGCGCGCGGAGACAATCGGCGTGACTGGGTCGAATGTGTTCCCGATTATCAAAATCGGATGCCTCGTGCTCACTCTGTAGTCTCCCAGATAGCGCTCTTTGGCATCCATTTTCCATTGCACGCACGCCTCGATGTCATAGGATATTCTGTCGCCTGCTAACTTGCTAAGACTGGAAACTTGGTCTATTACTGGAAGCACGTCTTCCAGGTGTGACGTGCGCCATGGTTTGTCTCCGCACTGGATCCCGAATCGATTCTCTGTGAATACTGGGTCTTCCGCGGCGCTTAGAGTCTGAAGTGGCGCATCAAGCTCAGTCATTTTCCCTGTGAATAGAGCGTCGAGGAAGGTGGCCACTGCCGGCCACTGAGCTACAGAGGTGATGCCTAGGAATATAACGTTCCTGACAAAAGTGTAGTCGATCAGCTTTCCTTGATACGGGAGCGGCCGGTATTTGACTTTTTCGATGAGTTCGTAAGTGGCTTTTTCGAGGTCGTCTGCGGTTCTGTTCAGGTGCGACAGTGGGCATCTTTCGCCCGCAGCAATGCAGGCGGACAGGAAGCCCGAGAAAGTCTTGTCCGTGTCGGAGAACCCTTCCACCCCGCTGCAATAGTAAAGTGGATGCCCCTATTAGTTTATACTCTATTCCTGGGAGGTGAGTATCAGACGTACTGATAGTGCCAGTACTCGTGGATGTTCCAAACTCCGTCCAGGACCATGCGCTCGATTTTATCGGGAAACATGGCAGCTATGGTCGCTCCCAACACAGTGCCACCTGAAAAGCCTGTGCGATTCGCCATCAGTACCAGAATGTCTCCATGAATACTGGACAGTGCTTCCTTACCAAAGTACCGGAGAAGCCCATCCTCATTAATTGTTTCCGCAATGCGGATGTAGTCCCTTGCTGTGAAAGACATGCCAACAAGATCTCCGATTTCCTTCTTGTTTTCGTAGCACGCAGTGTCGAGGTTCTCAGTACTCGCCCAGAGCCTCCCGAGCATGGTATCGGACTCATGGCCGTTGAAGTTCGGATTCATAAAGGTAGCATTCACCCTTTCCGCCGGATTCCGATAGCATGACATCGCGATCGTCTTCCCAGCACTCCTGTGCACAGTTCTTATGTCAGCTACTCACCACATAAAGTAGGAGCGAAACGAAATCATAGCATTGCCTTCTTACCTGGGGTCAAAGCTGATCAAGTCGAAATAGCCTCCAGTTATACTGATTCGTCAAAGTAAGCAAAGCAATCTCTTCATCTGCTGTCTAAGCTAATTGCAGACTTACGCCTGGACAAGTGGCCCCATCATGGCCATATATTGTTGTCCGCTTGCACCGGGACCGCCGAAGTTAATCAAGATGTTCCCTTTCGAAGGCTGCTTTGAGGCAGGAGCCTTGACGAGCTCTATGCTGAGCGTATCGGTGGAGTTTGGGTCGGAATAGTCCAGCGGAACGGAGATATTCCCGCATACCAATGGTATTGTCCCAGCTATTTCACAAGAACCCCACTGAATTTCCTGCGTGCCATTGTCTTCCTGAGCATAAATGCCAGTGTAGGTGAACACGGCTTGGAAAAAGAGTAGCCGAAGAGCTGTAAGGCTCAAAAACATTTTGATTGAGACAATAGGTCTGCGGGCAGGATGATGAAAGATATGGTGTAGTATCAATCCGGGACTGATGCTTAAATACGCCTTAACCCCGCTCTAACGTTGACGTCATTGTGCTGAAGGAAGAGACAGTGAAGGATTGATGAGGTTGCACACTCTCTAAGCGAAGGAAGTAAGAGTGGTGATCCACGGCACGCAGGGCTTGAGATTTGCCTAGCGGCAGTTCCAAGCCCCATGGCAATTGCTTAGCTTTCCACAAGCGGCAGCCAAAGATCTTTAAAGCCAAGCTATGTATATGAAGAATTTCCCAGAAATTGGCTTGCGATGAAAGCTGCGGGTCCTTGCAGACCCATCCGGACCAGAGTTCTGGGGGCGAAAACTTGTCCAATAGGACGGATATGCCGGAACCGACCCCGCAAAGGATTTCGGACAATATTGACGGACCACACAGCCACTCCAGCAGGATGCTTCCGCTTACACGATCTCTCGATCGCACGAGCTTTGAACAAGAATGTCTGATGACCGTATCGTCCAGTGAAGATTTTGCCTAAATTACCACATAAAATTCAAACCCTCGCGTTCTTGAAACAATGATTCAATATGATTAAGTCTGACGCGAGCATGCAAAATTCTATTTGGTTTGTCCCTTCGTCAATCAAGTATACCTACACTTGATCAGTATAGTGATGAGCGTATATGGTCGTGTGTTTACTTAGCCGTACCTCTCGCTTTAAGCCTTTACATTTACGAGAAGGTAATAGACGGAAATATCTTTACATGGAGAGGAAAGCAAGGGAGTGTTTGAGATGTCATATGGTATCTATTCATCGTGAATGACCCTCTGCGATAGATTGACAATCTCCACCTTCTCTTTATAAAACTGTCTAAATACAGTCGTACAGATAGTAAGCTTGTGTGGTATTCTGATGTTATTATATTTACGCAAGGGAAGATCGGAAATTGGGGAGATTCTCCACCGGGAAGACTGAGTGAGCTGATGTTCGTGTATGCTACGCGATATTTGGGTAAAACATCAAAAGGTGTAGACTTTTAAAGCATTAGGAGGTTCAATTGTATTGCAGAAGGATATTGCAGCCCACGGCTAGTGTCAATTCATTTTTCGTCTATACCATGGGTAACTGAAGCTATCGTCCGGACATGAATGTATAATCATTAATTCCACATTCACATCCGGATGATAGCTCCAACTACCTACAAATGTTCTTTTGCATTAGAAAGAATGGGAGTGAAGCATACACGCTATGTTCCAGGACCCTACTATTCTTTGCGCTAGCTCTAATCAGGATATCTCAATAACCTCACTGCCTCACTTCGACCACGAAATACTGCCGGGCACGTGCACCCAGATATCTGTCCAGCTGCACGCGCCCAAGGCAGCGAACCTAAACAGTGACCCGATTTATTTAAACCCTTCGCCTCCTCTTCCTCTGGTTCCTCTTCTTCTACCTCTTCGCAACCCCGCGAGCTAGCTCTATAAGACTTCTGCAGCCACATCTCTCGCAACAATGGAGCAGCCTGACAAACCCATCACGCCCATGCCTACTACTGACATGCACGACGTCCCCCTCAAGGATCTGGCTGCCGCGCTCGGCACCGTAGCCCCCACGTCACTTCACGATGACCGCGACAACAATGGCCATGGTAGCTGCCACAACCACCAGCTGTCCCTCCCCAGCCAGCCAGCCCACCTCACTCTGCACCACTTCACCTTGCCGATCCGCAACGCGGTGCCCTCCAACGATGGCGAAAACAACCAGCTCACTTCAAGCCTCCCCACCCCGGCGCTCACAGCCGCCGCTCACAACGGAGAGCTCATCACCACTGCCAATAACGATACCACCACGTCCATGGAGGTGCAGTCCACAGCCTCATCGGACAATGACACGGACAAGGACCTGGCCTTGGATGACTCGAGCTACCTGCACGCCCCTATCTTCGGACGCCGTGTGAGGATCAATGGTGAGGGCGCGTGGCGCGTGCAGGCGGAAGAGGTCGCGCGCCTTCTGGTTTCCGCCGAGAGCAAGCATGAGGTCGTCAAGCTCATGGAGGAGCTGCCACGCTACCTGAACGGCACGGTTCCCGGGGCGTTCCGTCATGAGCTGAGGGAGAGGTTCAATATCATCTGCGGGCGTCAAGGTTGGTTGATTAGGTTTGAGGGCCGGCAGCAGGCGCCGGGCGTGCCGTATGTTGTCGCGGGAAAGGGTGTCCACGCGATGCGTTTTTGCAAGAGCCCGATGCAGGTGCTCGGATCCCAGGAATTCCGCACGGAGAAGCAGCAGAAGATGGAGAACATGATGGAGGAGAAGAAGGCCACGAGGACCAGGCGCCGGCATAAGTTGAAGGTCAGGCGCGCGAGGGAGAACAAGGAGGTCCGGGAGACTCGGGAGCAGGAGATGATCAAGCTGGAGTACGATATTGTCTAACGGAAGGGCAGTCAACCATCACATGCTGGCGGAGGAGAAAATGGTCCAGGCTGAGAAGATCAGCACGGACAATGCCATTCCATACACTGCTTGCCAAGGACGACGAGCGGAATAAGTCTAGTAATTGCAAATGTCATGAATGGAGAAAGGTCTGGGGGATGGCAAAAAAAAAAAAAACACTTGAATTATGGAGGAAATGCTGATCAGATGTTGATGGTCCTTCTCTGTTTCCGAGCGTGGAAATAAGACAACGAGAAGAAGAAAAAAGAAAGAAAAGGCTGGGGCCACCGGTATTCCGGACACAAGTGCAGATAGATAGTAGTTTGGCGTTTACACCCAGATGACAATGCAAATTTCCATACGAACTCAAAAAAATATGGGACGAGTGACCAGTGTGAACGAAGCCGACAGACACTCAGCACAAAAAGGAGGGGAAATGGAGGAAGGGCCTGAGTATAGTCGGGCTAGCGCAGTAATATGTACACTGGCTCATCGAGACATATGTGAGGCCTCAGCCTCCAAAATGCCCTATCACTGACTGCTTTTCGCAATTCTTTATGACAGAAAAGAAAGTCCCGAGGGAACCGGTCCACAGATTGGAGAGGATGCGGTCCACAGTTGTATTCAGGCACAACTCCCACCAGGTGGCTCAGGGATTTCCTTATCTGGGGCCATTTTCCTGCTCCGTAGATTTTGTTGCCGTAGACTCGGGCAGGAGTGGAGAGCTTGAAGTGCACAAGAGTGGGACAGACGGAGGTGAAAGCGGCGGTGGCAGTGGCGGGCGGTGAAGTTAGCGAGGGCTTGGCCGGGCAGTTGGTCGTGCGCGCGGACCCTCTAGATCTGCAACGTTGCCTTCCTCTCGTCGCCGCAGTCCGAAGTCAATTCGCCTCAACAAGAATAAATATCCCTCACCGGCGCCCTCGTCCTCTTCCTCGTCGTCTCCGTCACTTTCCTCTCCGACCGACCTCGCGACACCGACGTCCGCAACCGCCATCATGGTCAACCCTCAGATGTAAGTTTGCGCAAAACTTCAAAGCGAGAGAGAACGACTGCTAACGAGCGCGTGTGCGCACAGTACCAACCTCGCCATCATCTTGTACGCGTCCCCGTGTGTCCGCGCCTATCGTGTGCGCCTTTCTGACGTGATATATCTTGCAGGGTGATGATGCAGGTGTCGAAGCGCATCCCGTTCGATGACCCGAACGTGCTCAACATCGTGCGCGCCGTATACGTCGTGTCCAACATCATCATCGCGAGCGTCTACTTCTACGTGAAAACGCAAATCGACAAGAAGAAGGGTACGCAGGCTCCAATAACCCAAGACGGAATGGCAGGCTGACACGGAATGCGGCGCAACAACAGACATGACGGTCCTGAAGTACGTGGAGCCGGCGCCTCCGGGCAGCGGCGAGGAGCCCAAGGCGGTGACGACGACGGTGCACGCCTACGACACGGCCCAGCTCAAGCAGCTGTACAAGGCGCAGATGATGGGTGTGGGCATGATGGCTGTCATGCACTTCTACTTCAAGTACACCAACCCGCTCCTCATCCAGAGCATCATCCCGCTCAAGGGCGCCTTCGAGGGCAACCTGGTCAAGATCCACCTGCTCGGCCAGGCCGCTTCGGGCGACCTCAAGCGCCCCTTCAAGGCCAACGGCGGCCTCATGGCCGCCATGGCCGGCGCCGGCGAGATCAAGACCGACAAGAAGAGCATCGAACAGGCCGAGCGTGCCGGCCGTGGCGGTGCCAAGGAGGAGTAAAATGCGAAGTACAACTGGGCTTTTTTACATAGCATGAGGAGAGAGGCAGGGCTGCTGCAGGATGTCATTCCTGCAGCGCTGTTTTCGAGCGCGACCGCTTAGACTCGCAGAAAATTTAACGTGTTACTCCAATACTCGATGGTTTTTAACGTGCGGTTCCAGATACGACAAAAATTGCACACAGACGCGTACCCCGCAATTGCCTCCGCAGCCCGAAGAGGTTGGAGACGACGTTTCAGATGGGCTTGACGGCGGCAGCAGCTGGCCCTTGCCCCCTGAAAGGGTCGACGCATTCATCAGGGTCGCAACAGAAGGGGCTACGGCTTTGGTGCCGGAACCAAGACGACGCGGCGCCATGATCGGCTCGCATGAAGGATCCCAAGCGTCATCTCCCAGGCCCCCCAGGCAACGTTAAGGCCAAGAGTAAACTTAAACAACACACGACCCAACCAACTTCCATCCCAATTCCTCGTTTCCGTGCATTCGTTTCCACCAACAATCCATCCGACTGAGGCTGCGCCACAGTACGCACTCCACCCGCTTTCATCATCACGCAGCAAGTGCTGCTCTCCAGCTGGCGACGGCCAGACTAATCGCCCCGGAACCCCGTCGGGCCAACAAACACGCCCCTGCCGGCTTTTCCAAGTAAGGAATATAAACTTCCCCACACCGCGGCGTGATGATGACGATGAATGAACTTTGTTCCCAGTCCCTCGTTTCCCTCCGTGCACCCAAAGATACGGAAGCAAGGAGAGAAAAGAAGAAAAAGTAATAATAATCGTAATAATCCCCAACCTCGTAAAGGAAAAAAAAATACACACCAGTATCAAAAGGGAAGGGAAAATCAAGGGAAACCCGCAAAAAAAAAAAAAAATAGCCCCAAACCATGCCTTCCACATCATCCTCGTCAACAAACGACGCATTCGCCAAAGCAACAGCATCCACCACCTCCTTATCCTCCTACTCCTCCTCCTCGGCCGCCGTGCCAGCAGCCGTCAACGAGCCGCTCGTCACCTTCCACCGGCTCCCCGCGCGCTTCCCCTCGTCGGCGCTGTCCATCTACCAGAGCGAGCCGCCGGCGCACCACGTCACGACGGCCAACGGCACCACCGTCACGGGCTTCAGGAACCCGTGGCCGTCGTTCGTCGAGGCCGCGCCAAAGGGCCCCGCGCAGGCCATCCACGCGCGATTCTTGTCGCGCGAGCGCCGCTACGTGCCCATCCCGTCGGCCAAGGAGGAGCTGGTGCAGGTTGTGCGTCCGGATTGGGGGTGGGGGTGCTGCGGGCATGGCCCTCCTCCTTCTCCTCTTCCTCCTGGTTCTGCGAAGGGGGGTGCGGCGGGCGAAGGAGGGCAGGGTGGTGACTGGGGAGGGGGAGGGGGAGGGGGAGGGGCAGCGCAGAAGGAAATGGGAATTTCGGACGAAGGGAAGGCTGCTGCTGCCGCTGGGAAGGATGGCGAGGGGGCCAACTCGAACGCGACGAAGATGAAGGCGACATGGATCGGGCATGCGTCGTGGCTGGTCGAGACGGGAGTGAAGCGCAGGGCGCCCATCGCGACGCCGTCCATCACGCTGACGACGGACGACGCGGGCGACGGGAAGGTGACGACGACGACGCTGGATCTCGGAGGGGATTCGGATTCGGACGACGATTCGGACGGCGATGATTCCTCGTCGATGTCGTCGTCCGCCGGAGGCCCTGACGACAAGACGGACCACGAGAAGGATGACGGGGGGAAGAAGAACAAGAAACGGCCGGAGAAGAAGGAAAAGACGAAGAAGAAGAAGAAGGCGCCGCACGTCGAGCGCGGCATTCGCATCCTGTGTGATCCCGTCTTCAGCTCGCGCATGTCGCCCGTCCGCTTCGCTGGACCGAAGCGCTTCACGCCGCCGCCGTGTTCGCTCGCAGACCTGCCTGACCCCGTTGATGTCGTCATCATTAGCCACGATCACTATGACCATCTGGACGCGCCCACCATCCGCTTCTTGGTCGACCGCGAGCGCAAGCGCCAGCACGCTATGAAGATCGGTAGGGGCATCTTGTTCTTGTGTGGCTTGGGCGTCGGGAGGCATCTGCAGGGCATGGGCGTGAGGGAAGAGGAGATTGTTGAGCTGGATTGGTGGGAGGGCGTAAGAGTCGCAGTGAGGGGCGTCAAGGGCGCGGCGAGGGTGATCGCGACGCCGAGCCAGCATTTCAGCGGGAGAGGTGTTTGGGATGCGGGCAAGTCGTTGTGGTGTTCTTGGGTGGTAGAGGAGATTGGAATCGATGATGATGACGACGACAAGCAGCAGCAAGCCAACGTGCAAACTTCGCCGACGAAAGCGAACGAGAGCGACGCCGCCGGCTCTTCTCCTCTGTTGCGCAAAAACAAGAAATTGTACTTCGCTGGCGACACCGGGTACCGCTCCGTCCCGCCTGGCGTCGACAAGGACCCCGAGGCCATCGCAGAGTTGCCGCGCTGTCCGGCGTTTGCAGAGATTGGGGAGCTGTATGGACCGTTTGATCTTTCGCTGCTGCCGATCGGATGCTATTCCCCTCGGATCTTCTTGTCGCCAGTGCATGCAGCGCCGGAAGATTCGGTGTGTATGCATAAGGATTTGAGGAGCAAAAAGAGCGTGGCGATGCATTACGGGACCGTGCGGATGCCTTTGAGCGAGCAGTATGAGGACGTAAGGGAGCCGCCGAGGTTGTGGAAGGAGTGCGCCGAGAAGGAAGGGCTGAAGTGGGGAGAGGACGTCGAGGTGTGTAAGATCGGAGAAACTGTGTTGGTGTAGACAAGTGCGGGGGTGGCAGAGAGTAGGGAACGGGACATTTAGACCGGGAGTATCTCAACGTGAATCGCCCAGTCTAGCCCTGCAGTGGGAAGGGCGAAGAAGAAAAGGATTCGTAGAAGTGATCGAGAGCGACCGAGAAAGCGGGTAGCACAGGAATGGCGCAACGGTTCGAAGTATAATTACCTATTAACTTATCTTTGCCGTGCAGTAATGTAGAGACATGGCTTATTGAACCTTAGGTACGTTGGAGTATTCGGGATGGGTGTCCATCGGGAAATTCAAGTTGCTGTGCCCTATTTGTAAGGAGGACAAAGTGTATGTAGGTAGGGTAGTCATGGTTGTCCATAGATATTTAACTCCGGGGAACAACGCTAGTTCCCTACTAATATATTACTAGCCCTATGCTCGAGAGGAAAAAACGCTCCTTCTAAAACCAGGCCCCATCGGCCCGGGCTAATACCCGAAGCCCGGAGGCCGTGGTCTTAAGATCTTCTGTGATTCTTCCGCTTCCCTTCCCACTCCTCTTCTTCTACAACCACAACAACGCCCTCCACCTCGATCTCGACGGCATCGCAAGAACTCCACAATCACCAGTAAGCTCTTCCCAGCCTTTCTTGAGTAATACAAGACCAATCCACAGTCGCGACGCCACAGCGACGGACGCTGTCGAGATATTCGCACCTCACTTGCGCAGCTTCACTAACCTTACTCTCGTTCACCCGATCAGAAACCCCGCTACCCACCGCTACCCACCGCGACCATGGTTTCGTGGAACCACGAAGTTGACGCGAAGCTGTTCGTCTGCTGCCTGAAGCAGCTGACGTCTACCCTCAACTATCAGCAGCTGGCTACCGACATGGCTACCTTCGACATCGGTTCGTCGCAACTCCCCGCCTTCACACGCATCCATACCCTCGATCCATCCGCATCTCCCCAGCCTCACCTCCACGTTTTCCATCTCTCCCTCCTACCATTCTCGAACGCTGCTTTGCCCTAACCTCACCCTACAGAGGTGACCGCCAAGGCGATCACCCACCGTATTGCCAAGCTTAAGGCTGAAGCCGGCGGCAAGAAGGGCGGCACTGGTACCACTACTCCCGTCAGCACTCCCGTCAAGCGCAGCACTGCTCGTACTCCCAAGACCCCCGCATCCGGCAAGAAGGGAGGCAGCTTCATCGGCGCCAGCAGCAGCCGCAACAAGCGCAAGCACGCAGACCCCGACTCATCCAGCGGCGATGATTCGGAGGGCGGCGACCCGGATGGAGAGTGGGGCGTGAAGCAGCAGCCGAAAAAGAAGAAGAAGGCGGGAAAGGAGGCCATCAAGCAGGAGAAGGATGATGAGCACGAAGAGGACGCGGACGGACTCGCTGAGCTGGCGCTCTTCAACGCCGCCGCGAACGCTGCTGCCGAAGACGAGCAGGCCGAGCCCGAGGAGGTTTAAGAGGATGGGTATTCTCCTCTTTTGCCTGTCACTTCGCAATGACTTTGGCGATAGTGTCTCCGCGTCCGTACAAAACGGCATTTCCTTTCAGATTTCTTCACACTGATCGACTTCTCGGCTCAGCTCGACCTCTAGTTGGACTCCTTGCGGATTATTGAGTGTTTTGGGGTTACATAGCTGGGTGCGACACGCTGTCAGGCGCTCTGGAAAAAGAGCAACGAGTCCTGTTAGCTAGAAAATAGAATATTAGGGAGCGACTCCTAGGCACGTCCCAGACAAACCGAACCCTCTTTGCTCTTCAAAGCGCACTACAGTCTTCGTACATGAGTCGTTGGCGCAGGTGTCCGGGTATAAATGTGGCCTTAACTTGGACAAGGACATCCAGACGTTGGATCCAGTTGTGATCTTCTTCGTGGCCCGCTACGCTACCACCATCACAGCCTGGTCTAAGTTTCATTGGAATGCTAGGACGACAAAGAACGACGTGCGGGTGGAGAACAAAGAAGAAAGAGAAAGCAGAGACACAAGGTAGGACCCAAACGGTGCCTGTGTCATCAACCTTGACTAGTAGTTTTCCTACGCGCCCCACGCGGAGAAATGTCTCGATGTTTCTAAAAAAAGGGAGAGAGGTGGAGAAGACGGGCTTCGACCTGCTCGAAGCGACCTGCCTTAAGCTCCTATTTTCCCCAGCCTAGGTCGTTCCTGAATCTGCCTTGTGGACTCGTCCCACACCTCTGTCACATGCACACCACGATGTCTCGGTCCTTTGCGACAGTGCAAGAGGGTGATCGTATGCAAGGCCACCCAATGGTGTTAACGATGAACGATCAGCAGAAACCCAACGTCTCTCGGACCTTTCGGAGCGAGTCCGAGTCGCGGTCACGGTTGCACGTGGGTTGTGTCAAAGTGTGTGGGTCGGAGAGCCGAAGATAGAAGCACAAGATCCCAGCAGCAAAAGAAAAAGTGAGAGGGAGAGAAAAGGGAAGAGTTCGTTGCGGCTTTGATGTGGGTCCCCGCCGACAAGAAGGTAAAAAGAGTGGCTCTGATGACGATGATCTTTCCCAGGCGGGTAGGTGTGTATGCCAAGCAATGCAGGGGTTGGGCGTGTTAAGAAGAGGGATGTTTAACAGTATAGAGAGATCCTACCTATCCCATTTGGTCCTAGCATTCGACCCATTCCATCGTTCCCGTATAACGGCTACCCGAAGGGACGCGAGAAAGGGGTTATTTTGGGGTGGGTAGCGTTTACGTCGTTTGTGTGCAAAGGAAGGCGCACGGTTGCGTATGTGTGGCGGTGTGGCAGCTAATAGAGAGACCAAAATCATGGTAAATTATCCATCCTTGCTGCGGCGCGAAGTGGCGATCATCATGATTTGAATTTTGGGTCACGGGCCTCGGTCAGAGCGCGATGGATGCTGCGGTCGCGATGGTGGTGCGTTGCCGAAGAGAGGTTCATTTAGTCCCATTAAGCGACGTTAATTGTTTTTGTCGTTAATTAGGCGATGACGCAGGGGTTTGCACAGTGCTGCCGGGCTGTGCACTTGGTGTTCATTTCGTGGATCCTTTTTTGGGAAGAGCCGCCGGCGCTTGGACGTTCCCTGTGGCTGTTGCTACATGGGCCTGGTGCCTGGGACAAATGCAAGGGACGAGGGAGCGCGACGTTGTATGTAGCATTTGGACGTCGATGTTACCATGGAGAAACCCTGTTCTTTTTTGCATACAAGAATAGCTGCTACCCGGGATCGATCATCGCTTCTGGAAACTCTTTCTGCTCTTCAGAAGTTCAACTGCGTGGTAGTCGGGGCAGATAGTCCGAGTCGGCCGATTAGACAGGGCAAAAACTAAGAAGGCCGAGGTGTGGATCCCATAGGGCTGGCTTACGCATGCCTCTTTCATCCCCACAGCGCAGGAAAGTAATCGCGCTCTACCCGTAGGCGGTGAAAAGCATTCCCTGTCGCAACGACGTAATGTCACTGGTGGTGGTGGAGCCGAACTGGAGCCGTCATCCCATCCTCAGCCTTACGGAGCTGCCGATGGCTTTCTGCGGCGCCGACACCGGCATGTGGCCCGAGCTGGGTGGTGACCATGATGGTCGTTGCAAGTAGCGGTGGCCGGCACGGAGAGTTGCTGGGCACGACATGCGTCCGAGCGAGGCGGATGCTCGGAATATGGGGAATTCACGAGCCAGATGGTCTGGGCCTGTGGCTGCAATTGTGGCGGTGTGCGGCGGTTATCGAGAAATTGGATGTGAGAGCGTGTGCGCAAAGTGCGTGCGCTTTCCTTGGTCTGCGGATCTTCCCTGTATCAGGTGCCGGTCTAGACGCTGCGTCGATTGCTCGTGATGCTCGATTGCTTGATGAGGAAGAAATCGCACGGCGGCAACCTCGTATGATTCCAGGCATGCAAGGCATGCATGTCGCGTCAGGCGGTTGTTGTAGTGACCATGACTCGGCGCCCAGAGCCGTGTCAGAGCTCTGTTGGGTTCATGTGAACGTCCATGGAGTGAAGGACTGTTGCACATCAAAGCAAATATAGAACCCTCTGACCTGACCGGTGGCATCGCTTGTCGAAAAGAGTAATGGCAGTACCAGGGGTTGTGACTTTCGTTGAGTCCCGCGTGCAATTCATTTCGTTACGCCCTTCTCTCATAGCCGCTCGATGATGAACAGTGAGGTACTGCAAGACCAATTCGTCTTTCCCGGGAACGTCGTCGGCCAGTTGCAGTTTACAGTAAAGGCGCAAACTTCGAGTGAGAACGACGAAGACCGTAGGATCGACAAGCTGAAGAAAAGAATCAGATATCGGCGATGTGAGTAGAGAGTAGACGTTCAAACAAGAAAGTCGGAGGAACCGGGGTGCGAACGCGCTAAATTCGGAGTTGCCGATGACCGCACACTGGAGTCGTACCTATCGTGTCTTCGATGACGTGCTGCCTGCTAGCACAGACGGTGATGGCGATCCCATCCATCATGTGGCTAAGCTCGATTCCTTAGATCGTCAGGCTCAAGCCTGGCAGGCTCGTATCACGGTCAAGCCACAGCCCGTCTCGCGAGCGGGATGTTCCCTGGCAAGGGTGCAAGTGGGGAATGACGAAATCCCCCTGAGTAGCTCAGCCATTTAGTTTCAACCAAAAGTTAATTTTGCCATTAAAAGCTAGCGGGAAAAGTAAAAATAAAACGAAAAAAGAAAGTCCATGCCAGAAGCAGGCGCACTAAAAAGAATACGATCCAGGAACGACCCGCTGATGCAACCGAAAAAGCAGCGAATGACGCAGAGGGATATCTCGAACAGTAGGCAAAGAAAGATAGGAAAGAAGATAAGAAAAAAGTGTTGAGAAAACGCCCTCCCAATGCAAAGGTTCTTTTAGCAAGCGAATCGTCGCAGACGTGAATGCCGTGATCCCCTTTACACATTATCCATTACCAATAACGCCGGTTTTCTGCCGTCTTGGTCTGCCAGCAAGCCAAGGGGTATACGGATTTTGATGTAATTTTTGATGGTAGTTGCAGTGCCGGCACCGCAGTGTGTTCCGTAGGACTTGTCCAAGCGGAAGATTGATGAGGAGGAGGCGCACCGTCGCTCATGTCCGGAGGTGGGCGCAAGTGATTTCGAAATTGTCCAATCAGACTGATTCCCATCCGTGGGATTTTGGTCCCTCTCGTATCGTGACCCGACCAGCGGGTCTGTTCCGGTAGTCCGTCTCCGTCGCAGTGGACCCGGGCAATGGCGAAGAGTTCAGCGGGGGCCCCCGGAGTCGCGGATGGAATGGGAACGTCGGCCGAATCTCTTGTTTACCGGCCGGTGGGTGCTGTCTTTGCGTGGGCGGCGCAGGTGTAGCCAACGTGGATGATCTTGTCGGACACCGGGTGGCGGCCAACTGCAGCGCAGGCATCGACGGCGTGCACATGGTAGATGCAGCCGCAGACGGCGTACTTCTCGACGATACGGATGCACATTTTGGAGGTGTTGTTGGAAGAGTTCGTGGTTTAGTTGTAGCCGCCGCGACCCATTAAACCAGCAAGGATGTTCCGGAACAGGGAATTGGATTGCTGAGAGGTGATGAAGAAGAGAGACGGACGCCGACCGGTTGCTGGACACTGGAGAAAGGAATGTCGCTGGTGGTGAGGGTTCGGTGGCGGCCTGGGAAAGTTTACTTATACATTCTGGCTGGGGAAGCGCAACGGCCATCGCGAGATGTGACTCTTGGAGGATCAGTAAGGCTGCTGCGGTGCGCACTCGGGCCTCACGACGGATAGCTGTACTAAGGATAGATTTGCGCACTAGCCACGGCTGAGGCTGACCGGCAGACTTGGCCGCTCCGGGCAAGGTGCGGTCCTGCGCAAGCAGAATTTGGTCGGCGGGGGTGGAGGGGGGTGAGGCGCAGCAGCGATGCGGATGAGAATGACATGAGCGGAGGTCAATTGACGGCTGTAGTCTGACTTAATTGATCTCCACCACGTGCGCGACAGGCCGTGCGCCGCCTTAATTGCAGGGAGACCCGCGACATAATTGAGCCCGCTCTGGGTCGCTAAGCTCCGAAACGCCCCAAGTGAGGAAATATTGGGCGCATATTTCGGGAGATTTTGGTGGTGCGCCGGAGGCGATCACCGTTTGGGAAATTAGGAGATACGAGAAAAGGGGAGGCGCAATGCCCATCGCAGAGAGCGCACGCTGAGTACGGCGAGCGGCCGCGATGCTGCGGGAGCGGGTGCCGCTGACAGAGATGGCGCGGCGAGACCGAGACAGAGGGAGCGGACGTGAGTCGCGGCGTCGGGTGCGGTGGAGAGAGCCGGCGGGTGTTGGGGGCTGCGGGAGCCGCGTGGTGGCAAGGGAGCCGATCGCAGCAGACGAGCTCAGGCACGGCTGCGGTCATCCGCAGAATGGAGCCTCAGCGGGAGTCATGGGATGTGGCAGTGAGGTCAGCGCTGGAGGCGGCCGCGATAGGGCTGAGGCCGCTAGCCCGCTTTCGGCCGCGCTGGACACCGCTCTCTCTCACCTCACTCGGTCCTGCTCGCTCCACCCCGAGCGAGCCCACCGCGCATCCGCGCAGCATGGCCCTCCTTCTGGCCCGGCGCCCGCTCGGCTGACTGCATATGGCGCGAACCGCGCCATGACTCGGCACCTCCAATGTGGCGAACATCCAGGGGTTCCCGACTGTGGGGGGTGAGGCGGTGCAACCGATCTGCGATAGACGACCGTGGATGCCTGTCGCTCACCTCTGATACTCGCCGTTTCAGCAGCCGCCCATGTCTTCCGGTCCGTTCCTCTGTTTCAATGCGACGTTTCATCCGACCGTTCTGTTTCAGTCTGCCTACAAGTCCCGCGCCCGCCATGCCTTGAACGGCTTGGCCCGGTACATGTATAGAACACGCTCGGACTCCCCACTGAAGATCTGCTATCCTCTGCCCACTTCTCACCTTCGGTTGACACTATCTGCACGCCCAGCCGGGACTTGTCTCTCGTCAATATCATCTGCTACCTTGCCATTATTCAGCGAGCCGGCATCCGTACGAGATGTATCCACTGCACCCATCCTTCAGTTGCATCCTGCCGCCGGCATCGCGCCGCACTTCGTATTGCAGCAAGCCATCCGGCGCTTCTACCTGCCTCTACCGCTGTTTATCCTTGTCTTCCCGCTGTCCGGTGCGTGTGGAGACTTATTTCCCAATATAGATTCCAATATTCTGCTCGGCGCTGGTGTCGGCGCTCTGGTGTCGGTGCTTTGGTGGTCAGTAGATCATCAAGGACTTTGCCGGCCCGCTCGCTCGCTGGTCATACTAGTGTTGTCATGGCCAAATCTCACATTGTTTGACTTTAAGTGCTGTCCTTGCATGTCATCTCCATAGACATCAATGACTTCTAATTGTTCTGTCTTGAATCGTGTGAATGTCGATGTTTGATATGCTTTTGATGCTGACAAACAATACGTTTGTGCTGGGCACTTCTTTGTTCACGACTGAAAGATCCTGTGAACCACCTTCTCGGGCACTTTCTTGTACTATCTTGCCTTGGTGTGCTTGCTACATGAGATGCTCGTCAGCAACTCCCACCCGCAGCTCTGGCCTGAACATGTGAAAGAGCGACATCTCATTCTTATTCAACTCAATCGATAAGATCTGGGCTATATAAGCATTCTCTGTCGTTGACATCCATCAGCATTGGTTGAGTCGACGACAGAGTGGCAGACATGAGTGGCGCCCAGGACTGTTAGTCTGCCGCAATGAGCTCCAAGATGCACACTACGGGCTCGTCAGGCCGAATTAGAATACATCTACCCTTATTGGCTCAGATATTTTCTGTCAGATAGCTGCGTCCAAATGAGGCAGGCGCGCGTGGTGGCAGTGTGAAAGTAAAGTGTCGAAACATCTACAATAGCAACAACAGAGGCCCGTGCACGGGCGGTTCCTACTTCTGCCATCCAAGCATTCGAACCTCTCTTCCTCCTCCAGACTTGCCCACATTTTCGAGATCGCTAGCAGCATCAGCTCACAGCTTTTTCTGCGCTTACCATCACGAAAATGTCGCACTCCGGCATGAAGCTTCGCTCCGGCCTCGTCAAGGCCGGCGACAACCTCATCGCCCCCCGCAAAGACAAGTCGCGCGTCACCAAGCGCACATCGCCTGCTCCAAGGACGCCTCTGGCCGCCACCGAGCAAACTTTTGTCGGCAAGGTAAGCCTACTCAACCACACCATACCGCAACACCTCACTCCTACTTCACTCAAACGCTCGACTACCTTGCGCACAGTGGCTGACATTTCTGTAAAAGTTCCGCTGGACTGAGAAGAGGGACAAGGCCCTTCTCATCCACCTCATTGGCCTCGGAGGTGCCATCACCGATGAGGAGTACGCGAAGTTGGCGACGCTGTGGGAGGGCGCCACAGCCGACGACGTCCATGCCCGCGTCGAGTTTCTGCGAGCCCAGCAGATCCTCACCGTCAGGACGGAGGAGACAGCTGAGGCAGCTGCCGAAGCCGATCCCGAGTCCGCGTGGGCCGACAATGTCGACCAGTCCGCCAACGTCGAGGAGCCCGTCTCGTCGGAGACCTCCTCACCGCTCTCTTCACCTCTCTCCTTGGCCAGTGAGGCTCCATCACCACCACCACCATCATCTCCAGCATCTCTTTCCTCTCCCTCGTCTGCCGCTTCCGACGACGAGGTCGATGATGACAACGATGACGACGAGGCGCAGCCCGCTCTCAAGCCTGCGCTCAAGTCCCGGACTAGCACCACTGCTGTTTCCGGCGGCAAGTCCGTCAGATTCGCATCCCCGTTCATCGCCACGAAAAGCATAATTCCCCGGATGGGCAAGGGATCACACGTTGACGATCAGAAGCGTGGACACCTATGGGTCCCTGTCGCCACCGCTCAGTGGGAGAAAGAGATGTTCGATGCCGAAGACGCCGCCTTCTCCGCCTCCGCCTCCTCCTCTTCCCGCCGCCGCAAGCGCTCCGCCAGCGCCGCTACCGACGACGACGAGCTCGCCCGCCCCGCCAAGCGCAGCCGCAGCAGCAGCACCACCGCCACCGCCGCCGCCGACGACGACAGCAGCAGCAGCAGCAGCAGCAGCGACAACACCGACAACGAGGAGGAGGAGGAGGAGGAGGAGGAGGTTCCCTACCCCCTCTCCCAGACTGCCCGCTCCCCGCGCGTTCCCCGCACATGTGCCGGATCCCCCTTCACCGCCAGCAACATCATGTTCGCTGACGATGAGCCCTCTTACTTCCCCCGCTCCTTCCCCAACAAGTACGCCACCTTCCCGAAGCCGGCGCGCGCCATTGCCGCCGTTGCCGAGGGCGAGGACTGGCAAGAAGAGAGTGAGGACGAGGGGGAGACGGCCGTGATCGCGGGGGACGTGTCCTTCGAGTTGCGGGAAGAGCACACCCCGAACGTGCGCTTCACCACGGTTCCACATTCCCCTCCAAGGGTCATCCCGGACGAGGGCTGGTCTGAGCCGTACGCAAAGGACCTTGGCGGAGAATGGGAGTCTGATGAGGGGGAGGGTGAAAGCGAGGAGGAGGAGTCTTTGGCGGAGTTTGGAGATGCTGTGGTGGAGGAGGCGGAAGAGGAAGAGGAGGAAGACCCTTGGCAAGTCTTCCAGCCGGCGCAGCCTCGCTACGACCAGGCGCATGGCTTCTCGGGCTACCAACAGGTGGAAGGTAGCAGTGATGCTGCTTTCTATGGCGACCAGTTCATGAATGCCAACTACGGCGCCGCTGGGGGCTGGTACCCCGAAGCGTCGCAGGAGGAATTCGTGGACGATGGTTCCGCCGGGCAGCAGTACTACTACCCGCCACCACCTGTCGACGATGGCGGTAACACCCCTTACCCCGGACTTGGCAGCGCCCCGCCTGCGTCAGTCGGCGAAGAAGAGGTCGCTGAGCATCCTCTTCAGGAGCAGCAGCAGCAGTATGAGGAGGAGCCGAGGGAAGAGGAGGAGAGTGATGCGGACGACGTCGATGACTGGACGTACTTCAACCAGTTTGACAACGGGTCCGTCTCGCCTACCAACCCTACGTGGGGCCAGTGGCACCGCTAGGAGTGGATGGCAGATCCCGGAACTCTTCTGGCTGATACCAGTCCATCGCTCGCTCAGAAGCTAGCATACCTCCCGGAGTTTGCAGTGCATTGACGATGGCGGAATTTCCCTCTTGGCTCGAACCGATAATGTACCTTTGTCATGCCTCGCCTCGCGGTGGGGAAGGCAGGTGCCGGGGAGAGTTCTCGAGATGTTTCTAGTTCATCCTCTCTTTGTCTCATTCTCCCCCTCCGGAGTTGCAATGGAAGATGATGATGGCGGAATTTCGCTGGCCAGATCACCGATGCGTCCTGTCAGGCTCACCGGCCCGTTTTCTGGGTGGCGGTGCCTCTTGGTGAGAAGGCGGGTAGCGCATCGCTGGTTGGTATGTTTCTTGTTCATCCCCTCTCGACCGGCACTTCCCTCCTGGTTTGGATACACGTTTTCCGGTTCTGGAAAGGTTCTCTCCCGGTCTTGTCACGTCAGCCCGCTGGACGCCCTCATTTCAGTGTACCAGCATTCTCTCCACCGTCGCCATGAGTGCTGTATTTGCTGAGCTAGTCTCGCGCTTACACTTCATATCCGTCACCATTCACCTCGCTGGACGAGCATTCGCCGACATTGACAATTCGAACCGATCCAATTACTCTTTGTTCCGAAGATGTGTACATAGTGCATACGAGGCCATACAGTCGTAACCAATCCGGAGCTGACGGATATATCCGGACGAAGAAGTGGCTCAGGATGTCTTCTCCCTCATCGCGAGTTTCTCTTTCTTCCCTCTTTTGGGTCCTCGCAGGACGCCTCCCCCTTCTCCACAGGAAACTCGACTCCAGCCCTCCATCATTTCAACCGCCTATTCGTTCTCTGCCATCCCTGGATCCTATCTCATGCTCTATTCGGAATTCCCATCCCTGGAAGGTGCGCCAGAGGTGCCCTCTCCACCACCTCCTTGATCTCCTCAACGATAGCCGACTGGGGCGCTGGAACACCGACAGCAGCAGACACGACGACCGGCTTGCTCGCCAATGGGCTATCAGTACGCTTGGACTCCTCATCACCTTGCACATCAGTATCCATCGCCTTCGCCAATGCGGTGGAAGCAGGCTCAGGGACGGAATCCTTGGGCGCCCACTCCTCGTCATCATCGTAATCTTCTTGCGGGGCAGAATTCACTGGGATAGGGCCGGAGATGACGGTCGAGACACCATGCGCCGGGAATTCGTCGTCTTCGTGGATGGTGCCGTTGATACCATTGGTCGACCAAGCTTCGGCGATCTCGATGGCAGTCTCGACGGTGACGGACTCGCGTCGTGGCGGGAAAGAGGGGGTTTGCTCGGCGTTGGCCTCCTCGTCTTCCTCTTCATCTTCCTCGTCGATGACCGGCTCGGCGCTGATGGTGGTCACGACGGACGGACGGCGCGACGTGTCGAAGGCGGAGCCGTACGGCGACAAATTAGCAGGCTCGCTCGTGGTGGTAATCTCAAAGGTGGCGATGATCGAGGACCTGCGCATATCGCGAAGCGGCTCTGCAATCACTGACCAATCCTCATCGTCGTGGTGCCAGCCGTTCACCTTAACCTCGAATGTCTCCTCGGGAGCGACATCAGCCTCAGCCGGCGCGGCTTCGGGCTCAGGTTCGGAAGCAGTAATGGGCGCTTCAGGCGGCACATCCTCATCCACGAGAGCAGGCGCAGAGATAGGCGCAAGCTCCGGCTCGGGAACAGCAGCAGCTGGCGTGCTGAATGCAGCGACAGCGGCGGCGGCGGCCTTGTCGTCCTCTTCCTTGATCCTCAGCTTCTCCTCCTGCTCTCTCTTCTCCGCCGACGCCTTTCTCAGCGGCTCGTACGACGCAAACTTCTCGACCGACCGACCGCGACCGAGTCGCGGCCGCTTGGCGTACGCGAAACCAGTCACACGCTGATCGTCGGAATCATCCTGCGAGTGCTTGGCGCTAATGGGCGAGTATGGCGGCGGCGATGATGATGGTGCAGCAGCAGTGGATGACAGTGGGGGGACTGCTGCGACTGCGGCGTACGATTCGCTGCTGTACGCTGGCGGTGGTGCAGGCGCGGGCGCGGAGCCGTTTTGCGCCGACGCCTCAGATGTGGTCTTCTCCTCAACAGCACTGGGTGTCGCCTTGCCATTGGAACCGCTCGCCCGCGACTCCTCAACCTTATTCTCCCTCCTCTCGGACTCCGGCTGCTTCGATTTGGGCTTCGGCTTCGGCTTCAGCGACTTACGCTTCCGCCATTGCAAGAACAAGATTATGGAGCCGGCGGCGATGGGAATGCCGAGCACAACGCTCTTTCGCGAGAGCAGCTTGGCCGCGTGCTGCTGGTAGACGGAAAGACTGCTCGAAGTCTGCGATGACAGCGTACAATACGTCAGCACAAAAAAAAAAAAAAAAGAGGAAGCTTCAAGCAAACTGTCCCTACCATTTTCGGCGCCGCGCTTGAGAGGAGCGTGTGATTCGCAGCGTCTTTCCAGACGTCTCAATTGCGCGCCCAGTTCGCACAGCGGAATATCAAACGCAAGGACGGCGGTAGCGGGCGGAGAAAAGGGCGGACTGAAAGGAGGATGGGCGGTCTGGAAGGCTCGCTGGTCTGACGTTTTGTTGATCGCTGGGGGCGTGTGCGCCGGAAGAAAGTCGAGGGTCAGGAAATGGCAGAAAAGCAAGGCGCGCGGGGCTTTCTTATTTAAATGAGGTCTGCGACAGATGCGCTGTCCGTGTCGTAGCAACAGAGCTGCAACCAGAGGGGAGCGCCACGGCAGAACGATGGTCGCGCGGACGGCCGACCCACAATTACCAGCACTCAAGTCAGCCCTTTAGCCAAACAACTCATCGGCCGGCATGGATCGGGTGCCGAGAAACAGGACCAGAAGCAGGGCAACGGCAGGGAACGAGGAGAAAAAAGGGGACCGCCATCGGCCAACAACGGTGTGTTTACAAACTGTCGGGTGCAGACCGCGCCGGACGCCTGAGCGGCGGGCGAGAGTTTGGGCCCATTGACGTGTTTTGGCCGCCTTCTTCCTAGGCTCATCCCAGTGGGCAATTTGTCTAGCGTGATGCCACATCCGCCGTGGTGTCAGGTCACCAAAGCTCACCAAGCCGCCTTCTTTCGTGTTGTGTGGAGAGTCAGGGGAAGGACAATCGTCACCCGGATCGGACACGCCCTGACTACTTGCTGCTGCAACCTGACCGCCGCGCAGCTGCTGCACCGTCCGCGCCGTCTCTTCCTATTATCCGCGCGTGCGCCGCACATCATCATGCAGCGATGCGGGCACGTTCGCCGGTACGCTAAGAACGATCCCCTGCGCTACTTTTTGCTTCGGAGATGCCCAGCCCCATACCGCCGCGCCGCCGCCGTGCTCGCCGCCTTTTGGTCGTTTGACAGCCCAAGCAGCTCAGGGCCGGCCGCAGACCAGTGCTTCCATCCGTGCGTTGCTCCCCCGTTACTTCGGAGGCTTTTTAACGCCATCCTTCACGCCGACGGGAAAAGCCAGGCAGTCCTCAATTAAGAAAAGCAAAATCATTGGCAGCGGTGGGGAGCGAAGCAGAGTCATGACTGACGCGCTACGGCGCCCCAAGTAGCCGACGTGGTGCAATGCTCCACGGCGCTCCGCGTCTTCCCCGCCGATGCGATGCGATGAGCGACCGATCGCCCGCGACTCATGAACGGCGGCTTTCAATAATCTCCCATTGTGACGTCGCATGTCGCCAACAACACAGGTACGCGAGCGCCCCGCCAACGCGGGCGAAAGTGCATGCATCCATGACATGCACGTTCGGAAAAAGCACGTGGGAAAAGGGCCCGGGTGCAGCAGGGCTGCATGTTCTAAACCGCTTCGGGAAGTATGCTCGAGCGAGGGCTTGCGCTGGCTCTGTGGCTCTGCTGTCAATATGTAACCGCGCCGCCGCTGGCGCTGTGTGGCTGTCTGGCCGCCACTTCCAGATAAACCAACCTCGAGTGACCCCTTACCCGGATGTGAAAGGGGTGAGAGAACTAAATGGGCTCAACCTTTTTTTCGCAGTTTCGTCCGACGAGCCTAGATCGAAGGAGCTGGTTCCGTGGTTGCATGCTTACATCTGCCGCACGAGCCCACGGATCAACCACAACTGCGGTTTCAATATAGCTTGTCTTGTCATTCGTCAGCCCAATGCAGCTACAGGCAGTCTATTAGCATCCATACCGCGTATGGTGCGATCTAAACGGCGCAGCTAAGGGCTTGGCTGTGCAACTCCGGACTCCCCTTCAAAGTCCGTCCGTGGCTACCTACAATGCATTCTGAATCGACATCAGGGTCAGAAGGAGGACCAGAAAGCAAAGAAGAAAGAATAACAGACACAAAGCATTGCCGCTTGGCCATGTCGACTTTGCAACTGCCAAAAAAGAAAAAAAAAGACTGTACACGACACAGGGCTCAACTTTACCCTGGAAATACCAGTATTCAATTCTGAGAGGGTGAATCTGTATCGGGGGCTTGCCAGTTGGCCTTGCATCTGGGTCAGATCCTCAGCATCACAATATTTATCCACGAAAGCAAGAAATGAAGATAGAAAGTCGGAATGGGTAGGATTATAAACAATGCGCCCTAGAAGCGACGAGGAGAGACGGAAACCAGGTGGACATTGAAAAGCTGGAACTCTGTACAAGGAGGAACTTGGAGAATGAATGAAGCGGCAAAGGCGGGTGACAGATCCGGGGTAGATCGCCGGAGGAAAGTAGAATAATTGTGGAACAAGGATGATTGAGGACACAAGAGATGAAACTGAGATAACTGCCGCTGATAGGTTCGTTCTTGGTGGCTTCCCGCTTAAAGGTTGAGCTGAGTTTAGTGGAATAGGTCAAGGGAGGATCGAGACTCCAGCTCTCTAAGCTTGTTTGAAATACAGGAGGAAAAGGAATAAGATTTCATAATCATAGAACAATAGTAAAAATATTGTATGTCGCAATACCCTTCTGGATTCTCGTAGTGACTTGACGCTTCTTAATGAAGGCGCAGCGTCTTATTGGAGCAAACAAGAGGGCCACCTCTTCAAATAATGCTGACGAACAACACACTTTACCATGAGTCCCACTATTCTGCTGAAATATGCACTTCTGAATGAGATTGCCTGGGATGAGCGAGATGCAGGAAAAGAAGTCGTGAAGGAAACGGATTCTGCAGCGCAATGCAAGGACTCAATTGAGATGCTTGCCTTGTGCAACCCATATGGCCGTGTGTCTCTGGTGGCGCTTTATGCGGGTTGCATCTTCGCGACATATGGAGGCGATGGAGTTGAGAAGATCATGCCCAAGAGGTCGATGGATTGCCGTGTTCGCCGACTGCGCAAGGCCTGACGTTTCCCCGGAGAGCCGGCATTTTGCCCTCCGACAACCTCTACAGCGCTGTCTAAATGCTGGAGAGAGCACGAAGTCTACCCAACATCTACCTACAGGAGCTTCTCCGCGCTCCGACATGAGATTTCTAAACTCATTCACCTCATCAAGCGGAGCGCCCGCCCCAGCGGCCGCTGCTGCGTCGCCTTACAGGTACCTCCCGTCCTAAGGCCAACTCACTTCCATCAGGATGTCTCTCTACCCGTAAGTGGCATTACCTCATACATTGGCTTTCCTCATTCGGATGCACTCTTCCGAGTTGGAAACGTACTTTCCTTGGCTCTCCAGCGGCCCGGAGCAGTAGTGGCTCAAACTGATATCGGCTCGACCTGTGTCATGGGCAGTCTCTTGCAAGAAGAAACCAGGATAGCCCTTTCCGTTTTCCCTTCCCTCATGCGTCAACTTACTCGAGACGTCTGCAATTTTCCCTGACTCAGCAAAGCTAACACGACCTATAGTCTTGTAGCGCTGGCCCGAAGAAGACAGTTTGCCCAGATGCATTCCGCAACCCATCTAAGCACGTGACTTGGACCATGAACTGCACCAGCCAGAAGTGGTAATAGCGATGCAAGGATCCCTTTGCATTCATCCAGAAACTTCTTGCTAATATGTCCTGCAGTCATCAGGCTCCCGTGTTGCCACCTATACGTTGCAGCCTGGTGTTGCTGTCATAGGGTCACGTGTTGTTCCCGTTACGCCTGGGCACGATTCTAAAGAAACGCGCGGGTTCCGTCTGCAATAACACAACACCCACCACCGCCCGCCCAACCCCGCAGCGTTTTCAACCGAATCAAACATTGGTTCAACGGTCGCACCCTTCGTCTCGATTCATCTATACGATCAAATAGATACAAAGCATAACCATGCCGGGAGGAAAAGGTAACAATTTTCGGGCCTCTACACGTTGTCGAGAGGTGGCTAACGCGTCCGTTTACCGCGTTATACAGGCAAGACTGGCGGCAAGACGGGTGGTAAGGGAGATTCGAACGTCAAGACGTCCAAATCGCACTCGGCGAAGGCCGGTCTGCAGGTAAGGCTGAAGCCGTGCTTTTGTACGTGACGCGCCACGTCACGGCAGAGCTCCCCATGACGCCTTTTCATCGTGTTTGATGCGCTCGAAAGAAAGCTGGTGATAACGTAGTCGCGCCTTAGTTTCCCTGCGGTCGCATAAAGCGTCACCTTCGCAACATCACCCGGCAGCGCACGCGCATCGGAGCTAAAGCCGCCGTATACCTTACCGCCGTCCTCGAATACCTGACTGCCGAAGTGCTCGAGCTGGCTGGCAATGCGGCCAAGGATCTGAAGGTCAAGCGCATCACGCCTCGCCACCTCCAATTGGCCATCCGTGGTGACGAGGAACTCGACACGCTTATCCGCGCCACCATCGCCTTTGGTGGTGTGCTGCCGCACATCAACCGCGCGCTGCTGCTGAAGGTCGAGCAGAGGAAGGGCAAGAAGGCTGTGGAGGTCTAGGTCATGTTTCGGACGATACTGTCTTTCTGGGAGGATGGAACCAAAAAAAGATAAAATACCCGGCCCGGCGATTGATATGGGCGTTCCGTAATGACACATGGCGGGGAGATGCATGTACGACTATGAACCACGACCACTCGGGCGCGCAAGGATGGCTGAGGGCGTCACATTTGCCGCGCTCCCTCAGACCGCGATAGGTCACCTTCAGCCGGTCCGCCCTCCCCTACATGTCTGTCGACGGACATTCAGTCACGCCAGCTCTCCTCTGACCCAGGCCGGCTTTTCACGGTCGTTGCTGCACGCTCTGTTTGCGATATTACTCCGGGTTGTTCGTTTCGGCGTGGCGGGAGTCCGAGGGTTGGGAGACCAGACGGCTGCGTAGTGTTAGCTTTAGTAGGCCAGGTAGGAAGCCTTCTTAATGTCGCGAGTAGACAATGAACTCTCTCTGCTATCTGGGTGGTGGGTGCCGTGTATCACATCGACTCATGTTTTCAGAAGACTGACAACACGCCACGGTTGGACAAAGCTGCGTGATCCGAAGTGCATGACGGCATGGTTGACGCATCGAAGCATTCCCAGCCCCTAACGAATCACGGAATGGGCGATGCAGAGCTCATTGCTTTTTAGCAGAGAGGTCCATTCCACAGCGACGCTAGCATCGAAGCACCGTTGCGTGGGACCGTGCCGAGCGGCGCGAGCCACGGCGAACCATGGACGCGCGCTCGCCCAACAGCATCGCCGTATGTCTCACAAGAGCGGGCAAACAAAGACACCCTCCATCTCGCAATCACATGACGGGCTGCAGCTGCGGGCGTGGGCCGGGGTCGAGGGGCAGCGCCAGTCAGGATCGGCCTCGCTGCTGTGCCTCGCGGGCGGGGAGCAGCGGAGGCCGGGTCGTCGGGCGGCTGGGCTGGCGCAGTGATTTGCCAGGCGGGCTGGGTGCGACTGATCACAGCAGGTGGGGAGGGATTGGACAGATGGGATACGGGGCGGGCGCGGTTGATCTGCAGCATGCTGTGCGACATGGTGGTCCTGCGAGCGAGCGCGGGCTCGATTGGGCTCCTCGGGGACGCGCTGGCGGGCTGCGGCAACGGGCGGCTTGGAGCAGGCCGTCGAGCTGCTCACCGGCTGCTGGCGTGCGGGCTGGAGAGCGACATGGTGGCTGTTGCCGGGCGACGGCGAGGGCGTCTGGACGCTGGCGCGGCGCAGGCACATAGCCCACGCGTGTTTGCCATGACGATGGCGGGCTGTGCGGCTCGAGCTCGTTCTCTGCTGTCTAGGGGCGGGCCGAACGAAGCTCTGGCGTAGGCGCGCATGTGGTCCCTCCTTGGCTGGTTATTGCCGGGCGCGCGAGCAAAAGGGGTTATACGCTCTCTCACTCTTATTGATGCCAGCGCTCGCCCGCCCTCTCCTCCTCTTCCTCAGCAGTCTGCCTTGCGCTCCCCGGCCTCTTGCTGCGCTCCCCGACGCCTGCCCGCCGCCGCCGCCGCCAGGCGCTCTCCCGCGCTAACCTGCTTTCGTGACGAGCCACCTCTGAAATTTCGGTGCCACTGGCAGCGGACAGCCAGGCACTTGCATCGCGCAGAGACACGCGGCCGCCTCTTGCCCCTTCGACCAGCACTTAGCCCGCGCCGTGCCGCCGCGCCAGTGCCTGTCGGGCCTCAGCTGCTAGCGCTGCCCGCCCAAACCTCTGCACGCTCGCCGCTCTCCCCTCGCCGCAGCCCTCGCGCTCTTCTCTGCGCTGCAGCACTCGCACCCGCGCCGCCACCCTCAAATTCCGCCGCAGAAGTCGCGCAGCCCGCCAAGCGACAATCCTGGCCGTCGAAGCGCCGTTTCCTCGGATGCACCACGCGGCTCTTTGAGTTTGCTCTGACGACGCCGGCACGACGACACGACCACCCAGCTCGTTTTTTTCACCGCTCGACAACCGCACAACCCCTGAAGAATGAGCAACCACCCGCACGACATGTACTACGACAACCCGTCGTCCCGCTCGCCGGGCTCGCAGCGCCATCAGCCGCAGACGCTGCACCGCCAGCCCTCGCGCCAGTTCGACGCCTACGGCCAGCTCAACCAGGGCCTGTACACGCCCGAGGACCCCCAGGCCCGCTACGACGCACCCCGCTACAACGACCGCCTGAATGCGACCATCCACGCCGGCTACGGCGGCTATGAGCTGGGCGGCGCCCAAGGCTGGAATGCGAACGCCTTTGGCCAAAACAACAGCTTGGCCGCCATCAACGCGACCACCAGGATGAAGCCTGCTGCCCGCGGGCGCAGTGCCCTCCCGCAGGTTCGTCTCCCCGCCATCCCAATCCCTACCGCTATGTTGACCCGTCCAGCAGACTTGGCTCGACCAGCCGCAGCAGCAGCTTCCCTCCATCAACACCTTCACCGGCCTCGGCGGGGCCTCGCTGGGCTCTGGCCAGAACATGCCGCAGGGACTCGGACAGGGAATCGGCCAGCCGCAGATGCGTCAGGACCCGTACGGTCCGCAGGAAGTTGACGAGGAGTTGATTCCCACCGCCATCGTCATCAAGAACATCCCTTTTGCCGTCAAGAAGGAGCAGCTTGTGCAGCTCATGACCGATCTCCGCCTTCCGCTGCCCTACGCCTTCAACTACCACTTTGACAATGGTGTTTTCCGCGGCCTGGCTTTTGCCAACTTCACTACTGCTGAGGAGACGGCGGTCGTCATTGAGACGATGAACCACTTTGAATTGCAGGGCAGGAAATTGCGTGTCGAGTACAAGAAGATGCTTCCGCTAGCGGAAAGGGAACGGATCGAACGGGAGAAGAGGGAACGCAGGGGTCAACTGGAAGAGCAGCACAGGCCTATGGCTGCCTCGCAGCTGCAGAACCAGCCGTCGCTCTCGTCCATGTCGTCGCATGTCCCTCCCGCCACTTCACCGTCCCCAGTCAACGGTAGGAAGCCAGGTAACGTGACCCCATTAAATCGTCTTGTCAGGACTAACTTGGTGCGTACAGAAGTGGACATGAACGACCCGCAGGTCCTGCAGTTCTACTCCCAGCTGCTGCTTTTCAAGGAGGACCCCAACCGTGATGTTTTGGTTTTCCCCTCTACTCTGACCCCTTCCCAGCGCCGTGTCTGTCACACGATCGCGCATCAGATGGGTCTGTCACACAACTCCAAGGGTATGGGCGACCAGCGACAGGTGCACGTGTACAAGTACCCCGCCCCGGACACGAGTCCGCCGATGCAGCAAATGGCTCCTACCAGCCATCCGCTCGATCCTCAAAGACGCGGTCTCAACCGTGCTGCAACGACCGATTTCAGCGATGTTCGCGAGGGCTTCTACGGAGGCACCCTCGGTCGCCAGTCATCTGGCCTCCTCGGCTTTCCCGATTCGCCGGGCGGTGGCTTGACTGCCGCCCCCAACCTGAGAGCTGCCAAGTCCTACGCTGATCTGCGCTCATATACGCCATCACCGGTACCTTCAACTGCAAGCTTTCCGGCGACGCTCGGTGGGAACATTAACAGGTACCAGGACTACGGCACCACGTCGACGAACCCCACCCTCACGCCGACGGCGACCTCCATGGCCAACAGAGATGACAGCCTTCTCGTCAATGGCTTGAGCGGCATGAGCTTGGGTAGCGGATTCGGCCAGGGCGGCAGCCCTCGCGGCTTGCGTGGCATGGTTTCTTGGGAGTCGGAGAGGAACCCCGGCCCGATCGGCGGCCACAGATCTTTCAGTAACAACTTCGACGGCGAGCAGAGTCGCGAGCGCGGCCAGGGTCTCCCCACCCGCCAGCCTCGTGGACCCATCCCGGAGCGCGGCTCCGGCTTCTCCCGCGGGAGACAGAACGGTCACCACGGACGCGGAAGCGACGAGCTTTCGTCGCAGTCCGGCGTCGAAATTGTCGTCGAGTGAATGCAGCATACCCCGTCACGCCCATCTACGCACTAAAGAAGGAACGGCCGAAAAATCTTACACAAGAAGCCCCAATTCTTTAATCGCCAGGGGAAAGGGGCTTTCATGACGTATACGACGAATGATGCTACGAAATGTAGACCACTAACATAACGGGGTTCACGCTCCTCACATCGCCTTCCTTACTCGATCGATATCCCCAACCTTTCCTCTGGATTCGCGAAAAAGAGAATTAGTGACGATTTGGGTACTTGTCTTGCCTTCTGAAAAGAGACGAAGAGAATACAAAAGCATTTATGGGGGTGTTGGATTCACATTTTGGATGCTCGTTGCTGCTGCTGGTGCTGCCGCCGTCGTCGTTTTTTCTCACTATCACTTGCGGCCTTTCTTCAGTCATCGCTGGTCCGTTTTATTCTTTGCCTTCCGTTTCATGGCGGGCGGGATCTTGCATTGTATTATTGAGTCTTGTTCTTCCATCCCCCCTTAGTTTGATTGGGGGCTTGCTAGTTTACCCTGCTTAGTATTGGTGTGGATTTTAAAGCAGGGAACGCATCATTCGACTGTCTTATCTCACGTTTTCCCCAATCTCTACTTTTTGAGAATCTCTGTTTCCCGTCCCCATCTTCTTTCCGGATACCTCCGCGAACTTTTGGAGCGACATGACCATCACAACTCGCGTAATGAACGACTGAAAGATCACCGTCCCCCGCTCTTGTTTCACGCCAGCATTGCCCATCACTCGTTGGCGAGTGCGGTGGGCCGAGCACGGCTCATATACGGTCCTATCCTCTCCGAGATACGGAGCCAAAGAGGAAACGCGTTACGCCCCTCACGATCAAGATGCCATTAATGTCTACGACGACCGCGATGCCGCCTTCCGCAACGCACGCACCAAGCAAAGAGGATCGAAAAGGGATGAGAACACCTGTCTCTTTTCATGTTCCGCTCACTCAATGCTGGGATGGCCGCCCGAAATGAGGTTCTACTATTTTCAGGGTTGGCTCCACCGAATAAAGCTTATTACCTGTGGGGGCATTCACTTTACCATAATCCCATTCCTAAATTTGGATGGGCGCGATTCACACTTTGCTTTATCTCCTACCTCTCCCCTGGATTCATGCCGGACTTCCGGTGCACTGCCGCCGCCACCATCTAGTGCTCCGTATTCATTTGGGTGGGGCCATCTTGCAGAAGATGTGCCGGTTTGCGGCTGTGGAACGGTTCACTCGAGCCACAGCCCAGGTTCCCATACTCCGCAGTCACCCACCCTCTGATGTCATCATACCTTCTTATTGATTCTCCCTACCAGTCCTCCACGCTTAGGTCCTATGATCGATCTCGAAAATTTGCAAGGTTGATACATCACGTTTCAGCTATTTGATTTCTTCTAGTTTGACTCCTAAGCCTCATTACTTTCCATGGAAATCTTACATTTGTCTGTTTTCAATGTTGTGGTTTCCTCTACTGTTGGTTCCAGTTTTCGGTACTGATAGCTTACTACTTCCGCTATGCTTCAGCTATCGCTTGGTTTCATTATCATATGTCCGAAATGCTTACGTACTTTGATCAAGATTGTAGCTCTGCTTTCGGATTCTGTCAGCACATTTGGCAAAGGAATGGGCGGAGCGCTGACTCTGACTTTGCTGGGTTCCCTTCGTCTTGTCCCTTTATTTGCTTGTTTGATTGGCCCATCTCTTTTTCGTCTTGGCGACCTGTGTCATGTGGGCCCGCATTGTTGGACCATTCGTTAATGGTACATGGTGATGGGATTGGTTGTGGAGGGTAGTGGCGGCTTTGTTGTTTCGGTGCGGTATTGGTCTTTCTTTTTCCCTTCTACCGTGGTTGATGACAGGTCGACCTTTTTAGGATGTTGTGATTAGTTAGTAGGCTATGTAGATTATGCAGAGCAATGCGAAGGATCATCTCTCTATTCTTCTAACGTTTAACTGCTATAAAGTACTGTGTAAAGCTTATCAAGTTTATGTATAGAGTTTGCAAGCAAGGGCCAAGAAGGGAGTATGGGATCATGAAGTGTACAAGAACAGTGAATTTCTACAAGAGATCAGGAAACAACCTCGTTGTCTATTATTAGGAGAAACCCACTCAAAACCGCCCAACTGTAACGTTGGAATAAGCGGACCAAGTATTTGTATTCTCAACGCATTGTCTTCTCTCCATTTTCTTTTTCTTAGGAATTGAAATACGTAGGTGATAGAAAGTAATAGATATAGAACGCCATACACAATGGAGACGGTCGATACATGGTCCCATTGCTTGCTTAGCACCCCTGGTTCGCAAGAGACAGAAAGGGAAAATGCAGGTTCCGGATGAAGCTAGGGCCGGGAGACATAGAGTTCAGGGACCAAAAGCTCATTCCAACGACGAGTCATCGCATTGCTTAGATTTTTCTTGGCACTCACGACGACGACAACGAACTAAGTTAAGGCGTTCGGAACCTCCGCCCCGATATGCTCATCCCCAAGCATGCCTATCTAGCCTCGTTTCAGGCATCATAAGTGTAGAACGCGACCAAAAAGGGTGGAAGAAGGATAGCATGTTTTCCATGGGATCAAACCAGCTACTCCGTGACGCCGCCCCCTAACCCCCTTTCAAAGTAGTCATTTCTATCTCTTTTTCACCGGAGTTCTCCTCCCAGACACCACCGTCCTCCTCCATCAGCCGTTCAGCCTCCCTTCCAGTGTGCAGTCACTTTCGGAGCACTTCCGTCACCGAAGCACTCGCTAAGACCGGAAAGAAATGAAGCGGCCACAAGTTCCCACCAGATTCTCGAACCATGCCATTGGCCATGCAACGCGTGAGGAATATCATCGAAAAGAAAAGGTACCCTGGTCCCCAAGAGCAAAAGTCTGAGGCAGGAAAAAAAAAGAAAAGAAGTCGAAAAAGGGGCCCATTGTAAAAAAAAAAAAAAAAAAAAACTTATATTCCCTCTTCAGGTCTTCTTCTTACCCCTCAACGTCTGTCCTTGGCCCTGGAAGTGCGGCTTGTCATCATCGCCGTCGTCTCCCGCTGCCGCCCCCTTGCCCTTGACGGGCTTGATCTCGTAGCCGAAGAACAGCTTGCCGGGCGGCAGGCGCAGCGGCTGCGGGCCGTTGGCGTTGCGGCGAACGGTGACGGGCGGTGCGATGGCAGGGTTGCTGTTGGCGGAGGCGCCGGCGACGGGTGTCGAGGGCTTGGGCGTGGGCGCCTTGCTGCCGCGCTTCGACGACGACAGCTTGTGGCCGCCCGACAGGAAGTTGGAAGAGACGGCCTTGGCGCCGGCGGCGGCCGTAGTGGAGGCGGGCGCGATGGCGGCGTAGTTGATGGCCTGCGCCATGGTGCCGTGCGAGTGCAACGTGCCGCCCGGCAGCACGCCGCCGCCAGGAGCACCGCTCGCGACGCTGCGCGGCGTACTGGTGCCACTGGCGGCCTTGGCTCGCTGAGGCTCCTCGTAGCCCACGGGCGGCGCGAAGTCGACCGACAGGTCCGTCTCCAGGGTGCAGATGGCGTGCGAGTCCTGGTTAGGCTTGACCTCGAGCACGGCGATGCTGTAGACCTGGTCGTTGTAGGAGAAGGTGAAGATGTCGCCGAGCGTTAGGCACGAGAAATTGCGGAAGGCCTGCTCCAACACGGCCTTCGGGTCTGAGATTTCGAGGAAGTCGGGAGACTGTGGCTGCAGCTTGATGAAGTTGCCTAGTGGCAGGTCTGTCGACTTGACCTGGATTAGGTCGCCCGGCTCCAGCTGGAGCGTTTGCATGAGCTATTCCAAGTCAGCCAAACTACATCCTCATCCTTTTCCTTGCAAAAACTAGACATGTCCCTCCAGAATATTGTAGGTACGCACCCAGTATGGCAGATATATCTTGCCCTCCTCGGCGGTGAACTCCAGCACACCCGCGTGCGTCCGCTTCTCGGCGGCGCCGTTAATCAGCTCGAAGAGCATAGGGTACGTAATGTGCAGGCGGGTCAGCTTGTCGAGGGCCGAGGGTGGCATGAAGACCTTGCCGCCGTGGTTGGCATCTTCGCGCTCGGGGCCGGGCATCATGGCGATGGGGTAGCAGCGGAAGTACTCGTCGAAGCGCCGGGGCTGGCCGCCGCGCATGCCCATGGCGGCCTGGTACATGGCCATCGGATCGTCGTTGTCATAGTAGTTGCCGCCGAACTGTGTGCCGCGTAGTGCGGGCGTGCTGTTAGTGGGATGGAGTGGTTGATGGAGGCGGCGAGAAGGACTATACACACCATGGTGGCGGATAAGTGCTCCTTTAGCCGATGATGGTCGAATGTGAATGTGTTCGGTGGCCGCGGCTAAATGTGCGAGGTGCGTGCGGCAGGGTGGCGTGTGAGTTTGAGCTGTTGGCAGTTCTGGCGATGAGTGAGCCGCGGGTGAGCTGTGCTGTTGCTGGAGCTTTCGGGAATGACGCAGGCGACGCCCGCCCGCTCCGCTCGCGAAAAGCCGCGCGACCTCTCAGCCTTCTCCCTCTCTTAGCAACATTCTAGCACCAACCCCGCGTTAGATTGTGCGCCCGGCACCCGACCGCTCTATTACGCCATTCGCCCTCTCGAAAACCTTTCCGCACAGATAGCTTGTCGCTACGAATCCGCCTTCAATTGCCTCCCAAAACAAACAATCCACCCGGCCAGAAATGTCCGCCTCGCGCCCCAAACGCGCCCCAGACCTGCCCTTCCCCGACGGCGGGGCGGGGGCCTCCGACGCCTCGAACAAGAAACCGCGCTTCGACTACCGCAACCCGTCGACGCTGGCCGCCGACGCGCCTGAGGAGGACGCCATCCTCGAGGCCGACGAGATCGGCAAGGCGCAACGGCAGGTGAAGCGCAACGCCGTCAAGATCGACGGCTACGAGTCCGACTCGAGCGAGGAGAACTTCGACGCCCGCGCCGAGGAGAAGGCGCGCCAGGCGAAAGCGGCGGAGCAGGCGAGCAAGGATGCGGACGACGCCGACATGTTTGCCGACTTGGAGGAGGACTTCAAGGACGGCGACGAGGACGAGGAGCTCAACCGCGAGGGCAAGAGCAAGAAGAAGACCGTCACGTTTTTGGAGGAAGACCAGATAGAGGGACAGGTCGCGGACAGCAAGTCGGGCGGGCACGTGTCGGCGGACTTCTCGATGGATAACAAGGGCAAGGGCAAGGCGAAAGATGACGATGAGGATAGCAGCAGTGAGAGCGGCGGCGACGAGGAGCGCGACCGCGTGGACAGCGATATGGATGAAGAGCTTGGCGCCGGCTCCAAGAAGAAGCACGCACCAAAGCTCGACGCTTTCAACATGAAGCAGGAAAACGAGGAGGGTCGATTCGACGACCAAGGCAATTACATTCGCAAGGCGAACGACCCAGATGCCGTGCACGACACATGGTTGGAGGGCTTGTCGAAGAAAGACATGAAAAAGGCAAAGGAAGCGGAGGAGAAGCGTGAGGAGGAGCGTCGCAAGCGGGCCATCGCAGACGATCAGGTGCTCACCAGTGACATCCTCGCAACCCTCATCACCCGTCTGGAGCGCGGCGAGACCGTCTTGGAAGCCCTCGCACGCCTCGGAACCGGCAAGAAGAAGGAAAAGCCGAAACCCAAGTGGCAGAAGAACAAGCGGAAAGCCAACGGGGGCACGGAGAACGGTGACGCAATGGATGTCGACCCTACCCAGAAGGAAGAGGACCCAGCGGAGAAGCGCCGCCGTGAGGCTGTCGAGACTCTCACCGGTGCAGCCGACCAGCTGCTCACGCGCGGCCAGTCAGAAATTTACGAGCAGGAGCGCGAGCTGCTGATACGACAATACAAGCGCGAGACGGGCGACGATTGGGTAGATCCGCCGAAGGAGGATGAGGTCGTGAGTGAAGGGGAAACTAAAATGTGGGAATACAGGTGGTCTGATGCCAGGGATGGTGGCGAGAGACACGGCCCCTATGATGGCCAGACGATGAACGCGTGGAGCGATGCAGGGTACTTTGGCGAAGGAGTGGAGTTCAGAAGAGTAGGCGAATCGGGTTGGGAACGAGTTGTAGATTTCTTGTAATTGGTAAGCCACTTACCAGAGGTTGGAGGGCGGGACTTGATGAAAATTTGAATATACCACAAGAAATGCATGAGCGTATTCTAAATCACGTTTTGCGCATCTGAATCAAAAACCTTTTTACAATTAGCACCGCCTTAGCTGATATCATTACCGCTGCGAAGCGCGGATTTCTCAGCCTACGAAGCTCTAAAATCCATGCTTCTTTTAGGCATAAAATATGTTCAGACAGTCACTCAATTAGCTCAAGTGGGCATTAGACCAAAAGAGCCCAGAAGCATTCCCCATATGTGACCACTCCTGAAGAAATCGTAGCAGTGCTCAATGCATCTGCTCATCAGCTAAATATATTTCTATTATCCGTAAGGTGAAGTCCTGCCACCGCTATGCTGAACTGCTCAAGAGAGAAAGAGAAGAGAAGAAGAGAAGATAGAAGAAGAAAAGAGCACTCTCGCGGTTGCTATGCAGAAACCAGTCAGCAAGCGAGAAGGATGCAAATCAAAAAGGACAGTCCCCTTAGAAAGGAATGAAAACCGCCCATGTGCAGTTCTCCATCGCTCAGTTGTCGATGTGTCCGACAGCGGCCCTGTTACCCAGAAATGTGTTTCGGTTACCCTCAGCTTGTCCGTGAATCCTCCGCCCTCCACGATCCGGTGGTGGGTTATCTTCTCCAACCATGGCCCTGTATCGGGCTGACTGGACTACCGAGGCTTTCTGGCGATCCGTCTGCCGCACCGCCACTGCTTTCCCCTGGCAAGCTTCCCCTAGCTTGTCTCCAAGTCCTCGGACTCTGGTACACCGGTGGCGGGCTTTCGATTCGCACCTCTGAACTTCTGGCGTGTCCGGCAGACCCCGTCCTTCCTTCTCCTTCCCCTTCGGCCTCGCTGTCTAGCTCACCCTCCACTGCATTCACGATTCTCAATCCTCCAGGCGGTGCAACGCCCCCCACCGCATATCCCCTGCTTGGATCCGGACTGCTTCCTGCAGTTCCTCCTACCGCAGGCGATATCCTAAAGTAACCCCCAATCGACCTTGTATCAGCAGCATCCAATTCCACAGGTGGCAATCTTGAGTTCCTAGGGGATTCTAACTCGGCGGGCGGCTTTTCCCTGGGTGTACCGTCGGCTTCACTGGTCGTGCGAGTATGGCCTTTGGCGGGGTAGTACTCAGAAACGCCACTCATGCGATGCGGCGCTATACCACCACCGGTGGCGCGAGGATACCCGTCTAGTTCAGAAATGCGCGGTCCTTTTTCGTTTTCTTCGGGGATGGTGGAAAGGCGTGGAAGGAGGCTATTATTACTATACTCTCGTTTCCGTCGGCGACGTCTGCGGAAAAGCAGGAGGGTGACAATAGCGAGAAGTGCGGCCGAAAGCGGAATGCCAACGGCGCAGCCTACGATAACGCTGTTGTTGGAGGATGACGAAGATGATGCGCCTTCGCTTGAAGATGTTTCTGCCGGAGCCGCTGCAGTTCTTGTGAGGTATACGGTCGAAGCGGCGCCATTGGTGGGGTTGCCCACGACAGAAGTGATTACCGTTGTCGCAAGTGCAGCAGAGGACTGGGAGGTTTCTTTTGTTGAAGACGAGGTGGAAGGATCAGCGCGTGTGGATACCGGTTTTGATGTGGATGTAGCTGCGGGCGCAGGGCTGGTTTCAGATGCAGAACTAGTTGCAGGTGCAGCACTAGTTGCAGTTACGGATCCCATGCCGGTTGGATCGGCGCCTGTAGCCATTGGCGGTCCATGATCAGTTGACGAACCTTATTTGATGGCCCTTTAGGGGTGACGGGGACAAATTTTCACGCAGACGTACCAGGAGATATTGCGAACAACGATACAGCCTTGTCCTTACAGCAGTTGCTACCTTGGATCAGCCATCATCCGTGCACGAAAGCGTAGCGCAAAGCAGGTGCTTACCCGCTTCTGTCGCCGTTGCAACAGTACTGATTGTCGCTGCACTCAAGCAGAGCGACATTGCCCACATCAGTGCCGTTCGGGGTGCCTTTCTCAAATCAGCATCGCAGCCTCCGCATGTTTGCTTCGTGAGGCCAATCCAACATACCGCCAAGGCAATACTGGGGACAGGCAGCGGAATCCCAGGATCGATCTGTGCAGGTGTATCGGGTGATCCAGTCCTCTTTCTCGAAGTGGCAGATGCCATCGTCAAGACACTGCCAGCCTTGGGGGCAACAGGCAGCGCCTGAGCTGGAGGAGCTGCACGGGATGTCCTTGTCGGCGACGCTACCGTCAGGGTAGTAGCAGGTATCGGCGGCGCGGACGGCAAGCAAGAACAGAGTGGCCGTAAGGAGCGGTATAACGGCGCACATGGCTGGGGCGCTCACGGCATACGGACAGGCGAAGGATCGCGGATGGTGGGTGAGAGGGGCGCCCAAGGCCGGCTCGAGCGTGGAGGAGGTGTTGGTGGTTGGGCGGGGGTGTCGCGAGGGTGGTTGGAAGCAAACATGAAGCTGGGCTCAGGCGAGGCACGAGGTGGCTCCAAAAACAACTCTGCGCAACGGTGTCGAGATGCACAGGCACATGACGTCGACGCTTGGGGAATGCTGTTGCCCTTTGCGGTAGTCGCGCGCTCTGGCGGCAGCGGCAATGGCAGGGCAGGGCCATGTGAGGCTCGCGTATCGGTCGGGCGAGGAAGGTGGCTCGGGCAGATCGCAGATCGCAATCATCAGAGCCAGCGCGACAGGCTGTGATTGCGAGGCGCCGTCTTGGTGGTAGCACGAGGTATGATGGGGGGCCGTTTCAGAGCTTAGCCGCCGTTCGTCTACATTCCCTTGTGTGGCTAGACCAGCAAGCCACGCTGGCCGCCGCAGCGACTAGGAGCCAGAGAAGACGGCGCTACGCAGGGAAGCTGGTGCGACCGAACCCCACAAGCTGCCAGCAGGCGAAGCTGAGAGACAGATGCGTTGTCCCTGCTAGTTGACCTGATTCAGCACAGCTGCACAGCGTCGGTGTGGCTTCAGAGCGGTGGACTTCAGGGCGGAGCCACAACAGGCAAGGGGAGCGTTTGGGCGGAGATGAAACAACGCCAGATGTGGCTGGGTGGAGTGACTGCAGGCGGGGAATGAAACTATGACGACACAGTATCGCATTACTCGTGGCCGCCCGGCCGCCCGCCAGCGCACTTCCCCAGATGTCTTCCGAGGAAAGAGCACGGAAGAAGGCGGAACTCCCGACGCGTGCTAGAGTGCGGAGACATTTAGCTTTGCGTCTTTGCTGTTTCCCACGCTAGCCCGGTGCAGATCCTCCACAGCCAGAAGGAGCTCGGAGGCCCGAGTGACCCTTCCGCACTCCACCACCCGCAAATTCTAATGCATTCATGCTTCAATCGCAGGCCTGGATTCCCTTGGTCGTTAGCAAAACGTATTACTCCAACAGATTCAATCCGGTTGTCTCATTAGGAGATGCAGACTAGCGCTCACCACGGATCAATCAACATCTAAGCCGAAGATTGTCCCTCCATAAGGATAGACCAACCAAGCAAGCCCTTTGAGAAGGGAGGGGTCCGTAACTATAACATCAGATTCTTTCCCTCGACGACGGTTCTCCGCCTCCCGGTTTGATCTGCCGAAATCATGTAAAACATAGAGTTAAGGACCCTTGACAGCAGCTACCCAATGTGATCTCTCTCACCCGCTTATACCCAGCTACTCCACTTTCTTACTCGGGATTATAAACTACTGTCATTCAACTTAGAATTCTCTCCAAGCCAGTTCATCTCTTTTCCAGCCCTCATGACCGTCACCAAGCCCCACATCGTTATTGTACCAGGCGGTTGGCACTCGCCTAAACACTTCGCCCCAACTACAGAACTTCTGGAGGCAGCTGGCTATACCGTCCACGGCGTGAATCTCGCTTCCGTCAACGCCTCTCCGCCGCTCACGGATTGGGGCCCGGACGTGGTAGCCATCCGCCGCACCATCGAAGCCGCCATCGGCCCTGACAACAACGATGTCGTCGTCGTAATGCATTCTTACGGCGGGCTTCCCACCCAGGACGCCATCAAGGGGCTCAACAAGGCGAGCCGCAGCCGCGGCGGAGTCGTACGGCTCGTCTTCATCGCCGCGTTCCTAGCTGACGAGGGCACGTGCCTGATGGACTACATCGGCGGCAAGCCTATGCCATGGTTCGACTTGGACGAGGTATGTTTTGCGCAGCGGCAACAGCACCGCCCATGCATCGATCAAAGACGCAAAACCACCGTCAACTAACATCACCAACCTTCCCTTTAAAACTCCAGAGCACCAACACCGTCCTCCCTCTGACCCCGCACCCCACCTTTTATGGTGACGTCGACCCCGCCCTCGCAGACGTCTCCGCCGCTACGCTACGGCCGCACTCGTACGCCACCTTCTTCACCCGGGTCGGCCCCAACCCCGCCTGGAAGTTTGTGCCGTGCACATACCTCGTGTGCGAGGACGACGCTGCCACCCCCGCCGAATCCCAGGACTCCATGATTGAGTATGCCAGGGCCAACGGCTGCCAGTTGGACTGCGTTGAGAGGATCAAGGCGAGCCATAGTCCATTTTTGAGTCAGCCCGAGTGGACCGCGGCAGCCATTAGAAGGGCGTGTGGGGAGGAGGTGGCCGAGTGATTTGAGCGATTGGAATCGTTTTGGAGAAAGGAGCTATTGAGGGCATCAATTTGGCTTGCGGCGAGAGTTAGAGAAGATAAGAGAGATTTAGTATGGGAAAGCGCAAGTCTTATGACATTGATGAAATTGAACTTGTTCTGACCCTCTCGCACGGCGATACTTTAGGCAATTAGTTCACTGACGAAATAAACATCTACAGTTAGTAGCTTTCAGATAGTTTTCGCGATCACTGCAGCACAATAGGAGGTCTTTGAACACAAAATTTGTGGAGATCCGACATGAAGCCATTTCCTCTACATCTAGATGGTTTGGAGAGATAGGGCTTCAAGCCGTTTTGAGAAGCGAAAAAGGACTCCGAGCAAACATAAACCTAGAAACAAGTGTTCCACAAGCCTGTCGAGCCTTTCCGAGGTATCGGAATTCATCAAGCCCCTTCGAGCCATGATCCACTTTTTCTGCCGTTGCTTCAATGCTCCTTTTCCCTCAAGATCCCCACAAGAAAAAAAGATACCTGGTCTGCTCTGCCCGATAGTGCAATACCTGGGGTCATTTCGATGCCTTTGAAGACTTTCTTAGAATTTGACCAGAAATCCCTGACAGCCCTAGTTCATAACGACAAATGCCTCCTCCAATCTCCCATAAGAAGAAACATGACGAAGTAAAGACACCGCACTAAACAATATAAAGGAAATGAAAAGGGAGGGAGGAGACAATGAAGGAAACTACCTAGTCTTTTGAGCTATCGTTGAAAGTTGAAAGTAGGAAAATTGAAAATTTGAGTTTTGTGCTTTTTGTCATCCGCAATACAGGTTTCTACCACACCGACACGAGTCGCGAACGAGAAAATCCAGAAAGAGGAGTTCTCTTCCTTCTCCAAGAGTCCTGGCAGAATAAAATCCCGCAATACACCAAGGAGAGCCGTTCATTTGAGCAAGATCAAATGCCAGGTAATGACTGAACCTCCATGTCCAAAGGTGAAAAGTCGAGCCACGTGGTCCAAGGAAACTTTTTGCGTATCCCGTGTTGTCCTAAATACTCCCGACCTCGCTATACGCCATATTTACGCCGATGTTTGCTTGCCAAAATGCTGCGAAAGGAGCCGTGCAAGCCAGAGTCCGTTGCCATCATTCACCATTCGCAAAAAACGAGTGATAGAAGAAATGGGGAAATTGTCGTGAAATCAACCAGTCTTCCTCTTTTTGCGGGGAGACTTGGGCTTCGTAAGACCGTCCTTGTCACCATTTTCGGCTGGGCTATTCGGTCCGCTGCTGGGAACGCTCTCCACAATGCGGCCCCCTCCATTCTCCGCTCCATCACTTGCAGTCTCATGGCCGAATAGGCTCTGAGTAGGATTTGCGGGAGAGAAGCTCACATTGTTGTCGACATTTCCGAAATCGAAATCAAAGTTGTCGTCGGTAGGAAGTGAAGGCATATGGTCATCGTTCACACCGGTTGCCGTTGGAGCAGCATCTGTGAAGTAGTTGTCGCCATCTGTGTGAATGTATGTATCAAGGTCAAAGTCATTGGGCGGCGCATTTGGATGACTGTTGTACCAGCCGGGGATGGAGCCACCAGGGCTCATTGGGGCTAGCCGATCGGAAAGGTTCTGCACGCGAGCGGCCTGTTCTTCCTGCAAGCGCTGAAGCATGTCAAGTTGTTCTTGATGAGCTCCAAAGTGCTCAAGCGTCGGCATAGGCGGAGGTTGAGGGTTGATCAGGGCGTTGTTTGCACCATTGGAGTCACCGTCTGCTGTAGGAGTGGCTGCGTTCATCAACGAGAGCATGTCCTCGCGCTGCTGTTGAGTCAGGGGCGTGTTACCGTCGGCTGTTTGGAAGTGTGACAGGGCTGCGGGGAAATCGAATTGCGGGCCCGTCGTAGCCGTGTTGGAATTTGCATTGACGGAGTTGATGACAGACATCATGTCTTCTGTGTTATCCGGAGCCTGTACTCCCGGAGATGTCTCGGATTTGATGGCTGGGCTGGGAGCGGCCGACGTGAAATTGTGGTCAAGCGGCGTTTGCGGGCTAGTGCTTAGGTTCCGCGGCCTTGGCTGTCGCTGCTGTTGCGGAGGCTGGAAGCTCTGTGACCGGCTATGAGTCCTGGAACCGATTCCAGGGCGGGAAGATTCTGGGCTCTGAGTCGTAACGTGCGGGCTCGGCGACTTGGTTTCTCTTGCCGTAGGGGGAGGCAGCAGGGCCAGAGGCCGTTTGTTGGGACGGGGCCCCGGGGATTTTTTTGACGACATGTCGACGTCGGGGAAATCGCCCATATCTACAACACTACCCTGGTTCTGGTTATTTTGAGATATCGTCGAAGGGAACATGTCTGCTAGATTCATGTTGACGCCGTTCTGACCCTCGAGGCTCCGGTTGTAAAAAGTTGCGAGGAAAGTGAGGATGGCGTTGATGGAACTTTCATGGCGCTCGTGCATTTTCTGGAACTGGCTGGCCTGCTGATACCATTGCTCGTTTTGACGGCGCATCTGCTGAATGATGCCGGAGATCAGCTTCTGCTGCTGTTGCAGCTGGCGGATTTCGCTACGCATGGTATTGTAGTCCGACTTGGAGATGAGTTGCATGTCTTTGGCCGAGCCTTCGCCGTTGCCGTCATTCTCCTTCCGTGTGTCGTCATCGCTGTCGTGTTTTTTGTCGTCGTCCCTCTTCCGTTTCGAACTCGACTGGGGGTTCTTCGGCTTCTGGATCAGCCAGAGGAGCTCGGGCCTTCCGCGCTTGAAATATTTGTTGAAGTACTCGCTGGGGGTCTTTTTGTCGCGGCGCTCGGCTTGCTTCATCGAGTTGTCGGACAGGCCGACCTTTTTGTGGAACCCGTACATGTTCAGCTGTCGCACGAACGAGGCATAATTGTTGTGCTTGAAGAGCTCAGGGATCAGCGTCTTGGCAAACTCGTCTTCGTCCAGGACTATGAAGGAATTGCCGTCGTCAGACCATCGGATGAGGTCAGTGTGATTCGAGTTGTCCAGGAAGCTACGTCATATGTGAGTCTCGCGCCCAACATTCCGGAGGGCTAACTTACCTGCTGAGCTTCTGCACAAACGGAGGAATCTGCTTCCTTTTCGCCTGTGCTTCCTTGCGAGCTCTCAGAGCCTGCGCCTCCAAATCTTCATCGTCTTCGTTCTCCCATGCATTCTGACCCATGTGGTTGTATCCGCCGTACTCTCGCGAAGTGAGCTGATGGTTATTGCTGCGGCGGACGAGCTGGTTGTTCGGCACCTGGTCGGCGGGAAGGCGCTGGCCGTTGGTGTAGGACATGCCATTCTGGAGGCCAGCCATGAGGTTTGGATCGTAGAGGGTGGGGTCGGTGTAGGCGGGAACGCCGTTCATGGCGGCGGGGTCACTCCAGCTGGACATGAATTGGTCATTGGAGAACTGCTGCGGATCCTGCGAGTGCGGAGTCAAGCCCATGCCGCCCCCGGCTGAAGTCTGCTGGTTCACCATCGGGGAGGCGCCGGGAGCGGGTCGCTTGCGAGAGGAAACGGTCCTTTGCATCGAAAGGCGGGCGTCGGGCTGGGTGCAACTGCGTGCGCAGTATCGAGCCCTGGGCCGGGCCGAGTCGGTGGTGAAAAGCCAGCCAAGCGCGCAAATCAAACGAGGTGCGGTCCACGCGGGGTGACGTCAAGCTCCTCGGGCGGAGGCGGGGCGCTGGAACGAGAGCACAGCGCAGTGTTGCGGCGTGTTGCGGTGGGTGCAGTGCAGGGCAGAGGCGGCAGCGGTCGCGGTCTTGTAGGGCGGCGGGGCTTGTTCGCAGCGGCTCGTCAATTGCAGAAGTTTCCACCGATCAAAGGCGGGCGGGAGCAAGGGATAAAGAGAGCGGGTGATTGCGCGGGTGCTGGCGTCGGCGGATGTTGAGGCGGCTTGCGGGAGCGGCGCAGTGCAGCGGACGGGATAAGGCTGGCGATGATGTCTTTCGGTGGATGTGGGAGCCTGGCTTCGGCGCGGACTGGCCAGCGGCTGGGGCTTTGGCGATTAGATAGCTACAGCCTTGGGGCGCGGGAGGAAGCAACGGCGTCGCGGAGGGCCTGAGGAGCGGGCTAGCTTGAGTTGGGCAGGGCGCAAAGAAAAGAGGGCCGTCGTCGTCTCTCTCTCGCGGCGGCCGGCCGTGGTTGCGGGCGCTCCGCCCTGCCGCTTCGCTCGGCGGGCCCGTGCTCTCGTCGCGACAACCACCGCGCTGCGTGACGCTCGATACGCTCTGCAGATTCGATCCCCATTGCTCACTTTCCCATCACCGACTCCACTTTGCCATCACCGACCCCTTGTCCGCGCTGAGCTTGGCCTGCGCCCTGACTCTCCAGCCCGCCCGCCAGAGGGTCCCAGCCCGACCGCCTACCAACCGCCTGAACATTCAGCCCATCGGCCATTCAAACCTGGTCGATCCTCCTATTACGCCGCATGCGTAGAGTATACGCCGCGCGGACTCAGTCTAATGCGCGGGTTCCGTGATTTCGCGCTCGCTCCGGCTATCAGATCTCGATTAGGCCCAGCGAGCAGCACATGCAGCCTCTCAGCGTAAAGACAGGACGGCTGTCGTACGATGACCATCCCGGCCTCGCTGCAATTAACTTTGACCCGATCGTCCGGCCATGTCCGATGCATCCTCTCCGCGCTGCTTAACCGTCTTTCTGGACTGCAACCAGGAGCCATGCAGTGAACTGCTGCTATGCCTCTCTGTTGCAGCTTCCATAATCAACACCACTGCATTCCACCAGAGGACTGCACCAATCGGCCCTACTGCCTCAGGCCTCGGATTGCCTGCGCCTTCCTCTGTGGGCCAGACCGGTCCATCATGGCTCGCCTTTTTATCCCGAGTGGTCGTTTTGAGGATAGCCATGAGCATCAAAGCCCGATTGCAGCGCCCGCTCCGATGCCTGTGGCCTGCGGCCTCGCGCTTGGTCCGACCCAGCCACTTCCCATCCTAATGCAACTAGTTACGTGGCCGTTAGTGGGCGCTTTCGCCTCCATGGTGCACTGAAGAGCCACTCTATGAGCGTGGTAATCAGTGTAGTTTGGGAGCAGACAAGAGTGCCATCAGTTACGCCTCTGTTGGGAAAATGTAACGAGCCCTGAATGATCATCCTATCCTTATGCAGGAGATGCGGGTTTCGGACGGATGGGAAATTTCATCGCCAACACACGAGATCTCGCACCCATCAAAGCATACCCCTGGTCCCTGTCTTTCATCCCAGCCAATCGGAACAAGCGGCCTGTCTACCAACGGCCAAATGACGTTCCACCGCATGGGTGACCCATGCCACGGCGCAGTCAGTGCCGTAGTTGGTTTGCAGGCACCCGGGCCTTCACTCCTCTGCAGCAGCGTTTCGGCGCTTGGGATTCAGAATCTCCCAGCTCGACAAGACTCCAGTTACAATTTTAGCTAACTCTTTGAAACTGATCTCCGTGCTGATCGCGTCGAGAAGATTTTGCAATCCCTCATCTTCACCCGCGGCTACAGGCGAGCCAGACGTCGATTGGATTCAATACACCCAGAGTTACTTACAGCAGAGCTCCGGAACGCTCTCTCTACTGCCCTTACCGGAGACCAAATCTACTGCCCCCTGGCCCTTTGCCGGTCTCCGGCATATTAGCCGAGTGCCGCCCAGGTCGCTCCGCATGTAGCAGGTGCTCACTTACAACGGCTCCTACCATGCCCGCTCCACTTGTGCAACGCTGATTTCGAAGGCCGCCCCGGATGCAGGTCGCTTCTGATTCAACATGACGTGACTCCTGGGCATCTACTAATCGCTTTCCTCCTCTGTCTATTGATCCTACAAGATGAACACATCGGATTGATTGACTTCGGTTTCCTTCACTTTGAGACAGTGAGACACTTTGAAATTAACACCGGGTGATGGCAATTTCACGCAAGCATCTTGTTCATGGTGTCCACGCGTGCTCTCTACGCCATCTCTGCAGTCATGTGCTTATGATAGGTGGGTTGCGGAAAGTTATTCGCGCAACCCCCACATGCTTTGGAAACCGGCTTTTGGCACTTTCCCATCCTTATCGAAACTTTTGCATGCTTATCGCTTCCAACCCTGCAAGCGAGACCCAGCACTTTCCCCTCTCTGCACGGCTCTCCACATGGAATTAAGCTATCACTCATGTAGCCAGGCATTAATCCACGTGTACAAGGCACCCATGACTTGGTGCCTTATTTCTCTACGCCTCAATTTTTTTTCTTTTCGCTAAAGCAAAGAATAGAAGTTTCGAGGAGCTTCTCGGGGTTACGAAAGACCCACCGGCAAAATATTCTTTTCTCTCAACATGTGGAGATGGCGGGATTTGCCAGGATTCAAGCTTCTGTCTCCCCGCTGACCTCGGAGGATACCTAATTCTCCAGCGACGCACCTTACAGTGCGTTTGTCGCAGCACCTTAAAAATCGAGCAGAGTATGGCCACCTCAGTTTCTCCTTATGAGCATGAAACGGTATTTAAGCTGTATCATAATCTTTGCTCTGGACACAAAAAAAAAAAAAGATGACCCCATTCACGCCTTCGATTGTCATGTAACCTGCATGAATTCCTCGTTCTTTGAATGAAAATAGTTCTTTCTGGTTGGTAAATGTTTTAATTATTTTCCGCAAATAACTTCTTCTTTGTACTTCTCGTTGTACTTTTTCTTTTTTCCTGCAGTTTCCCCTAGAAACGATGCTCTCTCAAGCGGTAAGCGGCGTTCTGACACAACCGACTGTCGGCTAATTGCGATTGAACTACAGGATCAGATGGCTTCGACCCCAGCTTAACAACATGCATTTGTGCGATAGAAACTCTTATGAGGGGCGTAAGTATGCGATGAGGCCACGAACAGAAGCACGTGGCGGAGCAACTTGGCTCCCTCGACTGTGCTAACTGCAAAGAGGAGGCCAGAAATTGAGGATGGCGTAACTGTAAGATTTTTTCCACGCTTGATGCGAACAATAATTAACTAGGTGGTAGAAGACAAGTCCGGCCTGCACAGCTGTGACAACCGTTACTCACGTTCAGTATGAAGGGAGATTTTGTCTTATGCCAAGCTATTAGCACGGCGCTTGCGCCGGAAAAGGAAGTAGAAGAGGCTGTGCGTGGAAGAAGCCTCAAACATAGGCTCCCAACACCGTCCAAACGCTCCCAGCTGCATTCGAAGCTCGCGCAAAGAATTAAGACAATACAGATACAACTGTGTCGTTTGACATATCGCTCATTCGAGGTTACGAGGACGACGATGATCAAAGGCCCGGCTTCGTGCACCTAGGGTCACAAGGTACGAACAAAAACAGCTTGCCAGAACAAGCAAGAACGCCAAGTCAACATTTGCTTCGCCACCGCGGCAGTGCTTTGCCAAGAACACGGGCCTCTCTGCCACAGCGCTTAGGTACCTCCTCAGCTTCAAAGATATTTCAACAGCACGCTACTGCATCGATTGCTTCGTGGCAACGCGAAATGTCCGTTGGCGGACAGCTTGTAAGGGCTTGACGAGGCTCCAGCCACAGAAGTCCTAAGCGAAGACATCACCATACAAATAAACGCCCTATTCCGCCCCCAAAAAAGGCATCCAGATGCTCGTCCGGAAGGATTTGATCCTGGAGATTCTAATTTCAAGCTCCATCCCACAGCGCGCACAGACTCGTAAGGCAGCAGTCCCGGCGCTTTACATATTCCCCGGCCCCGCGCCGTTGAGACTGTTTGCACTCAGGTACCGTTTTTAAAACCATAATTTTCGACAATGCTCGGTCCCGCGTCGCGCTTTGCTACCCTGGCTGCGGCCCTCTTGACTGCCACGCCTGTATCAGCACTCGACTTTCCCACGAATGATTCTGGTCAGCATCCAACAACTGCAAAAAAAAAAAAAAAAGGAACCGTCCCGCTGACAGGCAATCGCGCAATTACTAGATGCTCTCAGTTCCATCGTGAAGCAGATTTCTAATGGCGTTGTCGAATTCGATGTGGAGGATTATTACGGCGGCACCGGCCTCTTCCCCGACCCCTATACTTGGACGGAGTCGGCTACGGCGTGGGACTCTTTGGTGGGATACTGGTACCTGACAGGCGATACGACGCATAATGCTGCAGTCCAAGCGGCACTGAACGGACAGCTGGGCTCGGTATTCAACTACATGCCGCTCAACCAAACGCTCTACATGTCAAATTGGCGGCAGGCTAGCTGGGCTCTCGCCGCTTTGTCCGCCGCTGAGCGAGGCCTGCCTGTTGGGAGCGAGAACGTGACGTCGTGGGAAGGCGTGGCGCGATCTGCCTTCGACACTCAAGTCCCCCGCTGGGACGACACAACCTGTGGCGGCGGTCTGCGAACCGACATCTATTTGTTCGGCGATGACTACAACTCCAAGGACTCGCTCTCTCAGGCCACCTTTTTCCTGCTAGCTGCTCGCCTGGCCCGCTTCACCGGCAACCAGACCTACGTCGACCTGGCTGCGCGGACCTACGACTGGATGCGTGAGGTGAAGTTGATCGACGATGACTTTGCCGTGTACTACAATGCATCCACAAAACAGAACTGCTCTCAAGTCGACGACACGCAGTGGTCGCAAACCGCCGCGGCCATCGCATATGGAAGCGCCGTCCTAGCAAACATCGTAAGTCGGCCACGAGCCCCCCTCCTCCCTCCCCATCAAACCGCGTCGAATTAACACCACCACCACTTCCACAGACTTCATCAACCGAATGGGCGGACCGCACGTCCTCGCACGTGGAGCACATTCTCAGCTACTTCTTCCCCTCAGACGTCCTGACCGAGCCCGCCTGCACGGACGCGTCGACCAGCTACTATTGCTGGGGCGAGGCGCACTCCGCCGAAGCCTCGACGCTCCGCTGGCTGGCCCTCGTCCCCGTCTTCCAGCCCGCGACCTACGACGCCATCCACCCGGCCCTCGAAGCCACGGCCAAGGCCGCCGCGGACACCTGCACGGCCACCGATGGCGATGCGTCTGCCTCGTGCAAGGGCCTGTGGAGCGTCAGCGACGACGACGACGAGCAGTTCGACGACAACGACCCCAGGACCGACGTGCCCCGGAACGCCACCACCGGCCTCGGCCAGCAGGTCACCGCGCTCGAGGCGCTGCAGGCCGCCGGCTTCATCCTCACCGCCGACGGCGTCAACGCGAGCTTCGTGCTGGCCGCGGCGAACGGCAGCACCATCGCCTCGAGCGGTAGTGGCGTCAACGGCTCGTCGACGAGCACCGGCAGCGCGAGCGGGGCGTCTGGCACGCAGACCGGCGCCGCTGCGGGTGGCCTGTTGAGGGCATCTTCGGCGTGGGGGTCGTTGGTCGTGGCCGGGTTGGTGGGTTTCGCGACGGCGGTGTTGGTGTGATGATTCCCCCTCCTCATCTTTCCCCCTCTGAATCCGCTTTTGTATGTACAACTCTGCTACGCGGTGATGAATCATGAAACCGGAGGCGCTAAGCGATCAGCCCTTTCCAGCTCTGTGAATACCCTCGGAAAGGTTCTTGTTCGGAATTCCTTTCATGTCAATATAGGATAATGTACGATGAAATTAGTACGATACGCTGCCAAATTTGGACTCTATTACAGGCGTGACCTCGCGGTGCTGAATGAAAAATGAACGCAAGTTTCGGTGACACTGGTAGATACGGTAATATGAAATTGTGTGATATACAGACTTCGTACTCCTACTGATATACACATTCCAAAGTCCCCAAAGGATAAGGCTTTTTGAGCAACCTTCGTCCCTCCGCTCCCTCTCCCAAATCAACACCCCCACAAGAAGACAGGACCGAATGCGGAAATGAACGAGACAAGCAACGGCATGTACATAATAATGTAGTATAACAGCAAATAGTTACATTCAAAAAAAAAAAAAGTGACCCAAAAGCCAAGAAACCCGCTACACCGCGCACCTAGAAGCAGAGGAAATTTTCTTTGGTATCTTGGGTCATTATCTTCAACGAGCAGCAATCGAAACAAAAATACAATAACAACAGCTCAGAGAGGGGTTTTCGACATCGACGTTCGTTTAACCCACCATCCTCTCAGTTCCTCTTCTCTTTTTCTTCATGCTCCACCGTCTTTGGCCCGTTCAGGTCATCTTCCCTAACAATGACTGACGAAGAAGACTTGGGCCTCCAAAAAAGGGAAATTCAAGACAAGGAGATTGGCAGCCATGTGCCTCAGTGTATCTTCACTCTCCCCTCCGTTTCGTTTCCTCGAGGTCCTGTACTTCACCACTCTCTCCTACCAACTTCCTCCTATCTGTTCGGTCCAAAAAGCCCACCCCTCTCGTTCCTCGAACCTCCAAAAATGTTCCTCCCCTGCTGCCGATCCCACTCTTCACGCTCCCTCCTCTGTCTATCCCTTTCCATGTACTCCCGATCCATCCGATCGCGCTCGACACGATTGCGATCAATGCGCTCTCTGACTACAGCCTCTTCGTGCCTCCGAATCTGTTCATCACGTTGCTGCGCCGCAGCGACTTCCTCGCGATACCGGTGCTCGCGGTGAGCCTGCGCGTGCGCGTGTGCTTGGGCCTGAGCCTGTTGATGCTGCGCGGCCGCCGCTTCTTGCTGGCGGCGAATCGCCGTTTCCTGCTCACGCCGCAGGATGGCTTCAATTCCGCGTTGGCTGGCTGAAGGAACTTGACCGGCGTAGCCATGTGCATGTGCATGCTCTTGGGCTGTGGGTAGACCATGATGCGCTGGCGGGGCAGGAGGCGGAGGGTAACCCATATGCGCAGTTGGCGTGTGTGCAGAATTGCGAGCTGACGGCGGGGGCACAGCAGGTCCAGCAGAAGAGAAACGAGAAGCAGCGTGGTCAGCCTGGCTTGGGGTTGGCTGGCGCATGTAGTGCGACTGCGCATACGAAGTGCTTCGGCTGTGGTGCTGTGCAGCTTGGGCTTGAGCCTGAGCTTCATGCTCTCGCCTCATTTGATCCTCACGATCGCGCTGCTCAGCAAGACGAATGGCACGCTCGCGCTCAATCATGTTCTCATACGCTTGGCTTTGAGGCTGGGCATAAGACAATGTGCGGTTTTGAATGGCAGCTTGCTCGTTGCGTTGGGCTTGCTGTTGCGCCTGTGATTGAGGCACTAGCTGCTGGACTGACTGTGGCGGCGTCATTTGCACATACGGATTTGCGGCAAGAACAGGGCCTGGGTTTTCACGAGCTGGGCTAGGCACAGCGGGGATGGGCTGCAAAGGCGTTGGCGCTTGTTGGCGAGACGGTTGCGGGTGTGTGTAAGAAGGAGTGCGCGAGTGGTGCGGCGTGTGGGATGGAGTCGGCGAATGGACGTTTCGCGGCTGTGCCGATGTGTTCAGCTGACTAAGAGCAGCCCGGTGGTTGCTAGTATACTGCTGGGCCTGCGGCTGCTGCAGAGTGGCTGGATGCGGCGAGCTTGTCTGAGATACCGGGGGCGGAGGTTGTGAGTAAGTAGGCCTCGCCCAAGGATCGCGCGATGGAGGTGGCTGAGACTGTTCCCGACCAGACACCTCCATGGGACGGCGCTGAGGCGGAGCTTGCATTTGCGGCTGTTGTGACGGTTGGAGATAGGCCTGTCGGGCAAATGGGCTGTTGGGCGCCGGCGATTCCGTGAAAATCTCCCTCCGAGGGTATGCAGGTGAAGAGCTTGACATCGTGACAGAGGGGGGCGGCGGCGGAGCAGTGGTCTGATGAATGGGCCTTCCTTGTGCCGAATACGGCCGCTCATGAGGAAGCACACTTGCTCGGTCATCAACTTGTGGTTTCTGCTCCTTGGGCTTGGACGGCTCGGAAGGAGCAGGGTTGAGCAGATCTGCCAAGTTCGATGTCTTCCGAGGCTCTGCTGGCGCGGCTCGCGACGTAGATTGGACAGGAGGCTGAGGTGGAGCATACGGCTGCTGGCTTTCTTCTCTCTTTGGCGAGACATGTCTCGAAATCCGACCAGGAGTTTGAGCAATCGGCAGTTGGCTAGGCGTCTCAGTAAGATGGCGAAGAGCCGGTGCCGTACGCGAGAAAGCACCCTGCTGAACTTGTCCGGGCCTTGCTTCCGCAGGGCTGGGTGCCGGCGGCTCTGAGCCCCTTTGTTGCGGTAGTTGCGGTGGGACGCTGGTTCTGTAGAGCGGGTGATGCGCAGCAGCTGACGAGGCGTAGATCTCTTGCTGTTGCGCTACTTGAGCCTCACGCTCGCGTTGCTCGGCAGACATACGCACGTAGCGGGGGTCGTGGAGCTGCTGAGCTCCCGGCAAGCCTTGGCTATACTGCCGCCTATGGTGGTGCTCCGCGTGGACATCTCTAGGTACTTCCGGTGGCGCTTGCCGCATGTCGTTTTGTACTAGCGGAGCCCTGGGAGGCTCACGCTGCGAGAAAAAGCCACGGCGGGGACCTTGCATCTCATGCTGCGGCGGCTTTCCATAGCCTGAAGCATGGCTGCTTGGTGCGGGCACGCTTGTCGACGAAATGATGGAGGCGGGAGGAGTGGATGCGGACAACGCGGGACTGGCTTGGGCGAGCGGTGGGAACCGAGACCCTGCTTGAACGTGCGGAGAAGCTGTTCGAGCAGGCAGGTCAGTAGCTGGAGGAGACTGTTTGATGTCTACGATCTCAGCAGGGGTGGGGGCTAAAGTACGGGGGATGGTCGGTTGAGTAGTGTCATAACGGCGTTTGGTGGAGGCTGTTGGCGGCGGTGGGGGGCCAATATCCTCACCACGATTCCGTCTATCATCTGCAGCCTGTGCAATCTCAACAAGCTCAGGATGATTACCAGAGTCGGTCTTCCGGAAATACTCATTTTTGACCATCGCCGCAGTCTTAGTCCCCATCTGCTTCGCGATCGCGTGGAAATCTGTACCGAAATATCCTAGATAGTTGCGGAAATCAGTGGACTCGTTCACAGACCAGTAGCTTGACATGCCGCCAGCACGGGAACCGGCGCCACGACCTTTGGGTCTTTCAGCGACCGGGGCTGATTGAGGCACCTGGAATGCAGCTTCACCAAATTGACCGCCAATCTCAGGTTGGACAGACGGCAGACGGGCCAGTAACGCTGCTTCTTCCTCTGTTCGGGGGACCCTGTTCGGATCAAGAGCCGCGTCGCCTGAGTACAGGTCCTTGTCCGTCTTATGGGGAGATGCTGACGGGGCAGGGGCAAGTTGCTGGGCCGCACGTCCCCTTTTGGTGCCCTTTTCTTTTGCGACACGCTGGCGTTTGGCAGGCTTCTCGGTACTCGGCTCGACGGTCTCTCCTCTGGTCGATGCGCCCCTTTGGCGACCAGGAGTCGGGGCTGGGGTAGCGTGATCGTCTTGGGCCTCCCTATCACCGAATGTGGGCGCTGCAGCGCGCCGAGGCCGACCACGTTCCGTGGTTGTAGCAACAGCGCCATCCTCGCCATCAACCTGGTCAGTGCTGGCGAACGGGATTGCGGTCTTCCTTCCCTTGGGAATTCCGGCTCTTCGCTTGGCTTTGCGGCGACCGGTCGGGGGCTTATACTCTCCATTCCACTTCGTGGCGTAGTAGTGGTTGATACACTCTCTGAAGTTGCGGTCAGGGAGAGCTTTGGCGATTTCACCCCAATCCTTTGGCGTCTGTAGGTAAGCGGTGACCAAAGCCTTGTGCTCCTCCGGCGAGAAGTTATCCTCAGGAGGCTCGAAACCAAAAGTAAGTATTCCCTTGCTGGGTTCCCGGAGGCGGTTGGTGTTGACAAATTTTCGTCTCTCGAGTTCGTCGTCCGGCAGCATGTCCGGAATCGGTGCCTGGCCGTTGGAGAAAGGATTTTTGCTGGCTTCCTCCTCCCGCCTCTGCTTTTCTATCCTCTCCTCCTCCATCCTTCTGGATTCAGCAAGTATATTCTCAAGATCATAATCCGTAACGTGACGTTGCCTATGGGCGGGCCCTTGAGTGCTGGTTTCACTTGGAGATACCGCTGCTTCTTGCTCTTCAGTTTTCTCCTTTTCTTCACGCATGGCAGCGTCTTTCTCCCGGTGAGCTGACTCGAGACCCCAATGATGATACTGCATGCGGAACACTTGCAGAGCCGTATGCTGGAATTCTTGCTCAGCACGGATGCTGTTGAAGAGCTTGTCCTTGATAGCAGCCATGATGTTTGTCCTAAGCGCCGTGCTCTCCTGGTCGGGATCAGAAAGGGGTGTCGGTGGACCCCGGTTGAGGTAAGGCAATGAATGAAGGTCGGCTTCAGTGATAGACTCATCCTCACTAGATGCACTCTCAACGCCGCCATCGCCTTCTTCAACACCGTCGGCTTCGCCCATTTCGACGTCTTCTGACTCCTCCGCTTTCGGAGTAGGAAGCTTCGGGGGCTCGACTTTCGGTTCAGGTTGCACCGATACTGGGGACACCTTCTCCTCCTCCTTGTTCCTTGGCAGTCCCACTACCGGCCCGTTCATAGAGGAGGTGGGAGACTGCAGATCCTGCTCCATCTTCTCAGGCTCCTTGGTCCCTGAAGCTTTTTCGGTAGCCGGTGATATCTCGGGTACGGGTGCAGGTGCCGGTTGAGGGAGATCATTCTCATCAACGCGAGACAAACGCAGTAGTGTCTTCAATGGGCTGCTGCAGCGGAAGCTGCGGTCTTCCAGATTTTTCAAGCGAGACTCTAGGCGGGCCTTCTCGCGTTCGTATCTGGTCTGACTTTGGCTGAAGAATTCATCGTCCAGATCCATCTCATCGTCATCTTCGCTAGCCTCATCGGACTGCGATTCACGCGCTTGGGGCTCTAATGGTTGAGGTGTGGTTGAAGGCCGTTCTGCTTTGACGTTCGATTCGGAAACCGCAAACGCGGAGTTCCGTCTGGCACTGAGCGTTTCCAGGGCCTCGTCACGGGACCTTATCTCGCTTGCAGATTTACGACGAATAGAGACAGTGTCATGCGCCGAGGGCGTTGGCGTCGCGGGTCCGCTGACTGGAGAACCGACAGCGAACGCGGGGGACCTGGGTCTGCTCGGAGTGTATTTATCCTTCTCGTCGCCATCGACATCTCGTTTTGCAGGCACAACAGGTCCAGGATTACGAGGATACCGGGGAGCATCAGGCCGAATCCACTGCAGATTCCTACCAGGGATTCCCATCATCGGAGCTCTTGGTGCATTGATTTGCGGCCTCTCGGCCTGCGGGAAGAGAGCAGCGCGAGGTGCAACAGGAGGACCACGATCAGCTTTGGGGCCAGTGGGAATGGCCGGACCCGGGCCGAGCCCGGCATTGGGGCCTCTCGGAGACGTGCTGAACGGACCCGATGCTCGCGGCCCAAGCGGGATATTTGCAGCTGGAGGACCATCGCGAGGCGGAACAATCGGAGGGGGAACAAGCCGACTGTGAGGTTGCTGTGGTGACACAAGACCTCGGGGACCGGTGGGAGGAGCTGGGATAGGTGGGCGAGCTTGAAGAGCTGCTGGGCCAGTAGGCGGTGCAATAGGCGGCGAAGGAGGACGAGAGCGAGGCGCTACGTCTTGCTGGTCAGAAGAAGGACCAGACGGCGGAACTGGAGCTTGACTTGGCACAGAAGAGCCATTATCAAGCTTGGGTTTAGACGGTTCCGTTGTGGAGGGGGCAGGCTGCTGGATTTCAGGAACAGGCTTCTCAACAGCAGGCTTTTCCGCAACGCGAGTAGCCTTAGGGCCTGTAGGCGCAGTGGGTGGAACAGCTGACAAGGCCTTGGGAGCACTCGGCGGAATCTTGGGGCCGGAAGGCACGCCTGACGCGGGAGCGGGCGGTTGTGCAGGTTGCGGAGGTCTCCAGACGTTCGAGGTTGGAGTAGTGAAAGTAGTGGCCGGTTTTTGGAATGACGAGACGGAGCCGAAAGCCGGCACCTGCGGGGCTTGTGGGGGCGGAGAAGATGCTCGTGGGCCATAACGATCTCTGGAGGCCTCTGCACGTGCGGCTATGTAGTCAGGCTTGTCCTTGGCTGACACAGGCTCTTGTGCGACAGAGGGGCGCCGGCCAGGGAGCAGTTCCCTGGGTAGGTCTGACGTGCTTGCGCGGTCTACGCCACCGCCATGACCAGATATTGAGGGATGACGGGGACTTTGGTGAGATGTGGAACTCGCCGCGCTGGAGTAACGCCCGTCGTGAGCCACACTGGCCCGCCGCATGTCCGTGTCCCGTGAAGATACAGGGTCGCGTTTGTATCTATCGACCTCCCGATCATCTCTGTAGAATGGTCGGTCATCGTCGCGACGGTCAAACCTTCGGTCGTCCCTCCGATCGCTTATCCTGTCATCGCGGGATGGTTCCTTCTCCCACCTTGGACGCGGAGACCTGCTCCTTGGCCGGAAAGAGTTACGTTCGTCAGCAAAAGACCCTCGTCCACGTCCACGACTGTCCCAGTCGCCTCTTCCTCGACCACGACCGCTGAATCCACCACGTCCGTGGAACCCAAAATTGCTGGATGGAGGATCTGAGTAGTTGGAACCTGCAGATGGAGGGCCATCTCTCGCGCTTCTACGAGCGCGTTCGATGTCCAGCTCCCGAGGGCCAAAATCCCGCGAATCACGCGAGTCTCGAGAGTCCCGTCCCGGAGAACGTGCGCGTGGCGAGAGCGGTCTGTCTCGCCGATCAAAATGCCGATCCCGGTCGCCACCACGCCACGAAGATCCCCCTCTTCCGTCACTCAGCGGAGGTGCATCGCGCAACTCACGATACTCAGAACGGCCCCCAAAACCTCTGCCTCGTGGTCCGGCGGGCACGGAGGCGCTTCCTGCCGGTGGCGGGCCTCGAGTCGAGTCCGATAACGCCTTGGGGCCACGGGGAACGTCCCTGGATGCTGAGCCAGTGATGGAATCCGGGTAAGGCCTCCCGCTATTGGAATCGTCGTTCCTGGGGGTGAAACTAGAGCTGTACGTAGACGCTCGCCGGTCGGTGTATCGTGGAGGCGTTCGATCACGCGATGTGTAGCGAGAGTCGTTAGGATATCTAGAGGACATCCTATCCTCCTTCCCTTCTGCTGGCGATCTGAAGTCCAAGTCTTATGTCTTAAACGCCAGCCAGCATGAGTTTTCGGGCGCAATGCACCTACGGTTGTCCAAGTTAGCCACATGGTTGGAGATCTTCGACGCTGCAAAAGCGGCGCGGATTAAGTGAAAGGTGCGAGATGAGGCGTTGAAGAAGGTGGCGCAGTGCACAAAGCGTGCGATCAGACAAGGATCGACGATGCCATGCATGCAACGGGTAAGCGGTGAATTAGAAAGGAGTGCCGCCCTTGCTGTCCAAGTCATGGCAAGAATTCCCATGCGCGAGACCAGCTTCCTCCCAACGAAAGGGTGATGAAAGGACAGATAGTGGTGGACAGCGCGGCAGAGGTCACTGGGTCGGCCGTCCCAAGCTTCGAGGGACCGGTACCACGACGGCGGAGCCCGATCTCGGCAGCGTTCCGTGGGTCCGCGCGCAGCGGGAAGACGCTCATGACAGGCACAGCGAAGCGGGGCGACAGGGGCGGAGGCAGCGACGAATACGTACCCAACTTCAGATGACGGTGATGGCAGGTTGAGATGCAGATGGGTCGTGTCGGCGAAGTTGTCGTTTCAAAAATAGACTAGCCGGGCGGGTAGCCTTGGCAGCGTCCGAGCGCCTTTACCGATCGCCCAGGGAAGGCGAGACCAGAGACAAGTGCCTGACGGGTGACAACGCCCTGACAGGCCGGGCTCCACACGCTGGCAGGAAGTCTGCTTGCACGCACCGCGGGACTGCGGCGGCACAGGACGGGGCAGACGGGGCGCGCGCTGCTGCTGCTGAGCTCGGGCTGGGCTTCTGGCGGACCTGCAGGACGGCGAGCGCCTGTGCAGTCGCGGTGCACCCTGGCTAGAGGCCTTGACGTGGCGGTTCTCGGCTCCGCAGGCTGCTGCGGCTCGCGGACGGGCGGTGGTGAAAAGAGCGGCGGTGGTTCACTGGGCCTGGCGCATCACGATGGCAGGCGGGGCGGGGGTGGACGCGCGGGAGGGTGCGCGTGCTGGGCTGGTGTTGTTGCGGGTGTTGTCAAGAGATGAGAGGAGATGTGAGACGAGAAGAACGGACCGGGACACAATCGACTGCGGGTTAGGGCCGCTCCACCGCCCTGGAAGAGCACTTGCAGAAGCTCTGCGCTCCCCATTCCGCATGCGCGACGCTCATTGGCTGGCCATTTCAAGATGATGCGTGGGAGCCCCGACGGCTGGAGCTAGCCCATGCTATGCGCAGCCCAAGCCCTCCGCCGCGCCGCTGAAACATTGAGCGAGGGCGTGTCACCCCAGCCTGCACTCCCGCAGCCTTCTCGAGCAAGACGCGGCGTCTGTCAGCGCCTCCGCCTGGGCGCCGGGCGCGAGAGCCGCCGGGCCAGCGCCGCTGCGCCTAGCCGCAGGCATCGCCCGCGTGTGCTCACAGCGTGCAGGGCGCGTGCAGCAGAGGCGCGCGCCGGGCAGCCAGGCTGTCGCCTTAGCCGGCAGCCCGTCAGGGGTCGGATGAACCTCAAGGTTTTCGCGCCAGATGCGTGCGGCGGGCCAGGCGCGGAATCCCTGCTTCTTTCTCAGCCCGTGAAGTGCCCAAAACAAGGGGTGCTGTGGGCGATCAGCCATGCGCTAACGTTCCACCGAACTTGGGCCAATCAAAGCTGTGACGTCGTTCGAACTGCGGGACCGAGTTCACATCGGCCAGGCGCACAGCACGTAGCCCAGCGAGCAGAAGGCAGCGGCGGCCGGGAGCTGCACGAGATGATTGACGCACATGGTGGTGCCGCCGCCACCGAGCAATGCCGGGGAAGCTGATGCCCTTGGAAGGCCATCTGTGCCCCGGAGAGATCGGGCGAGGCGCCACGTGCTGCAGAAAGCCCTGCGCACGTCCTGCGGAGAGAGATGAAGCATTCGTCCGGACCGCTCTCATCAACGAGTACGGCGTTTCCATCTCACTTTGGACCACCGCTCCCGTCCTGCGCCTCATACGCACGACATGCATCAGCCTTGTCGCTGCGAATGCCGCGCTGGTTCAACCGGCAAGACAAGCTTCAACCCTATACGCGCCATCGCTAGTACCTGTGTCGCCCCTCCCAAATCTTGTGCGGACCGATCTCGTATTCCTGGCTACGGAAAGAGCCTGTCATGCTTCTGCAACGGCGCAGGGCGCGCTGAGCAAATGGTGTGAGAGACGCGCAACGGCGTTGGCGTACTGGAAGGCGGGCCGCTTGTGAGTCTGACACGCGCGATCGCAATCGCGGCCGGGCGTTGCCGAATCATCCCCGCGAAGGGTCCAGGTCTTAACGATTTTCACTCGCCGCGACCTCACCCCACACATTCCGACAAAGAAAATGAGCACGCAAACCGACAGCGCCACGAAGGTGTCACAGGCCGCTGTACACGGTCAAGCACCGGCAGGCGCGACAGATGCCGTGCTGAAGCCCTCCGATCCCGTGCCCGAGGGCGCGCAAGAGGTCAAGGGCGTCGAGTTCAATGACTATGCAGGCAGAAGCATTACTGTAGAGGAGCTGGTCGCCGGCATGGAGAACATGGGGTTCCAGGCAACCTCGGTTGGCCAGGCCGTCAAGGTCATTGAGGGCATGGTGCGCCAAATTGCCCCGTCGCTAGCTTTCCCTGTTCTAACACAAGTCATAGCGAACCTGGAAGGATGCCGAAACGGGCGAGGGCACCACCATATTCCTTGGCTACACGTCCAATCTCATTTCCTCTGGCCTGCGCGAGACGCTGCGCTACCTCGTGCAGCACAAGCATGTGTCAGCAATCGTAACGACAGCGGGTGGCGTTGAGGAAGACTTCATCAAATGCCTTGCGCCGACCTATCTGGGCTCTTTCCACACCGCAGGCGCTACTCTTCGTGCCAAGGGCATGAACCGCATCGGGAACCTGGTCGTACCGAACAGCAACTACTGCGCCTTCGAAGATTGGGTCGTGCCGATCCTGGACGCTATGCTCGCGGAGCAGGAAGCTACCCGCGACTCTGAGGAACCAATCCACTGGACGCCTAGCAAGCTTATCCACCGTCTCGGCAAGGAGATTAACGACGAGCGTTCCGTGTACTACTGGGCATGGAAGAACGACATCCCTGTCTTCTGCCCAGCGTTGACCGATGGCTCGCTAGGAGACATGCTGTATTTCCACACATTCAAGGCGAGCCCGCAGCAGCTCCGCGTCGACATCGTCGAGGATATCCGCAAAATCAACACCATCGCGGTCAGGGCGAAGCGTACCGGAATGATTATTCTGGGCGGCGGCATTGTGAAGCACCACATTGCGAATGCGAACCTGATGCGCAACGGGGCGGAGAGCGCAGTGTACATCAACACAGCGCAGGAGTTCGACGGGAGCGACGCGGGAGCCCGGCCGGACGAGGCTGTGAGCTGGGGTAAGATCCGGGTGGACGGCGACAGCGTCAAGGTCTATGCTGAGGCGACGGTCGTGTTTCCGCTGATCGTGGCAGCGACGTTTGCGAAGCCAAGAAAATAGAGGAGCGGAGGAATGAGGCGCTGGCGGCGCCGCCAATAGAAAGTCAGCGCGCAGCCGCGTTGCACAATGATACCATAGAAAAGATAATATTCCGACGTCCGATAAGCGTGGGGAACAGGAGCTGCGAGAGGCGTGGCGGCGGCAGGGTGTCCATGAAACGAGATGACACGGTCGGGGCGCGGATCGTTGTGAATGCGGGCTGAGACGGCCTCCTGGAACGCGTCACGGCAAGGATGCGTTGAGCCTCGCGCAGGCGTCCGCCTTGAGCAGGCACCAGCTTGCGGCGATGACGGCGACCCCATCGGCGCTGCGGCTGATGCGACCCCGCAACAGTGAGGTGGCGGGCGGGCACGGCGGCTCTGGACTCTCTGGAGGCTGCTCGCAGCAACAGTGTTTCAAGCAGTGCTGGCAGACCGCAGGCCCTACGAGCAGCGGGGGGCCGGGATGTGCGGGTCGCTCAGATCAGGCGAGCTGGACCAGACGGCGGGTGGAGCTCAGGATTAACCAATGTCGTCCTAGCAGCGGGACCCAGAGCTGGGCGGCCAAAGCTCCTGGAGAGTGAGGCTGGACAGCAGCCGTCGGCGCCATGCCATGCCTGTGATTGCCAGCGCTGCCTGCGACTCGTCGAAGCGCGCGCCGCAGATGCCTGCTGCCGTGCATTATTTAAGCATTCTTGAACGCGGTAGCTCCATACCCTGCGGCTGCCGCTTCTTACGTGGAGCTTCCTAGACTGCAGCTTGGACAGCTCAAACTCACCGCGCGCCGATGACCCCAGCTGCAGCCTCGCACTTCCAACACTAACCTCCGCGCTCTCTCCGCGCCCGAGCCCGCACCGCACATTTACCTCTTGCGCCTCGCCCGCTCCTCCTCCCTCTCCCGCTGACGCAAGTGCGCATGTCTGCCTATTGCATCGCCGACGCTGCTGCGCCGTCCTGACTCAACCACCATGAGCGTTACAACAAGCTCAGCCAACGTTGAGCCGCCGCCGTTGCTGTTCGGTCAGCGCTCGCCGACACCGCCTTCCTTCGCCTCCTTCCCCCAGAGTACGCCGCAGAGCCCGACCAGCCCGCGAGCTCACCCACCGCTGCTCCCCGACAACCCCGATATGAACCACAACAACCTGCTGCCTCCTGCGCCGAGTGCAGATCAGAGTGATAGCGAGGACTCAGATATGGACGACACAGACGGCTCCTCTGTGGAGCCGTCTGCACACTCCATCCGGTCTGGCGCACCTTTGGACCTGGCACACCCCTCCAGTGTGCCTGCCGTGACACTGCGCGAGGAGCAAGACGCCATGGACACCTCCCCAGACCCGCCTGGCAGTATTGCCTTTGGCTTTCCAAGCGGTGCGCCTCTATCTCTTGATAATCTTGACAGAGCGCCTGTGCCTCCGCCGTCAGCGACTGCAAACGAGCACCCAACACCCACGATTCGGGAGAACCTCAGCCGTGTGAACTCGCGCGGTAGCTCTATTGACAGCGGTGGAGACCCCCACGATCAGCCTCTGGAGCCGCCGCCTCCGCCGCCGCCCGCTCTCGCTCCTCCGCAATCGGCACCTGATTCGCCCCGCGCTGTAGATGCAGCTGGCGAACAGGAAGAGACCTCGGATGACGACGAAGATGCGCTCCCACCTTGGAGGGAGCTCAAGGAGGACACCTCGGTACCGGATGAGGATGAACTTAGGGAAATCGAGGCAATGGGCGAACACAGCGCACTGGATGGTGAGTTACTTTATTCCGCACACGCTTTCACTTTGCACGTGCTGAGGAAGACAACTGTAGATGAGTATTGGCAACAGAGAACGTTCCAAGACCTTGAAGATCCCGAGTACACTCCTGGACCAACTGGAAGAGTGGATTGGGCCATTTCAAATTACAACGGCACGCGCGAGAGCCCGAATCGGGACCTTGTCATGAAGTCACCCATTGTGAACATTGGAGGCTTCGATTGGCAGATCAAGTTTTACCCCCGGGGAAACGATTCGGATTTCTTAAGCCTATATGTTGAATGCTTGTCGGTGGCACGAAAAGAGAATCAGAACGATGCACCCACGTCTAGAGCATCGTTGGGTGATAATTCCGAGACGACGTCAAGCGCCAAACCCCGACCGTCTTCCACGGCAAACCCAACACAGGAACATCAGCAAGGTCCAATTCCTCTGCTCACCGAAGAACCAGTACCCAAACGGCGAAGTGTTGCCGCGCAAGTCTCTGTTGTCCTCTACAATCCCGCCGAGCCGCGAACGAACTACTTTCGACAATGCTCGCACAGGTTCTGCCCAGATTCTCCAGATTGGGGCTGGACTCGCTTTGCTGGCCCGCACTTTGAAATCCACTATCGACAGCGGGGCCAGCGCCAGCCTTTGCTTCGAAACGACAAGCTGGCAATCAGTGCTCACATCCGGATTATCAATGATCCAACTGAATGCCTGTGGGAGCATCACAACCGGGACAACAGATGGGACAGCTTTGCAATGACGGGTCTACAAGGGCTGGCGGATTCAGAGTACGAGTCGCACGGCGGAAGCCTGATTGCCGCAATCTCGTCCTGGATGTTGCTCAAGCCCTTCCGGCAATTCCTCTACGAGCTCAAACTGGCCGATCCCGTCCAAGACGCTAGGTCAAGGCCGAAGCCGCTTCTATCTGCTCTTCAGAGGACGATCTACAAGTTACGGACCGAAGTTCTTCCTGGATGCGGTCCGGTAGACTTGGACGATATTGCGGACGCACTGGAATGGTACGGGACCGATTCGTGTCTAGGCAAGCTGGACGTCATTGAAATTTGGGAGACCTTGCGAGCGAAGATTGAGTTTGAATTGGCGGATACTCCTTGCAAAGACAAATTCAAGGATCTGTTCGGACCAGAAAGAGATCGCATGATGAATATTCCAACGTATCGCGCACCGGTCACGGATTGCCCAGACATGCAGGCTGCAATCGACAAGTCGATCAACCTGGTCCAACCAGGCGTTCCACTCCCAAAGGTTCTGCATGTGGAGCTAGAACGACAAGAATTCAACCGGGAACGTCGGTCAATGCGAAAGCTGGCAGATAAGGTGAAGTTGTTGGAGAAAGTTACCATCAACAAGACAGCCTATATCCTCTATGGCTTCATCGTCCACAAAGACAGCCTTCAGTCCGGATCGTACTATTCGGTCCTTCGGCCGAGAGGTCCTGGAGGCAAGTGGTACGCGTACTACGACGGCAAGGAAGAGAACCGCGTGGTTTGTTTGACTAGAAAACAAGCAGTGGAGGCGCATGAAGGCGGTGGCTCGGAGAAGTCGGCAGTGGCCTATATTGTCATGTACGTCCGCCAAGACGTTGTTCCGAAACAGTTCAGCAAAGATGAGCCAAAATGGGAGGTACCTCAGTGGTTGAAGAACCGCACCCTTTGCGGCCGCAAGCAGACAACATTTGAGACGACGGAAGAGACTTTGGACTACGAAGTCTTTGACTCTGCCGCTTTTGCTCAGCACGAAGGACCTGGGGTCATAGATCCCTGCAACCCCAAGTGGGAGAACTCTCAATCCCGCACTCGTATCAAGCTCCCTGCATCGGCAACTGCAAGGGATATCAAGAACGCTCTGGCACATCACTTCCACGCCAAGGACCCCCGTCAGGTTAAATTTTGGTTTCTCGACCACACTAATGGCACGTCCCATCGACCGACCATGCGCAGCAGCACGATCGACGACCTCCGTGAGGCTCCAGACTACGATTCGACGTGGACACTCAAAACTGCGGCAGAGCATCGGCCAGAACGCAGGATGTGGGTACATGTGGTCGACTTCGCGGATCTTCCTGAACTGCCAAAGCCAATCTCCTCCGTCAACGAAGTTTCCGGGCCCGGCAGTTCAAGGAACACGATGGCGGGTTCCAATGAAGACGCTTCCATGAATGATGCGGATGATAGCGGCAACCCGGCGGACGAGCAAATGGACCTCGTGATTACTGAGGGTCTTGCTGCTCAGGCTGCTCGCCAACACCCTGTGGATGTCACTATCGATCCAGCATTTACGCTTCCTCGGCCACCTCAACCCTCAGTGGCTGACAGTAGCGATACCGAAATGGCGAACAACAGTGAGGCCGTACACGTTATGCCTCCGCCACCACCTCCACCAGTACCCGCAGACTTTGTCACTCCGCCCCTCCAATCCATTGACAACGTGGTTGTAATAACAAATTCGAGTATTCCTCCATTCGACTTCGCAGTTCCTCCTCCAATCACCCACAATCCCACTGTCTCCCACGACGATATCTATTTCTTCTTAAAGGAGTTCGAGCCGGAAACTCAGACATTGAGGGCTCACAAGACGGTTGTTGCCAAGAAGAGCGATCGAATTGACCATTCGGTCCTCGATGCTCTGGAATGGCCACGCGACATTCCGTTTGACATCTACGAGGAAGAAGCGCCTACAGTCGCTACCAAGCTCCAGCGTGGTGGTGTGACCTTCAGCCAGGCCGGTATACACAGCACGGCTATCCTCATCGCACAAGTACGTCTCAGCACTGAACAGCGTGCTGAGTTGGCAAGTCGTGCCCTATTCTCGGACCCAGGGGATTACATCGTGCACGCAACTGCTGCCCGCTTTGCCACACCTACTGCTCCGCTGACAGGCCACTTCACCATGGACTACTTCAGCTCGGAGCATTATATGGGTATGCTCGTTCGCGGACGCCCACACGGAACCGGACGCCACCTCTACTTCGATGGAGGCGAGTATGTCGGCTCCTACCGCCTTGGCCAGCGCCATGGCAACGGGCGTCTCACGTACCCCAATGGCGATGTTTACGAGGGCGAATGGGCAGCCAATCTGCCAGAAGGCCGTGGAAGCTTCATCGAGGCTGAGACTGGAAACTCGTACTTCGGCGGCTGGAAGGCAGGCAAGAAGTTCGGCGAGGGCGTTACGCACTGGAAGAGCGCGCAGGAAATTGAACGTCTTTGCCGCATCTGCTGGGAGGATAGCGCCGACGCCGCCTTCTACGATTGCGGACACGTCGTTGCGTGCCTGAGCTGCGCGCGACGAGTGGACACGTGCCCGGTGTGCAGGAGAAGGGTTCTAAGCGCGATGAAGCTTTACTTTGGCAACTAAGAAAGTCGATGGTCTCGGGCTAGAGATGCAGATGTGAGAGGATATATTGATGAAGAGCGATGGGCACATACATGAATAGCGGCAACGGGTACCTTGACCGGATCTGACGGAGTTTGAACGGATAAATGGGACGGGCTTTACATACGGCACATTCACGGAATTCCCGGGTGCAAACAGGATTGGAAAGCAGACAAACGGAACGCGGGCATCAAGAATGGCGTTACATACCCCTCAAACCGGTATTCATCAACATGGCGGCTTTTGAGCGAACTAAGCGGACTGGCGAAAGAATGGCGTGTTTTTCTTACTTCTTTTTCTTTTTTCTTCTCTTCTCTCTTCGCTCCACTCGAGCGTATCCTTTCAGTGTGAAGGTGCCGACAGGCGAACCCTGGCACAAGTCCACTATATTTTCTTCCGCGGTTCGGTATAGGCTCTTCGGTTCGTTCGGTCTTCATTTATTTCCCCTCGGCTAGTTTCTCGGTTTCGGAGTAGATAAGTTTGCAAAGGCTGGTAGCAAACAACGATCGGTCCGGACGTGTATGTAATTAATTACGTCTCTTCTCCGCCTTCCCTCACAGTGACTCTCCCGAAGATAATATGTCCACGGTCACAATCCTCTGTTGATACTATCTATATTTTAGTAAAAAATAACAGCGTTTGGATACCGCTGCCCGAATGAAATGAGTGCATGAGCGCGTACTTAGCCACTACGCGTGCCAAATCATAGAGAGAAATGCTTTGGTTAGACAAGCATGTCGTTTCTGCGCTCAGCTCGCGCCCAGCTCCAGGAACGCCTAGCACAGCGCCACGATTCACTGCCTCAACATGATTCGAACTCACCACTCACAATTCCACACGAGCCAAGGGTTCATGTGTAGAACACAAGTTTTGGTTCTGACAAGCGAGGACGTGCATCGGGGTGGCTGCAGATCAAGTAACGAATGAGCATTGCAGTCTGTTTTAGCCGCCCGCATGATTGCTGTCATTGTCACGAATCATCAATGTACACGTGTTTACATATCGGTAGGCGGTGTGGATGCGGGTCTCGCCGGTGTCTTCGCTCTTTATCTCAATCTCAGATCGTAATCCAGGTTGTTCCTTGCCCTCCATAAAGCACTTAGGGTTCTAGAAAATCATGTGGAGGCCCAATTACTCAGAATGCTCAAAATTCGAATATGTACTTGACAAGAAATTTCTGAAGGTGGATTGACGGACAAATTCAAAAGAAATAGCTATTAGGACAGACTCCAACCTTTTCAAGAACGCCATTAGGGTAAGTTCTGGAATAGCTCAAAAGATTAAGGAGGGTTCTACCTGATCACGCATATGGACCAAAACACGGACTCCGGTACTCAGTGGCTTGGCTTCCATGAGCATGTCTACTTCAACAGTTTCAGTATTCCATGACTATGTCTTCTTCAACAGTTTCAGTGAAGCTGTCTTCTGAATCAGCAAAGAACCAATGGCAGAGACGAGAATATCATCTCATAAATCAGAACAAGAATGAGTTTCTTGGGTATTTAAGTCATGCAGAAGTACCGCATTCTCCTTCGGCAGCCTTCTCCCACTGTTTTCATTCACCACTCAGCATCAGCACCAAATCTACAAGGCCTTACAGTACTCGCATCGTTCACAAGATCATCATGGGAAACGGCACTGGCCTGTGGGCTCTGGCAGAAACAGTCTGCCTATCTTACCTTATACTCCACTACCTCTGCTGCGACCCCAAGTGCTTCACCGGCTCTCAATCCGACCTCATGGTCAGTTCTTTGTTCCTAGCTATCATTGCAAGAGTCATCGACCGCATCGCATGCAAGCTATGCGAACTATGGGTAAGGAGAATTAGCGGATATCAACCTTGAAGATTGCGTGTATGCACACACTTGTGTTGATGGGTGCTCGTAAAGTACTCGTTTGGGGGAGGGAGGGGGTTCTTGGTCAGGATTAAGCCGCATTAAAGCTGAATTGCCGGTAACGGAGGGCAACGCGTGGTTGGTCCAGGAACAAGAAAGCATGAAGGGAAACTAAGTGCCGTAGAGCGGCTTCATAAACGATTTCTTTCTCAAACCCAATGTGCTTATCTTCTGTCGATCGTAAACAGTAAAACGATCCTCGAAACCCTTAGTGATTGGGAAACCACCTCGCGAATAAGAAATAAGTATCAATCCAAGGCAACCCTAAACTCCCGCCTATCCAATCCATAAAGTACCCTTGCATCATTGATCCAGTGGAACAACACACTTCCACATCCTGTCATCGCACCGAAAGGGTTCAGCTCTACGAGCTGCACCTCATGACCTCCGTCGTTCTGCAGCATCACTGCAACATCAAACACAAACCCTCTCTCCTTCAAAACCTTCAACATCCCCTTCCCCTCCTTATCCCTCCACTCAAGCCACCCAGCCACCTCCGAAATCTTCCTCAACAGCCTCTCCGCCCCCTCCTCCACCATCCCCACCACAACATCCATCCCCAGCCCCTCCTGCAGCCTCAACGGCTCACACCACCTATACTGCGAGATCGCCGAGATCCTCAGCTCTCCATCATCATCAACATCGGACCCCCCGGCCGCCGCCACCGCCACCGCCGGCGGCGGCACAAACACCCTAAACTCATTCCCCGAATCCATCCGCGCATCCCACGGCACGACGCACAACGCAACCGCCCTACTACCGCCACCACCACCACCGGCCGTCGCCTCCAACCACCTCCCCAGCGCCCCAGCCGCACGCATGCTGCCCGCCACCGCCCTGACCACCTCCCGCGCGCTCCGCACCGGCGCCTTCGCGTCGTGCAGCGCGCTGTCCTTGGTACTGCACGCATCCAGCCGCACGAACGCTCCTCCTGCTCCTTCTCCGGCGGTAGCAGCAGCAGCAGCAGCAGCGACCGCCCTCTCCACCTCGTCCCGCACGCACGGCCAGTCGTCCAGCAGCGCCGCGACGAGGCCGTCGGGCAGCGCGCTGGTGCGCAGCCAGCGGCTGTGGGCGGGTAGCAGCACGTCGGCGACGAAGGCGCGCGGGAGGCGCACAGTGCTGCAACGATCGGTCGGGATGCCGCCTTGGCTGGGCGCGATGAGCGGGGCGAGCCAGGTGGAGAAGGCGAAGGCGGGGTGGTCGATGTCGGTGGTGGTGGTGATGTTGTTGATGGCGATATCGGTGTGGTGGTGGTGGTCATGGGTCGGGGAAGGAGGGGAAAAGTGGGGATTGGGGGAGGATGTGGACGGTGGTGGTAGTAGGCGGAGCGCGGCGGCGAGTTCGGCGGCGGAGTGGTGGTGCGTGTTGAAGGATGCGGTGCAGCAGAGGGTCTCGTCGGCGTGCAGGTTGTTGCCGGCGCCGGCGCGGGAGGTGGGCGTGTTGGAGGGCCGGGTGGGGATCGTGGCGGCGACATCGGCGAAGGGGATCGTGATGAGGCGGAAGCCGCTGCTGCTGCTGGCGGCTTGGCCCGGTTTTTGGGCGGTGGACATGATGTTCGGTGTTTGGCGGAGGTTGGTTGTCGAGTGGTTTTCGTTTGTGGAAAGTGCAAAGTTGGTTTGGTGGAAGGCAGAATTGTGAAAAAGTAGTGTTTGAATTCAACGAGACTTTAACCCGCTTATATTCTTTAAAGAAAAAATGACTCTTATTCCATGATGATATCCAGACTGGTTTACCCATTTTCTCTGGCTTGTGAGTCAGAAGTGAAAAGAGTAAGCGTACCATGGTTGGCGATGATATGGAGAACGACCTGTACTCTCTCCCACCTCCATCAAACCCCTAAGCTCTCCCCTCCAACCACTCGACCAACGCCTCCGCAACCTCTTCTGGCGCCTCCTCCGGCACATAATGCCCCGTTCCATCCCCAATACCTCTTCCCACCAACTTCGTCCCCTCATCCACATAACCCTTCCAAATTCCCGGAACATCCCTCTTCCCCTTCTGTCCCATATAATCCTTCGAATACACCACCAGCACTCCCCTCCTCCCAGAGCCGCTCAGCACAACCTTCCTCCCCTCCCTCTCATCACTCTCGTGAATCTCCTTCTCAATATAGACGCTGGCAGCATAGTCCTCGCACGTCGCCCTCACCACACCGGGCCGCTCGAACGCGGAACAGTAGGCCTCGACCGCGCCGCCGTCCTTGAAGCGGGCGATACGAGGGCTGCTGCCGGTCTCGAAATCGTGATCGTCGCTGCTCCCGCTCCAGCGCGACAGAAGCATCGCGCACCAGCGGCGCGGGCCGTAGGCCTCGATCATGGCGGTGGCCAGCTCGGCGTTGGCGAGGAAGGGCCAGTGGAAGGACGACGCTGAGGCGGCGGGCGAGGCGAAGGTGGCCCATTGCGCGAGCTCGGGGGCGATGTCGAGCAGTGTGAGGCCGTGGAGGGCGAAGGAGGGGAGGGGGTTGGGGTTGGGGTTGTAGGTGTTGGGGTGCGAGAAGGTCAGGGCGAGGCGGTGTGCGATGCGGGCGCCGCGGTCGTGGCCGATGAAGATGATGGGGATTGGGGAGGTGGAACGGGTGGAGGTGCGGGAGTCGAGGATGGTGTGCAGGGCTTCGAGGATAGCGAGGCCAATTGTGAGTTTGTCGTGGGTGGTGAGGGAGGGTGAAGAGCGGCCATAACCTGGGAGATCAGGGATGAAGAGAGGGTACGAAGGCGGAAGGAGCGGGAGGATGTGGCGCCAGATGTAGCTCGTCTGCGGGTAGCCGTGAAGGAGAATGAGGAGGGGATGTTCTTCTGAGGGCAGCGTGTCAGCGCGCAGATAGCTGAAGATTTCCGAGCCGCAGGTCGTCTTGGTCCAGTTTTGCTGGAGAGCTGGGTCGCTGAGGAGACCGATCTGATCCACAGACATTATCGCGAATACTCAATTGCCGTCAAGTGAAGGTGGTGGTTCGCGCTCGCAGAAGCGGGAGGATGGTGGGGTATAAGGATGGCGCCATCGTCGTTGGATTGGTAAGCTGTTGATAGCGTTTCTAATCTCCGTTCCGACGAGTGCTCTCGAGTTTCTGAAGTTTCGCACATCAGCTTTGGGGGCATCTTTGGGTGTTTACGAAGCTGTGAGTGTCGGCTTGTTGGCGTAGCTCTGACTCGGTCGCGAAAAATGGAGCCGAGGGGCTAGCGTCTCGTTGGGCCCTACTACAATACCACCCTAACTCGAGAATTGGCTTGCACCACATTCCACGAGGGTGGCATCTTCATGCTTCGACCAGAGCGAGTGTCCCCGAATTGCGCACAGCGTGCTTAAGCCTCCACTCCAGGACGTTGTTGGCGGGCGCAGCAGGCTGCTGACCATCACATGGTTCTCTGAATCAGTCGTGCATCTGCTTAGTCGACATTACTGGTTGATGGACGATCAGCTCGGACCCGATCTTCAGCCTATACTGAACACCAATGCGGGGATGAGGAATGACGTGAGAAGAGGAGTGGTCTCTTACTGTCTCATCTTGCTTTCCCCTGTAACCCTACTAAGACTGTCGCCAATATAGCCCCAGCACCAACGATCGTGTCGGAGTCGACGAATGAGCAGGTCGCAGCATGTGTAGAGGAGTTGCATAAATTCCGCACTCGCATTTGCATCGGCTTCGGAGCTGCACCAATGCAGGCTTGCAGGCGCGTCACATCGTAGCTTCCGCACTCGGCTGTCTCGTTCTCGCTATAGGGAGTCTTCGTCGTTCTCACTCGGCGATTGTTCCGTATTGCAGGTGTTGCTAGCTGGAAGTAGGGACTCCACTGCGAAATCGGACTGCTGTTCCACGTCAGCGAATGAGGGACATCGGACCCACCTTCTCCAAAGCTCGACGTGCTTGAGCGTAAATTGCTCTCTCGTGGGTCAATGGTCGACGACAATGTTGGCGTCCTCCAAGCTGTTGATTGCTCCCACCTCACGGCGTGCAGGGCAGCTTTGACTCACCTCGGGTGCAAGATATCACGCTGAGGCTCGAGCGGTATTTGGTCCCGTGGCCAGCAGTGAGGTAATTGTGTTGATTGAGGCTCGGGTTGGCGCAGCAGCGGTCAGAGCTCAGTCGTCTCGCGATCTCCTGACGGTTGTGGATGGCCCCACCCCCGCAGGCCGATCTCGACCCGGCCCGCGCTGTTATTGGCTGGTGCGAATCACACCACAAGCTCACCACCCCGTCCCCATTCGTCATCCCACAGCTGCGACCACGACGCAGCCAATCCCTTGCGTGCTCCGTATTGCGTCACGCGACAGCTTCCGTTTGCGTCAAAGTAATTGGGCCGGGCGCGTCCCCGTGCCGTGCCCCAAGGGGCGTTCCCTTCTTTGTCTGGAGCGAGCAGCTTTCCCCGCATTTTGCGAGACGCCGCGCGACGTGCCACGCCACGCCACTCCCACCGGTCCCCTACCTGCGTGTCCTGATCCAGGCATGATCTGGGAAGGGGTGCGCTTAATCGCGCGGCCCAACGCGGAATGTGCAGCACAGCTGAGAAGCTTCCGTAGCTACCCCTCTCGAGAGTCGGCCCTGTTTGCCAATCCGAAGGGTATATAGCTGCCTCCCGCCAGCTTGCCCCTCCTGTTCCTCTTTCTTTCATCATCGCATCGTGTGATCCAGCAATTGATCCAAACAAACATCTTCAATCGGTTCCTTCACTTTAAGGAATCGACCCAGCGGCCTATAACAACCCCTCTCAATCAACTACAACACAACCACCAACCGGACAAAAGTCCACCATTCACCACCTTTTTCTTCTTAACCAACCCCACCAACCGACAAGATGAGTGTCATGGCTTCCGCGGCGCCCGCTCAGCAGCAGGCTACCGCTCCCCACTGTGCACTTCTGCCCCGTCCCTACGTAAGCTTACCTGTCTTACCCCGCTCGACCAATCGCTGACGTTTGCTTCCATCCAGCCTACCCACACCTTCGCTGTCGGCGACCTCCTCACCGACCTCCGTCACCCGACCACCACTACCCTCCGCACCGAGGCTCTCAGCACTAAGGATTATGATGATACTCGCATGACGGCCTACTACAAGGACGTCGCCTCCATCTCGCCCGCCACGGGCAACTTCACCCGCTCTCTGGGCGGCGAGCTTCTCATCAAGAAGCCGAAGCGTGCCCACACGCGCTTCTGCAGCATCTCCGCCGAGAAGGCTTCCGTGAGGGCCCTCAAGGACCCCTTCGGCGCCTTCGAGAAGAGCGTTAAGGCCCCCGAGGCCAGCTCATGGCTGCTCCGCGCCGCCAACGCCCACAGCCAGCTCTACTGGGTTGCGGCCGTCCGTGAAGTCACCAACGCGAGCTACGCCCACGCCGCCACTGCCGACGCCGGCAACGGCCTGGTCAGCGTGCGCCGCACCAGCTTCTCGGAGCAGCAGGCGGCCGACGAGCCGCAGGAGGACGAGAACGGCGACGTCGACGGCGACGCCATGCGCGCCAAGATGGGTGGTTTCCGCCGCCGCGATTCGGCTTTCGAGGAGCCCACGCGCACCAAGACTGACGTCCTGGGCGCCGAGATCCGCGAGTGCCGCATCAAGGTCGTCCAGGACACGGCCGGCTCGCCGACCAGCCCCATGGACCGCCGCGCCAGCATGCCGCGCTGGCGCTGGACCTACGTCACCGCCACCGACGAGAAGGGCCAGGAGGTCCAGCTCGCCGTTGGCCTCGGTGCGCCTCTTGACCAGGAGGAAGTCGCCGACCTCTGGGAGGAGGGCGATCTCGAAGAGGAAGAGGAAGAGGATGATGACTGAATGACTTAAAAAACGAACTGCGAGGCGTTGGGATATCGGCGTTTCCTGATGAACTCTTATATACCGGCGTCTCTAACTGTATAACTTACCTGGTGGGATTTTGGCATCGACGACGAATTTTCTTCTTCTACTACTAACTAAACCACACACCCAGAAATACCTATCTTCGAAAGCTTTCGAATAGTGGGCGGCGTCCTGTATTACTTTTTGTTCAAGTGTAGGGATGGATGGATGGCGGCGTTTTTTCTTCTCAACAGTTCCTACTACAATTGTGTGTAAATACCAACAAACAAATCAGCCGGCTTTTTTGATCACTACAATCTTTCTCCATGACCAACGTGCTCCTCGCTCTGTCCATGTCTCCTGTGCTTCATCACGACCGTATGATCACTTATCAGAAACTGGCTCATGAACATCACTTCAACTGAAACTACATACCCGCAAATAGTGGCTATACGGAGGGGGGGATTGCAGCCGATGGATAGCACGAAGAATAGCAAGGTCTTAGAACATAGGGTAAGTATGCCTCAGTTCTTTTTTTATTTCAAACAAAAAAAAAAGAACATACATGGGTAGTTAAGGCTATTATCCGGATGCAAACGTGGAATTAATAATTATACATTCATGTCCGGACGAAAGCTTCATCTACCCATGGCATGAGCAAAAAAAAAAAAAAAAGAATTCACGCTAGCCGTTGGCTACCATGTTGCCCTGTACAGAGGGGTATTTCACCTACTACCATGCTTGTTGTTCTCGTCACACTCCATGTCATCATCATAATCATCATCGCTGTCACCGCTGTTACCGCCGCCTTTTCCCCTGCCGCTGAGCTGGCGGTCCTCGGACGGCGTCCTACACTCCAGTGTCGCACGGAATGCAGGAGCTCATCAAGGACGCTGGAGGCCTGGACAACGCGCCAGCATTGAAGTAGTTCAAACGCAGCAGCGCTACCGGCGGTCTGACCTCGTCGCAAGAATTCAAGCCCGAAGCTTACTGCGCTAGGATCCTGCAAAACAGCGGACACTTCGATCCGGAGAGAATAGACATGGAGGATACCTACAAGGCTCTCGGACACGCCAACCGCAAATTTGTCACTAGAGGATCGGCCCGTTCAGCATCAAGAGCAAAGTCGGAAGGCTGGCGTACGAATTGGATATCCCGGAGACAATGAGAATTCACCCCGTGGTATCAGTGGCGGCGCATCTGGAACCAGCGCCGCGCGAGAAGGATCCATATGGGAGAACCGCATATCCGGAACCAGGGCCAATAGCGGAATGGAATGCTGAAGACCCGCCGTATTAGATCGCGAGGTTGCTGGACAGAAAAGAGGTGGAGATACGCGGAAGGATCGTGAGGAAGTTCTTGGTGCAATGGATCCCAGCCATCGAAAGCAAGTTCCAGGATTACGACGAGGAGCGTCTGGCCTACACGCCAAACGAGAAGGGTTCTTGCGTACGCAGCTGCGAATAGCAACCGCGTACCCGTCGTATTCTGAAGCCGGAATAATGACAAGAGAATAGCAGGATCCTCGACCCTAGGGTAACTACGCCTCTGCGGCTTCTTTCTGTAAGCAAAAAGCAAAGCAATAATAGGTAGTTGAAGCTGTCGTCCGGACGAGAATATCGAATTCAGAATTTTACATACATGTCCGGACAATAGCTTCAACTACCCATGTATTGTTTTACTCTTTTTTTTTTTGAAAAAAAAAAAGAAAAAGTTGATGCTTACTTACCTCAAGTTCGGGGATCCTGCAAACCAATTCACATTAGCCTTCAGCTGCATTGAACTTTGTACTTAAATCAACGGTGAGCTAAACCTTGAATTGTGTTTAATTGGCGGGGAAATTATTTTCATGAGTGCTATTGAAGCCTATGATTCCCGTAAATCCGTTGACTGATTACTTTGCCTTTCAAGGTCGTCGATGCCTTCAAGGAAGAGACTATGATCAAGTCTCAGCTTTCTAACGTCAGAGGCTATCAATTTTAATTATAAGCCAAACATAAGGAATTTCAAGAAAATGATCGCATCCAGGCAGTATAGAATATGTGCACGAGAAGTAGAACGAGAATGGAACTTTGAGTTGTCAAGGGGTATATTGGATTGATATTTTTGAGCTTTTGGTTTCGCTATATACTAAGCTTCCGTTACAGCATATCTCGTGAACGATCTACGTCGTCTCATTACAAATGATTATCACTAAGGGAAAAGGAAAAAGGAGCAGCGCATAATCAACTCCATCTCCATGAAGCAAGAGTCAACTCGTTCTCCGCACCCGAACCAGCATCATCGAAGGAGCAGGAAGGGTGGGAAAGGAGCGAGTCGCTTGCTGTAAAACATCAAGACGACTCCAACTCTATCTAAGCCTTCTCCACGGCAGCGACGGTCCTCTTGCTGGCGGCCAGCTCGGCAGCCTCGGACAGCGACATCTTGTTGCCGTTCGAGACGTCGTCGACGTCCTGGAAGGAGATCTGGGGGCGGAAGCCCTGGCTCTGCCAGGCCTTGGTGACGGTCGAGTAGAGCTCGTCGACCTGCTCGAGCGACAGGCCCTTGGTCTCGTAGATGAAGAACCAGACGAAGGAGATGCAGACGAAGCAGAAGCTGCCCCAGACGAAGAAGACCTTGCTCTGCAGGTTGGCGTGCTCCTCGTCGACCATGTAGGGGGTCGAGTAGGCGATGGCCCAGTTGAGCAGCCAGTTGGATGCCGTCGTCATAGACAGACACTTAGCGCGGACCTTGAGCGGGAACAGCTCGCCAGTGACGACCCACGCGACCGGACCCCACGACGACGCGAAGAAGAAGATGTAGATGCACACGAAGGCGATGGCGGCGCGCTGAGCGGGCATATCCGTCGTGCCGGCCACGGTGCCGGTGATGGCCACGATGTACTGGCACACGCACATGCCGATGGCGCCCATGAGCAGCAGGTTGCGACGACCCATCTTCTCAACAAGGTACAGACCGGGGAATGTAGAGACGACGTTGACCGAGTTGGTGATGACGGAGATGATGAAGGGGTTCTGGAAACCGGCGTTCTGGAAGTACTGGGTACCGTAGTAGAACTAGAGTGGGGATTGGGTTAGCCATGGAACTTGTCTGTGATTCTAGGGGAGCGCTTACGATGAAGTTGACACCGGTAAGCTGCTGCAGAGCCTGAAGCAAGCAACCAGTCATGAGACGCTTGCCGACAGTGCCCTTGAAGCACTCAGCGTAGCTGGCAGTGCCAATGCTCATCTCGTAGTGGTGGTTGGCGACGATCTCAGCAAGCTCCTCGACAACGGCAGGGTGGTCCTCAGGAAGGCGGCGCAGCTTGGCGAGCGAAGCGGTGGCCTGCTCGTGCTTGTCCTGCTTGACAAGGAAGCGAGGGGTCTCGGGAAGGAAGATGAGACTAGGGCACGTTAGCGCGAGACTGGGCTATTGAGAGTGTTCAGACTTACCCAATGACGAGGATCAGAGCCCAAGCAAACTGAACCGCGATGGGGATGCGGTAAGAGCCAGTGTCGTTGCGGTGCTTGGTAGCGTTGTTGACGATGGCAGCAAGGAAGAGACCAATGGTAATGGCGAGCTGGTAAGCGCCGACAATGGTACCACGGATCCACTTAGGCGAGGTCTCGGACTGGTACATGGGGACTGTGGGGTATGTGAGCAAGAAGCAAAGGGGCGATGGAGAGGAGCAAACTCACTCATGGCAGAGATGAGACCAACACCGAAACCGGCGAAGAAACGGCCGGCAATGAACATGGGCTGAGCAGTGGCGGCGGTCTGGAGGATGACACCCAGGTTGAAGACAACCATGGCGGAGAACATGAGACCATAGCGACGACCGAGGAAATCGGCAACGGGAGCAGCAGTGAGGGCACCGAAGAAGGTACCGGCGGAGAGGATGGAGACAATCAGGGACTCCTGCGAGGCAGTGATGGCCGGGGGAGAGACGGTCGAGAATTCGGTCTTGAAGTAGTCCATGGCCAGGATACCAGAGATGGTACCCGTGTCATAACCATAGAGGACACCACCGAAGGCCACAAACAGGCCGATGAGAATGGCGGGCCTGTGACAGGTGTCAGTGACGGCATGGTGTTGAGAGCTAGCAGTGAGCGTACCATGCGGCGCCGGGAACGTCTTCCGGCTTCTTGAGAGCGAAACCCATGGTTAGTTTGTCGGATTGATCTGCGAGGGAGACTGGAGGCCGTGGGGAAGAGAGATGTCAAGATGGTTGGGGAAGTGGGCTTTTATGAATGCCGACCCGTGAGGGTGGAGACGAAGAAGCCGGAGCACAGGCGCTTGGCGTTGAATTGCGCGGCGGCGCCATTGAGGTCAGCAAAAGCCGCAATGGCCGTAAGGAGATGCGGCAAGGACATGGGCCCATGCGGGCCTTGTGACGATGCGGGGACTCGCAGAAGCGGTTCGAACGGAGGACAGTGCTTCTTTGGCCCAAGACTGCTAGAGCATCGGCGAATGGATGATTCTCACAGGCCGGCCGTCTGCTTGGAGGCTCGGCAGCCCGCTTGGCGAGGTCGAGGAGCCGGCCGGCACTCGCTGGCAGGAACTACGGCCGTTCGAGATCTCAGTCCATCACGAACGAACAGCTGACAGGCAGACACGGCGCCCGAAGGTGGCTGAGACGGGTGGTGAGGAAAGTTCCTTCAGCTCGGCGATGGCACGAGGCATCGTGTCGGGCAGCGCGACGGATCCCAGGCTAGACCGGGCGTCGGCAAAGAACAACTGACATCTCCGCAAGAGTGGCCTGTCCGCGCCCGCGAAGTGGGTTCGCGGAGGTCCTGGGGCCTCCGCCTGGGGAGCTGGCGCATTGTTTGCGGATGGCAGCCGACAATGAGCCGTGCCGCCAAACAACGGTGCGGGCTGGGATAGGAAAGGGACGGCGCACACTGGGCGACAGTCGGGCCGCCAGCGAGTCGGAGCAGCCGGGGGCAGGTGGCCGTGGTTGGCTTGAGGGTGCCTGAGCGACGCGCTGGAGGTGAAGGCGAGTCACTAGGGGGGAGCGTTAGTCCCGGAGCAGTTGGTTCTGCCGACAGAAGCCTCCGCTCCGCCCGCGCCCAGACACAGTTTCCCCGAAGGCTGGAGCAGGCGCGTCCGCTTGGCTGCAGCACTCTTTTGCCGCTCGCTGACGCTGCCGCCACTTCTAGAAGGCTTCTGGAAGCGGCGTCACTGGCGGCTTTCAAAGCAGCTAAGGCGGCGCCAAGGATGCGGCCGGCGCGTTGAGCGAGTGCGGCTCTGCTGGCCCTGCGACCGCCTCGAGAACTGCCATGGCGAGTGTCACCAAGGGCGGAGAGAGGGATCTGGTGGAGGATCTTGCTCCACTGTTTTCTGCGCGGAGAGTGCCGGGGTTTGTGGGTCCTGGCTGGGGTCTGGAGCTGGATGCTGGAGGCGAGGATGGGGGAGCATGCCACCCTCCACGCCTTCGAACAATCTCCGACCCAACAACACGCTCTCCGAGCTCCGAAGCAGCGGCTCCGGCCCTGGTTGGCCGAATGTCGGCATCTCACCGCGGCTACTGCAAGATTTACCTCCACAACCTCCAGCCTTGTGTCGCCCCCATGGGGAGTGTGGATTCACTCGTTTCCGGCGCTGCC